>JARHVA010004081.1:1542500-1710205 GCA_037957365.1 Torreya grandis | reverse complement strand
TTCTATGTGCGTATAAACAATTATCAAGTTTATTGGTCCATTATAAGCTCCAATGACATCCTAATGATGTCTAGTATCATTGGATAAGTATTGGAAACTTAGCAAAATCTAACTAAGGAGCCAACTTTGAACATGCATAACTTTTACGGCTTTGGTAAATGACCTAAAACTTAGTGTGTAGCAACTAGGGACTGAGATAAATAAACCCATGTGATAAATTTTTATTAATACTACCACACATGTGAGATATTACCTCATAAACATGATCGCTTGGTTTTATTTAACTTCTTCAAAAATGTCTAAGTATGGAAACTTAGCAGATTTTGCTTGAGAGGATAACTTTGGATCTTCATATCTTTTGATGTGCTTTGGTAGATGACCTAAAACTTGGTGAATATGTTCTTGGGACTAATGTGGATAAACCATGTGATATATTCTCCATGAGTTGTCCACATGTGGAATTAATTATTTCATCAAAGTTCCTACTCAAAATTTATGCCATTATACCAAGATGTGTAGATGAACACAATGAAGAACCAGATGAATGCCATGCACTTCTAAGTCATTCAAGCATTGTTGACATCTTGTGGGTTCTATTCAACCTATTCATATAATCATCATTAACAACCTTCTTGTGGGATATATTTAACCTATTCATATAATCATACATTAACAACCTGATCCATATGGGTACATGATTGGTATTTTGGCAAAAATTAGCCAACATATTTGGTGACTCATAAGGGTTACATGTCTATATATGTAAAAGAACCTAGACCATGTGCATTTTCTAGTCCATTGGGCATGGAGTCTCTACTTGAATTCAACATATTGACATAGATTTTGAATTGGATACTAATGCTATTTTGAAACAACATAAATACCAAAAAAAAAAATTGAGTGCCCAAGGAACTTATTAAAGGGACACTAACCTAGAACAAAATAGGGCAACAAACAAAAAGTTCTAGAAAAAAAACTTAGAGGAAAGCATGAAAATTATTCTAATATGTACATGGCTAAAATTTACAAGTATTTTCCACTTGGGTCAAATGGGAAATTATTTTGTGAACTTTGGAACTTTGAAACATACTTGTATATTCTTGACATATATATTATACAACTATGAGAAATTGGATTTTAATGTCTTCTTAGGGAAGCAACTGGTTCCTCTACTACCAATTTCATGTGCATGAATTATAGACAAGATTATAAGACCCAATCATAACCCTTCCAAATTTGTGGACTTTGTAGTAACATCTTCAGTTCTTCCTCATTCTAAACTATTGATCATGAACATATAGACCAACTTGATGTTTCTCCTTTGACATATTTGTAAGGTTGACCTCTAAGGGAGATGGATCTAAATTTATGACTTATTGAGGCCATTTGATCTTATCCTTAGCTTCCAAGAGTAGAGAGATGTCCTGAAGTTGGAGAGAAAAGTTGATAACCATGTTTGAAAAGTTTAAACATATCATCTCTTAAGAGAACAACTACATTTTTCTTGATGATATCACTCTTCTTATCCTATAATGGACCACATTCAAGTAAAGATAAACCTAAATGAAATATTTCAAAAAATCAAAAGATTCATTCTCGTGAAGTTCAAGTTTAATTAGAGTCTTTTCCAACTAAATTTTAGAATCAACTATATAAGTTTCTTGACCACAAACATGAGGCTACAATCCTTCTTTTAACATCTCAGATTGGTTGATCAACACTACTTCATTTTCAATATCAAGTTGATGACTGATCATGCTCTCAAATTCAACGTGTTCTTCACCTACAGGTTCTTATCCTTCATGATAAATGGTAGCTTTTTTATTATCAAGAAATCATGGAAACATCATCAACTTGTCCAACTAGGGCATCTTTCTCTTGTACATCAACAACTTCTTCTTCTCATGTACTTGGTCTTCTATTTGTATTTCAACTTTTACCTTAGCTCTTTCTTGGACTTGTTCCATCTCTGCATCATCATGGAAAATTGAAACATGTTTGTCCTTGTTAAGAGGTGCTACAATCATGATTTGTTATTCTTGGTCACTCAAGTCACCTTAATTTCCTAATTATTTTTCTACATATTCTTGGTTTGACACATATAAGAGAGGTTCTTTCTCAAAGAGTGGCATATCAGATCCTTGAAAATGTTTAACAAGATGAGAGATGTCTAAAGAAGTTACCATAGGTACCTAGTTTTGCTCTTGAAGTTACTCTTCTTGGATTGCCTTTACCTCATATTCATATTCTTTCCTCTTTAATGGCTCTCCATGAAAGAAAGGCTCTAGGAATTTGAGGGGAAAAAAATAGAGGCCCCATGGTCTCTTGTTTGGCTTCCATAATCACCACTTCCCTCCTTCTACCTACTGATTTGAATGGATTTACAAGATGGAGATGACCTATATTATTGAAGAGGGGAGGGAGGGGATGTAGTGACCTTAGATTTACTTGACTACATGACTTGGTTATAATATGGAAATACAAAGGTTCCCCTTTGAAATTTTGATTTTGGTTCTCCTCTTCTTTCTTTGTCTTCAGCTCCAACTCCTTGATCTACTTATCTATATTTTCTTGGAATATCTTCTCTTTAAGGTGGTTAGTGGATTCATAAAGATAAATAACATAAGAATACTATTTAATATTATAAATGGAAAAAATATGTGATAAATTCAAATGGGACTATCCATGATAGAGAAGGTAATCCATTGCTAAAGGCATGGCATGATTATTAGTATCAAGATTCGAGAATTTGATCCTCATGAGCACATCAAGTAGTGGGAGAAGTAGTTAATGGAATCTATTCCACTAAAATAGACTTAATCATCATGGAATAAACCATTATATTTATTATGAAACTCTCATCGAATGAGAGGAGCTTAGAGACTAGTGGATGATAGGAGATCCATTATTGATCAAGGCATACAAGTAGAAAGCAATCAAGTGTGACACATAACTTATTGATCTTGAGGACTTTCCTTCAATATATAATGCATTTTTCCCATCTATCTTTCTCTCTTTCTCTTATATAGGAGTATTTTGAGATTAAAAATGTATCCTCTTAGTATTTTCTCTACTTCCTCTCTTGACATGACCAAACTCTACCAAGATAGAGCTTATAACCTCTTGAAATGAATAGAAGGATATATTTTAGATTTGATTATTTTGGTATAGTGTGTACATGTCAAATTTAAATATGTGTAGAAGTTTATCCCTTGTAAAATTATGATCTCACCTAGATACTAGTTCATCTGGTTATGCAAGTCATGTTTAGTGTTTTACATCTCTTGATTGAAGCCCACATATGGATACTGTGATTGGTTAGTGTCTTAATTTAGATCTCTCCTTCACTTACCTAGAATTATATAATTTTGTGATCTCTTCATGAAACATTGATGTATGATAGATATTTGGGATCTTGGATCTGATCTTTTACATATTTAATTAATGTTCTAAGAGTCAAACAGGGTGGATCAACCCATAATTTAGGTGCATCACCACTATTAACTTAGGTTTCCATTTCATGTTTCTCTCTCTCATCTCTCTCTCTCTCTCTCTCTCTCTCTCTCTCTCTCCTCTCTCTCTCTCTCTCTCTCTCTCTCTCTCTCTCTCCTCTCTCTCTCTCTCTCACTCCTCTCTCTCCTCTCTCTCCTCTCTCTTTCTCTCCCTTTTCCTTTGTCTATTAGTAGGTTCTAGTAGTGGGAATAAGCTAAAATGATGCATCAGAAGAGCTAGCCATCATTAAAAATCCTAGAGGTCTGACCCCATTATAAGATACCCATAATTTGGGGTTAGTTCCATGTTGAGATGGATTAAGAAGTAGGACTTGAACATTCCTTCCTCTAGCTAGGGTACAATATAGATTTATAACACTAACCATCTCCACTCTTATCCTATTCTATAATTAAAACTCTCACTCAATCACTACAAACCTTTCAAGCATACTAAACAAATAGGGTAGTCACTATTGTAATGGAGTATAGATATGTGAGAAAATTCAAATATAAATCAATAAGGTTTAAAATACATGGCATATCGAAGGCAATTTCAATCAAGATCAATTCCTTCAACTTAGTCTAAAATAGGTTAACATAATCCAGGCATCCCTCATCTAATCACCTTTAGGCCTTTATATAGACTAGAGACTTAGATGGAATGTTGACAATTGAAATAGACACTTAAAAGCATTTAATGGTCCTAGGACATATGAAAAGGCATGTGAGATTAATTGATTAGGGTTAGATAGGCTCCACTCTCTCAACTAACCACATGAAAACAACTCAATTAAGACCCCAATGAAGATAATATTGTGCCTACAAGGTGAGTGAAACATTAATACCTTGAGTTTAGGAAGCTTTAGAGGGTTATAAATAAATGGTGAGAGGACATTATAATGGTTATGATACCTAATGATATAAATGGATCATCATGTTCACTTCTTCAAATGTATACATAGTCAAAAGGCCTATAAATAACACCTACAGGCTCACTATTAAAAAATAAGATAGTTAGACATGAAAGTAATTTTATAAGGACCTAAGGAGTTAATCATACACATGAATAATTATATGAATGAATAGAATAGTATCCATAAAAAAACTACACACTAGACCCACTCTAATGGAAGATAAGACTCAGTCTAAGGTAGGGTCATCACCTATAGGTAGGGTCTTGGGTTAAAAGGTGAAATATGATGGAATATGCCTGATAAAGAAAGTGAAAATAGGTAAGGATAATTTCAGGGATTAAAATAGTATTTTCATAATATTCATTGGAATAGTTAAGTCCTTGATAATAAAAGAATACCTAATGGCCCATTTAGTCTTACTAGACCTAAAACTAGTATACATGCCTATGACTATTACATGAAGGTATTTTTCTTGTTTAGAGGGTAAAAATAAGATATAAGAGTCTCATAAGATATATATATATATAAAATATTTGTGGTCATATGAATCCATTTCATAACCATATCAAATGCTATACAAAAACTAAGCACACTTACATATAGTCAAAAGCCCAGTTGCCACATACAAGTAGGGTAAGATAAGGTGTAGTTGTATTATACCTTATGTATATGTGAGGTATTAGAATATAAATAGAGGAAATAGGTATTATTACATTAAATATATCAGTTTCCACTATATTATTTGGTCCTTAAGACATCAAAGAGTCTTACTGGACTAAACAAACCTAATGGGTGATCTATAAACAAGCAATCAAAGTTAGACAAGAAGGATTAGATTTTATAGCCCTATAGGCAGGTGAATCATGAAGTAAAATTAGGTTCCCTAATTTTATCTATAAATTTATCTTAGTTTCCTATTTATAATCTCCAATACTTAAGATGGACAAAAGAGCTTTAAGGCCTATTAGGCCTATTAAGCCTAAAGGGCCTAAACATACTTATGCTTGAATTAGCAACTTTTACTTATTTGAGGGATGGTTAAGGAATGGAAAAATTTAAAATGTAAATTAAAATAAATATATCCAAGGTTTTTTTATGGTAATATTATCAACTGAGGCAAAAGGGGCACTAAATTGAACCATTAGGGCTACACAAGCTTGATTACCAAAACACCCTAGACAAAGAAATGAAGATATGCAAGCAATAGAATTTGAAGAAGGGATCTATTGGGAGGGTGTTTCCAATCCTAAAGTCATATTATATTAATTAAAACTCCATAAAATCCATAGAGTAAAGAGGAAGAGTCTACTCAGACCCCATACCTTTATTTAGGTTGGTAGTGAGACTTATAGGTAGTCACATAAGAAAAGGAGAAAAGGTGGAATTTTGGCAAGTGGAGATAGTTGAATAAGGTTGGGAGTCATATGGTAAAGGTAACATTATTATGTGAATACCATAAATTACATACAAATAACTCAAACATTTGAGAATCAGTTTAGGCCATTAGGCATAAAATCCATAATTAGGCCTTAAACCCCACTACCACAATTAAAAACACCTAGACCTTCTGAAATAGAATTGATGGCCATGATAAATTATAAAAACTTTTTTTAGGACCTAAAACAAGTGTTTTAAATATGGGAATACAATAAAAATTGAAATTTGGTCTTAAAATCCATTCTGAGTTACTCAATCCAAACCATCAACTTGAGATACATCTTCCAACACTTGTATCTCTCACCACAAAGGGATTCAAGGAAAATGTTCTTAGGGGAAGTTGGGAAATCCTATGGTCTCAAGATCCTATTTATACATGAATGTGTATCATAAGGTTTACATAGTGTTAATAAATACTTCTCATTTATGGATTCAAATAATCCATTGCATGAGTTGCTAGTTTTGATATTCTTGAAAATGTGGTGGAGTAGTGGCCAAGATATATAACTATTAACAAAACTAAATGTAAGAGGGTGTTGGGAGAAATCATGGTCTTGAATTTTATTTGTGAAAGATGAAATTAATCTTAAATAAGTATAGTGAATTATGATTAAAACCTAAAGTCTAAAACATAATCTAGCATGAATATTTACAATGAAATTTAAACTATAGTGGATTGATCAAAATGAATATAAAACAGGAAGGTTAGGGAATAAATAAGGTTAATATTTCTTATATTCAATCTAGACATTATGAAAAATCTTGAATTTCATCAAGACATGCACTCAAACTAATATATGACATGAGATATCCAAAAGCATATATCCTATCATATACTAGGTAAATGTCTAAGGATATGTGAAATAATGAAAATAAGAAACCAAATTCAATTTAAGGATTTACTTCCATAGGAAAATTACATAAGCACATCTTCAATAAAATGAAATAAATCTAAAATCTTTTAATAAACCTATCATAATCTCAAATTCATAACTCTGAATTAATATGTGCATATCTAAAATCCTTAAAAACAATTCAGATCTAAACATCAAACCAAATATTTGAGGAAGTAACCATGATAACAATCACACAAACACATATAAGACAATATTTGTATAATTTTTTTCTTGCATTAATTTTTCCAAATTTGCAAAATAGTTTTTGCTCAAAACTCCCCCTTTTTACAAATGATAATACCCCATCTTATAGAATACCTTGAGGCATGTTGATTAATCACTATCAAATGATAATTAGTAACAAGTGTCAAGGAAATATGTCCTTCTACAACATTCTGGAATCAAACACTTTACAAGTGGACTAACCTATAAGTAATGTGCATTACAAATTTGCACTTGTTTATAAAAAATAGAATATTCCATTTTATAATGATGTACATGTTCCTACACAAATGGATATTTTAAGTAAGCATGATTGACTTTGAGATGTTTCTTGTTGGTTTTGCTTCAGGATATTAATTGCTTTGTCATGTTTCTCACCAATTAACCTAAGGTTGATAATTAGTTCCATGAGTAATTCTTCTTCTTACCATGTCAACTCTTTGAAGTCCTTATTAGTCATGTCTTAGGCCTAATTAATGATCCTACCATTTCTTATATTCTCCTCTATGGATAAGATCATGTCCAAGATTCTTATATCATCTACCCTTATTTTTCCCTAGATTTTATTCTTCATCTCTTTCATGAATTGAGTAGCCCTATGTGTAAACTCTTCATTAGTTATTAAGCCAATAGAAATGATCATGGTTGAATCCTTGATTAAGCTCCCTAGTATATGCACCATTTTGTTCTCTAACTACATGAATTTATTAGATGTATTTTTCATGCCCTTGGACCATTTATTATTATCCTTGATCTTTTCTATCAGGATTACCATAGCCATATTTAAATGAGCTAAGCTAATTATTTTAAACTCAAGAATTTGGTCCTCTTTCAATATATTGATCAATTCCTTTTCCTTATTGTATGAACCCTACCATTTATTTTATTGGTTGATAGCCATAGTCCTATGTTTTACCACCATATCTAACTTAGACCTTATTGACTTCATGGAGCTGAATATATCATACATAGTGGCTTCAAAACTAGTGACAATGTTTCTTGAAACTGACAAGATGGATTATTTCTCCAAATTCTTATTTTCCTACTTTAAGCCTTTGATGGAATCCTAAAACCTCTCTAATTTTTCTTGATCCAAATCTAATACATCCTCTTCAAATATTGGATCCTCACCTCACTTCTATCCCTTCTTCTGAGTCAAATGGGTCAAAAGCTCCACATTTTGATATATAATTTCTTTACCACCCTCCATGATTGTTGTCTCATTCACTCTTTGCAAACTAGTAGTGTCTAGATTAAACCTAACCCCAACTGATCATTGACCCATTTGTTTACTTGGCTTCCCTGCTTGTATGTCAATTGACTAAATTAGAATAGCCAATCTCTTTGTTTCTTCCTATTTTAAGGCAATGATCCATGGTTTTAACTCTTTTTGCATAGGAATGTTAGTAGCTTTGACTAAAGCCCATGGATGATAAGTAGGTATCTTTTCTAACTCTAGTTCATAAATGAACCATTCAAGAGTAGGTGGACCATAAATTATATTCTCTTCATTGAATAGATTGACATTCTCCAAAGGTGGTTTGATGGTCATTTTAGGTTTCTTAGCTTTTGAGACAAAGGTAGTCTTAACTTTCTTCTTAGGAGTGTCAATAACCATCAAGTTCAATGAATTTACCCTATCCTATTTGACTTCTTCAACCTTCTCCTCTACATCTAAATCTGACTCATATATCATAGGTAACATTCTATGTGCATCTTTAATAGATTTATTGGGATCTAATGCTATCATATGAACCTCCTCTTGAGGTAAATCTTGATCTAATGCCTTGGAAGATTCAACCGCTGATGAACTTGAATCAATTTCATCTAGTATTTTCTATTTTAGTGTATGCTCTATTTATACATCTATTATGGGAAGTTTAGAATAACCAACATTGATCAAATTATACTACCTTGGGCCTAATTTCCATTTATCTTCCATTTTGTAGTCCCTATTTAATCTAAACTTAGTCCTTATGTTATTCTCTTTCAACATCCTAATTACTTCAAAGTAGGATGATGTTATAGTGTATATAGAATCAAATGCACTAGGTTCATGTTCATAAGGCACATTTAAAATGCCTTTGATTGTCAAATGTTCCTTTACCTTTCCATAAATGTCCCATTGTCTAAGATAATCAATTTTCAAATTAAAATATAGTTTATGCTTTGAGGTAGCGTCAATGTGATCCCACTATCTAAAAGTGGTCTTGCCAATTGTCATAGGAAAACTATGTAGAAGTCCCTTTCAGTTGGTTTTAAAAATTCCATCTATCCCATAGAATAATTGGTAGGTTACTTCTTGTTATTCTAATTTATCAGGGACATGAATTGGTAGTTTGAGAGGAGTATTTTGGGTTCCTTCAATCCTTATGATTATACAATCATGATATGAGCATTTATACCCCATTGATTCAATATATTTGTTTATCAAAGGATTAATCTCACCATAGGAATACCAGTTATAGATTCACTTATTGTAGGGTAAACACAGTCACAAATAAATTAGATGTGGTCTCTATACTTATAGATGTGAAACTTTGAATAGTATTGGGATACAGTTTGGGTGCCATTTGGAAACCATTATCTTTGATTGGGAATCTTGGTGGTTGTACACAAGGCATCCCATAAATAGGAAATAATGTAAAACTTAGTCATCTTCTTATTCTTGATTGCATATATCTATCTACTTAGGGATATGTTGATTATCAAACCTAATGGAGGAACCATTACTTTTTCAATGATAAAATACACCATGGGCACCCACATTGGCTCTACATATGTTATAGTTGCACAACCATATAACTTATTCAACATGGTCATGACCATCCTAACTCTAGGTCTAAATTGACTGATGATGATGCTTTTAATAGGATCTAACCTAATTACCTACTTCTAGCCACATAGCTTGTATATATATCATGTTGTGATTCTGAGCTATAAATTAATGGAGGTTAGGTCAATTGAGGGATTAGACAATTTATAGTAAGAGTCAAAGGTAATTGAAGATATGTAAGCTGTTAAGCATGGGATATACTAAGAGGTGGGGTGAATGAGTATATCATAAATCTTATAAAATTTACCTTAATCAAATTCCACTTTAACATACATTCAAGATATGCAATAAAATTGAAATAATAAACACCACACAAGATAGAGAGAGACACTAGATTTAACATGGAAATCTAATGTGGGAAAACCATAGAAAACAATCTCAAGTATATGAATGAGCGCCAACTCAAACTACAATATTCACAAGCACCAACTTGCAGGAGCACCAACCCCTTTGATGAGCACCAACATAGTAACTATTCATGAACACCAACCCATAGGAGCACCAACCCACATGAACACAAACCCATTTTTTGAGCACAAACACAACAATAATTCATGAGCACCAACCCATAAGAGCACCAACCCATAGGAGCACCCACCCCTTTTGTGTATACTTCACAACATCTCTCAATGTTTCTATCTCAACAAATGATAGTTCATTACAATATCTCTTTCCTCTCTCTCCTCTACTCTTCTAAGATAGATATAGCAATTACAAATCATACTCTATCTCACATATTACAAATGGCTTCTCAAGCCTTTATTTATAGCTTTCTAAATGACCTTTGGCCTTCCCCCTTTATGACCCTTCAATACTCATGGAAAATGGTACCAAACTTGCATGACCTTTTGTATCCTTGCATTTGAAAAGTCATATGGTGACCCTTCATAAGCAAAAACATCTTTTCCTCTTTTGTCCTTATCTTGGTGAATTTTTTAATTCTTCAAAGTGTCCCTTCATGAGAAATTGTGCCCTTCCTCTTTTGTCTTCACTTGGTGACTCTTGGAATTCCCTAAGATGACTCTTCATGGGAAAATGTGTCCCATTCTTCTTTTGTCTTTACCCCATAACTCTTGAACTTCTCCATGGGCCCTTATTTTGTCTTATATGAAACCAAAAATATATTCATTAATATTAAATAAATATTAACACACATTAGCCAAGATATAACTATTACAAACATCATTAAATGCATTGGGGCCTTTATCACCAATAATGCTAGACCTTTGACATCATTGACAATATTTCCAACAATCTCCCCCTTTGTCATGGATGGAAGACTCAATCCTAAAACTACCACATCATGAAACCTACACATACTATCATCTAAAAACATAAAGTAATTCCATCTTACTATAGTAACCTGTACCTATTCTCTATACATGTTTCTACACCTGTACCTATACCTATTATTCTCCCCATTTAGAATTAATGGCAAAGGGCCTACCTTGAGATAACACTTAGCTCCCCCTCAACTGATGTTGAACTTCAATGCCAGGAAGTAAAATAAATTACTCCCAACTCCTCTTGTAGATCCTTGAATGTGCCCTTTGATCTTGCCTTTGAGAAGATATCTGATAATACATATAAATCATTGCTTGTTCTTTGATCATCTACAATCAACTCAATTGAATCTTTTCTTCTAATCTCACAATATTTTGCATAAAACTTTAATGTGTATCCCTAATCACATATTTGACTTACACTAAATAGATTATGCTTAAGACCTTTAACATACAATACATTCTTAGTCTTGGTTCTACTATTATCCAAACTCAAAGTACCTTTTCCAACTATCCTGGTAGTGGTTTTATCTCTAAATTCACCATGCCACCATAGATTTTCTTTATATTTATGAAATTAATCTTGTCTCCTATCATATGCCTCGAACATCCACTATTAATGAACCATGGCTGATCTTCATTTCTTGCATGCAAAGCTATCTGTATCAACATAGAATCTTCAGGTTGTTTCTTCTGCCATGAACATGTCTGAACCTTCTTCTTGATGAGTGGAGCCTAGTCCTTCTTGACTAACTCAAACATGATTTTATCATACCAAGATATGTGTCTAAAGTTGTTACACTTGTAACATATTATGGCCTCTTCACCAAAGCTTGATAGAGGAGCAAAAGAGTTGTAGTTCCTGCTTGACTCTACATGACTTTCCTTCTTATTTCTGAAACTGTTAGTTCTTTTTTGACATTCTAATTTCTTGTGACCATATCCATTACAATAAAAATAGTAACCATAAAAATAAGACCTATTTTTATATCTCTGACATGATTTCCTTTTGTAGCATTGTTCCCTACAGCCTTCATTGTTTGAAATGTCCTTTGTATTCTTCACTTCTTCCCTTTTTATTTCCTCTTTTGTAAGAGCTTCAACATAGCTCTTTTTATTTTCAAATCTGATACCTATCTTATCTAAATTTTCCTTTTCAATTTATAATATCTTATTCAATATGTTAGTGTTATCCTCAAATTTTGAATCAATAACTACTTTATCATTGATTGCTTTCTCAATATCTTCTTTTAAAGAGTCAATTTCAATAGCATACATTTCACATTCTTTTCTTAATTTTTTCAACTATGATGTTAGATATTTTAGATTCCTTTTAGCTTCTTCAAAGTGTGCTATTATATCATCAATTATTTATTTTGACTCCTTTTCATTTTTCTTGATCTGGCACTTCAATCTTCGATTCTTCTTCTCAACAGCTTCTAACTCTTCTAAGGCACAAATGATTTCTCCTTCAAAATTCAATTTAGCTTCATCCTCTTCTTCTTCTTGATCATCTATACTTTTGATTATAGAGGGATCTTCATGTATGCCCATGAATAGAATCTCTTCTTCTTCTGAATCACTAACTCCACTATCTTTGGCTAAGCTAGGATCTTTAGAATACAGGCTCTTCTTCTTGAATCACTTCTTGAATTTACCTTTGAAATTCTTATTTTATGTAGAATTTACTTCTTCATTATCATCATTACCCTTATTTAGGCATTTATCTAAAAAATGACCAATCTTTCCATAATTAAAACATTTAAGACATAATTTTTCTTGATATTTACCTATTCCCCTTTTCAAATTGCGAATGAAAAGAGATCCATTGTCATCTTCATCATCACTAGAACTATCACTTGATTCTATAATCTTAGATTTCTCTTTCTTTGATGTCTTGAAAGCTACTTCTCTCTTTGAGGGTTTATCTTGTTCAATCCGCATCTCATAAGCCATGAGTATACCATGAAGCTCATCCATCTTTAGCTTGGCTAAATTCTTCATCTCCTTGATCATCGAAACCTTTACATCATATCTCATTGGTAGAGATCTCAAAACATTTTGTACCACTATTCACTTTTCCAACTTTTCTCCAAGACCTTAAGTCTAATTTACTATTTGATCAACTCGCAAAAGATAACTTGCTATATCTTCTTCTTCTTCCATCTTCAAACTTTCAAACTATCTTCTAAAAGTCTGAAGCTTATCTTGCTGAACCTTTCCATCACCTTTGTAAATATTCTCAAGTTTTACCCAGTTTCATGAGTATATTTACATTGCATAGCTTTAACAAATTTAGATTCACATAAAACACATAAAACTTAAATCTTTAAAATTACATTCACTTGCCTTCTTTTCTGTTGGAGTAGTTACAAATGTCTATGGCTCTTCATATTCCTCCACCACTTCTTGCCATATGTTGATTCCAAGGGCCATCAAATAAGTCTTCATTCTTATGCTCCAAAAAACATAATTCATCCCATCAAAAAAAGGTGCCTTATTTGTATAAAATCCTTCATGTGATCTAACCATTGTTCTTTCCTGATCTACCTTCAAGTTGTAAAACATTTTCAAAAGGAACCTACTCTGATACCAATTATTAAGCATGGGATATACTAAGAGGGGGGGTGAATCAGTATATCATAAATCTTATAAACTTTCCCTTAATCAAATTCCACTTTAACATACATTCAATATATGCAACAAAACTAAAATAATAAACACCACACAAGATAGAGAGAAATACCAGATTTAACATGGAAACCTAATGTGGGAAAAACCATAGAGAATAATCTCAAGTATATGAATTAGCACCAAATCAAACTACAATATTCACAAGCACCAACTTGCAGGAGTACCAACCCCTTTGCTGAGCACTAACACAAAAACTATCCATGAGCACCAACCCACAGGAGCACCAACCCCTTTTTTGAGCACCAACATAGCAATAATTCATGAGCACCAACCGATAAGATCATCAACCCCTTTGTTGAGCACCAACACAACAACTATTCATGAGCACCAACCACTTTTGTGTATACCACACAACTATCTCTCAATGTTTATATCTCAATAAATGATAGTTCATTACAATATCTCTTTCCTCTCTCTCCTCTACTCTTCTAAGCTAGATATAATAATTACAAATCATAATCTATCTCACATATTAAAAATGGCTTATCAAGCTTGTATTTATAGCATTCCAAATGACCTTTGGCCTTCCCCCTTTGTGACCCTTCAATCCTCATGGAAAATGGCACCAAACTTGCATGACCCTTCGTATCCTTGCATTTGAAAAGTCATATGGTGACCCTTCATAAGCAAAATAATCCTTTCCTCTTTTATCCTTATCTTGGTGACTTTTCATATTCCTCAAAGTGTCCCTTCAAAATAAATTGTGCCCTTCCTCTTTTTTCTTCACTTGGTGACTCTTGGAATTCCCTAAGATGACTCTTCATGGGAAAATGCATCCCATTCTTCTTTTGTCTTTACCCTGTGACTCTTTGAATTCTCCATGGGACCTTCTTTTGTCTTATATACAACCAAAAATATATTCATTAATATTAAATAAATTTTAACACACATTAGCCAAGATATAATTATTACAAACATCATTAAATGCAATGGGGCCTTTATCACCAATAATTCTAGACCTTTGACATCAATGACAATATTTCCAACATAATCAATTTTCCTTAAATTATGTTCATTAGTCAACATAACCTTGTCTATTTTATCTTTTTTAAAAATTGGACCAAGAGCATCAATACAATGAAGTACCTTTGGTTTAGATTCAACATAGTGTAGACTAGTCATTTGAATGGCCACAATATTGTCATAGAGTCTCTTTACTAGGAGGATCTTCTCTTCTTCCTTGATGATAACTTGTTGGTTCTTAATTATATATAATAGCTTAGAGTAAATATTATCCCTTATGTTCAAAAAAGAAACTATGAATTCTATGTACTTGAAAATTTGACCTTCTACGTCTTAAGACATAGTTTAACCTCTTGCTTTGAAACATGTTTATGAGTCACCATTGCTATAATCTCAATAAAATTATCCTTTTGTAAATAATAATCCAACTCTTCTCAACTTAGCACAATGAATTTAGAGATAATCTAGGTTTTTTTAATACTCTAGGGATTTTTGGAGGTTTACATAGAGCTCTAATGATAGTAATCAAGTTCAAAATGTGTGCTTTGGTAACTTAGATTGCATTTGGATTTCACATTTATACCTTTTGCATGCTTGGGTCCATAAGATCTTTTAGTATGATGTGTTCTACCTATGTGGCACTACCATGTCATGTTGTTCATTTATTTAAAATGTGGCCATTATCTTTTTTAAACATGTGTCATCATTTTATGCCTCCTAAAGCTTGATCTAATTCACATTGTTAATCTCTTTTGGATCGTTCTAGCCTCGACTTCATCGTAGGTCATTGATCCTCCTTTCTAAATTTATGATATTTTTCCACTTGGAAACTTTGTGGGTTTTTTATGTACTTTGTAGATAGTATCCATCACTTTAATTCCCTTGTGTCATGTGGTGGCATCATGTGCAATCTGAGCTCTTTGACTCCTAGACTTGATGTTCATCATTGATCTTCTTTTATGAGATTAAATGCATTTCATTGATCTTGATCTAAGGGATTAAACATTCACCATTGATGGGTTGAATGCACAATTAAGTGTGGATCATTAATTTGTTCTTATTCATAATACAAGCATAGGCCATTGATGTACTTGATTACTTTATGATATTATGACATTTATCACTCTTGTGTTCCACCTTAGGATCCCTAACTTATTGACCTTTGCTCACCATTAGATCTTTGATCTATATCCAAGATCATGACACTTGTCATTCTCATATTTAATTTTATAATCATTTGACACCTTGATTCCATGCTCATCATTAGATCTCCATTACACTATAAATGCACACCATCAATATTTGGGTTTGACTTATTGAGTCCAACTTTGCACTTGGATTATTGATCAAGATTTGTATGAAAGAATGTGTACCATTGATCTTTAATCTAAGGAAACTTTGAAATTTTGACTCATGCCATCATTCATGTACCATAGATCTTCACTTAAATCTCCTAAGATTTTTCCACTTGGAAACATCACGTTTAATTCATTCCTATGAATAATTAAAATCAACAAAGTAAGGGTTCAAATATATAGAGACTTAGGATAAAATTTAGACTAAGTTTTTAGATGTATTAATAATCATTAAAAAAATTAGGATACAATTTAAATTATCTCTAAAATATAATAAAATGATCCCACATAAAAATAAGTCCATTTCAAAATAAAAATTAGTCTATAACATTTAGACTAAGGTTTTAATTACCATTTAATCATGGATTTAATCAATCGACTAAAGACCAAAGGTTAGCAAAAGGGTCAAATTTATCATTGAATCACAAACCATGAATAATTGATCATCTTAATGAGGATATATTTAACCTATAACATGGAAACATATGAATCAAATGTTAGCAACATCAAATAGAGTCAAAGAAAGTTTATGAGCTAATTGCCAATGAAAGATAAATAAAAAAATGATATTTAATAGTTCATTTTGATCAAGTTGAAATTATAATTCATAGAAAAATTTGAAAATTTGAACAATGTCCTCATTTTTATAAAAATGGGGGTGTGTTGACCTCAACAAATGTTAACTTCTAGGGAAACATTGCAAAATGTTAGAACTTAGATACTCTTGGTTTAAACTATTAAACAGACTAATCATTCTAAATGATCAAGTACCATTATTAAGATCAATTCATGATTGAAACAAGATTTAAAAATTCAAAATTAGATTCAAACATTAAAATTCAATCATGTTGTGTGTGAGTTGATTCATTTACTGATTTCCATGGGGTTTATAGAATAACTTTCAGATTTCATGACCTTAATCATTAACATAGACTTATAGGATATTTAGATATTCATGATGAATAATGATTTATAAAAGGGAAGGCTTGGGAATTGATCTAATATCAACCAAGCATCCATAACCCTGAAAAAGATACCTTTATCTCTACTTTAGGCCTCACTCCATTATCAACTAGGCTTCCATAGCCCTGATGGATGTTACTATAACCACCATTGCTTAGACAACTTTTGTATTTTTAATAAGGCTCTTA
Organism: Torreya grandis; assembly: GCA_037957365.1. Lineage (NCBI taxonomy): Eukaryota > Viridiplantae > Streptophyta > Pinopsida > Cupressales > Taxaceae > Torreya > Torreya grandis. Next base: position 1,692,963 of record JARHVA010004081.1, on the reverse strand, counting down.
TTTTTTTTATATTTTTCAATTATACTTAGCTTTCAAACAAAGGTTTGGAACCAAGATTAGCCAAGTTTTTAATATTTTGTCAAATATTTGATCTTCAAACAATCATCCTTGGTTATAAATTTCATCCCAGGTAAAAATATTCTTTAAGTGCTAACATGACTTTATTATAATAAATAAAAATTTTCTTCAACATATGCAATCCTTATTAAAACCAAACTTAGATCATAAAAAGGTTTAATATTTTTAGGCAATAATTAATCTATATATCAATCTTCAGAAATTTCTCAAAATCAAAACATTAAGCTCAAATCTCCAAAATACATAATCAACCAATGTTTAGGAGTCACACCTTCATTCTTGACTCATGGGTTTTATTTGAGCATTCAAATGACTATGGAGCATGAAAAAATGTCTTGAAAAGACTTATTGAAAGCAAAGAACAAAGCAAATGAAAAAAACACACAAGAAGCAAACAAATATTCACAAACACTATTTATAAACAAAGAAGATGAAATAAACTAAACTAAGCCTACCTACACTAAATATAAATAGTCTTACAAGTTACTTCATAAAGACATGAGGTGGAACATAAGAGAAATAATGCTTGAGTTATTTCCCATTAGTTAGCAAAGTGAAATATACTCCTTGTAAGTCCTTAAGATTGAAGTTATTGTCTCTTAATGTCTCAATAATTTGATAAGTGTTAATCCACATAAGAGTGAATTTCCCATGTTTTTATTTTGGTTTAGATGCTTTGTCCCATAGGAGAACTAAGTCTTCATATCTAAATACCTTGATATTTGAACATTTTTCAAACCATCTCTTGATAATGGTTTGATGTCTACTACATTTGGCAAATGATTATTCTCTTACATCCTCCATTTTAATGATGTCAATCAACCTTGAATTAGAATACTCTTGATATTCTTTCATATACTCTTTCATGAACTTGAAGGTTGACAGCTTGAGAGTGATTCTAAATATTGGTTCTTGACCATATATTAATAGGAATGGTGATGCTTTTAGAGCTTGATTCACACACATGAGGATGCCCATAATGGCCTATTTGGAGAGATGATGATAGATGAAATCAAGTGATGATTGGCTAGGGACGATTCATACTAGAGATGGTATGTGGGTATGGAATACATAAATGGTCTCTCAAAATGAGAAAATAAGATGAAATTAAAGATTAAGGGCTAAAATGGAGGGGCATGGCATGAGTAAAGAGGGGTTGGGTCTTCATTCCTAGGATATCATGTCTCATGGGAGCTCATGGATAATATGATATACATATTTGTAGATGGATTCCATGGATGAATGTGATTAGTGAAATTTATATAAAGCTTTCCTAATTTGTTTAGTTTTTTAGGATTCTCTTAAGTAATAATATATTTAATGGGGTTGGATGTGCAATGATGTTTCTTGATAAATATATGAGCTTTGATTTTCCAAAAAAAATTATATATGTTGGAAGTTAGATTTGAGAACAACATATCTCATTAAAATTTGTGAGCTTGTATTTGCCCTGAGTGATGATATATGAAATAGGGTGGATTTGGGAATGATATATATCAATGGATTATTGATTGATTGTGATTTATTAACATGATTCAAAGCATAGATCAAAGGAGGTAATAGATTTCATGGATTGAATGATGTGACAATGAAAGTCTATCGATATGAATAGGATGAATTTGATATGTTGTTGTAGATGTGTGTGATGATATGACATGGGACCTACCATTAATATTTCATGTAATTTTGACTATTTTATCAAAGTTATTTTTTATATAGCATATGATAGGGTGGATCATGATATGTAAAAATCATGATGACAATGTTGCCAAATATCATAAGAATGACATAGATGTAACAAAAAGATAATAAAAACACAAAAAAACAAACAATAAATATAATAAACACACAAAAAAAAAATGTGTTATCCTTTATCATGTTAAAACATAGTGTTTGGTGACCAATGAGATTGATGGATTTGATATGCTTGAATAAATTATATATCCAAGGGTGTTGTATTGGGAATGATATATCCTAGGAAAGCTGAAAGCTTTAATTTGGGAAGGATATATCTCAATGAAGCTACAAGCTTTGATTTGGGAGTGATATGTCCCAATGAATTTGTAATTTATTGGTTTAAAATAATGATTTTATGAATATTAAGGATAAGAGAAATATATTTCTAATTTTAAGGCCTTCTTATTATTTTCCTAGATGTTTGGATGTTTAGATGTTTATCTAGTATTTTTTTTAGATTTTAAAGATTTTTAACTATTTTTTATTTTTTGAATTTTGAATTTTTTAGATTTTTTAGGTTTTGAGGGTTTCAAATGTATTTGTATTTTTTATTTTTTATTTTGGATTTTGTGAATTTTTTTTCCAAGCTAACCAAAAGGGGATACTAGTAAATGAATAACTCATTTCAAAACTTGGGATGGAATTGGTATTGAATGTAATGGTGGTAGGAATAAATAAGATGTGGGATGATGAGGGATGACAAGGGATGATGATGGATGAATAAGGACAAATAATGATGGATAGGTATAGCTTAGGATCTATTAGGGAAGATTAAGGATAGATATAGATGGATTATAATTGATTAGGGATGATTACGTATGATTAGGGATGGACATATATGGATTAGGGAATATTAGGGATTCTTAAGGATGGATAGGGATAGATTAGGATGATTAGGGATGCATATGAATATGTAGGGAGGGATTATGAAAAACAATAGATGGATAGGATGGATTAAGAATATAAATTATTGTATTTCCAATTAACATGTTACATAAGAATGATATGGCTCAATCATTGAAATATAATTTTAAGGATATACCAAGATGTTTCTAGAATAGGTGATAAGATTTCATCTATGTCCTCATAAAGGCTAAAGGTAGGGAGAAGGATGGGTATAATGTGTTGGTTAATGGGAATGACTAGGATTTAAATTATGGATGGATGGAGTGGATATGCCCCCAAGCGAAGGGTATGTTTGGACAATTAATTACACAAGATGCCATAAAATGGTATTCATCATGATAATTTTCCAAGGCACCATTGAGAATGGTTTTCACTTTTTTATCTTTATATTTTATTTATTTTTATAACTTTTTCTTTGGAAATAGCACATGAACCTTCAATTACTTTCTTTGGATATTTGGTAGGATCTTCATTGGTATTTGTATTGGCTTATTTTGAACATCTTAACTATACTCCATTATAACCTCTATAATAGAGGGTATTACCAAGGAGGGAAAATTGAGATGTATGTTGAGTTAAGGATTTTTTTGATCAAGTGAAGGATTTGAATGGATGGTATGATCAATGGGATTAGGATAAAAAATTTCACACATGCCTTGCCATGTGAATATGTCTATAGTGAAGGTTCTTTATTATATGTTATTAGGGGTGTAGACACTAAAAAACTACATACAACTATTATAGATGTTGAAATACCCCTAGACTACCTCAGTACCCCCTAAGGCCCATTTGCACCCTTTGTGAATGAAAACACAATTTAAAATTACCCACTGACGAATCCACCTTTTGACCCACCTTATCCTTTGACCCTTGACCATCGATGGTCACCCTAATAATATATGGTTAGGCCTAACTATTGATAGTCAGGTTTTTACCACTTAACCATTCAAACTCTAGTCAACTCCAACTTGATTTTTTATATTTAGCTCATCTAAATCATGTATAAACTAATGCATGTGAAATATAAATTTGAACTACTTGTTGAACCTTTTTTTAACATATTGTTTTACCTTTCCTTCTTTCCTATAAAAAGAGAGGAGGAGAGGGTGAATCTAGATCCAAAACCAAGCAATCATCATTCATGTTCAGAGCTAGAGCCTCTTACATCAACATTCTCTTTTGTAGGTATTATCATAATGAACTAATGAGTGAAACAAAGATCTGAAGTGATATCATCCATCAGCTTACAACCAAGTATTGTTACTTTCCCAAATTTCTTAGGGATCCACCAATCCCTCAACCATTCATTAGATCAATAATAAAAAAGATAAGTATCTATTTTCAATAATTAAATACTTTGTTTTTATTTTTTAGCCAACCCAACCCAAATCCATCTCTTAAAATTCCATTCTATGACATCATCAAATCAGACTTCTTAAACACACCCATAGTCCATAGTAATTACCAATGGTCACCTTGATCATCGATGGTCTATCCCAACCATCAATGATTACCTTGACCATCAATGGTCACCCCAACTACAAATGGTCACTATGTGGCAAATAAACAAGCTATTTTCACCCACCAAACCTCAACCAAATCTTAGTTTTAGACCTTCTACCTAACCATAAAAAATTTCCCTTTTTTCTAAACCACACCTGACTCATTTAACATTAATATCAATCTATTTAGTGATATAATTAGTCAAATTCATCTATTAAGCACTTATTGTATTTGATTTTAGTATCTTCTATGATATATGTAAGTCATTTATCTTTTTCTTCCCAAACTTGATTGTTTAAAAGTTTGGATTGACAACCTTCAAGGAATCACATGCTTCTTAGATCTATCTTTCTAGACAATCCACCCTATTATCTAACTATCAAACATTTGCTTCAATGTTTTCTTAATCTATAAGTCATTTCTCCTAAGACAAAGAGGAGTATCTAAAACCATCTAGACTAATACTCACACAACATATTAGGTTTTTAAAACATACCCTTCTCGAGTTTCTTTTCTCTTCCTTCTAAAAACCATAAACAAAATTTCTCTAAAACATTCTGGCATGCCTAGTGAGATGCTTGAGTCTTTGCTTGGGTTCATAGTTTTATCTAGATGCTTCTTCTTCTTCTTGTTTTTCTTCTCATACAATGAAACCAATTTTTCTTTTGTGGTTTTAAATCAACTACATACATTAGTTTCTTAAAATTTTAGCTCAAATAGTTTAAATTAAAATAAATTAATTCAATCATAACTTCACTCTTATCACAAACATAAGACCAAACCACTCACTTGATCAAGCATAAAAATATTGAAATAAGGCCTGACTAGGATTTCATTACCTAGTGATCACCTTTCTTGGCTATCCTACTTGGATCTCATCACCAAGGGGAGAACTAACTCAACTCTCTAGTTGAGTATAATCTCTAGCCATCAATATATCTTGGATAAGCACCTGACACCCTTATATCTATGATGTGTGAAGTGAGGGGGTAGGAACCAATATCAAGACACATATTGATTTCCATTACAAATCTTTTTCAGAGATTAAATTCAACCTAAAACAAACCATAGACTTCTTTTCTAGTACCCTCTCAATTTGAGTCACACAATTCTTAAGGCTTAAGACATAAGCCATAAGAGACACTAAAGGGAACCCTAGGATTTAATATGTTTTAATGTGTGTTTTGTTTCCTTAACTTTTTCTTGTATTCTCTTTGTTTGAGTTTTGAAATTGTTTATAGCTTCTTCCTTTCTTCATCTACATGGTCTTGACTAGGCAACAACTAAGAAACCAAGTAAATTAGGACCCACCTCCTAACCATCCATTTCCCTCTTCCCCTTCATCCATGGAGAACATATTAGATGTAGAGAGTTATCCTCATCCTTGTGGGAGTCCTACCATCCCTCAGATGGTTTCCCAAGGTGATGCATATTTTACCACCTTTCTAAATACAAACCCCATAGCCCTCCAACATTACCTTAACACCATATCTCACTATACCCGTACTTTAGTTCTACCTATTGACCTACCCTATGGCATACCATCCCACCTTATGGGTAAAACATCTATAGCCACCATCTCCACCAAACCTCTAGTCACCTAGGCATCATCCTCTATCAATAATCCCATCGATACCACCAATCAAAACCAACCCACTCAACCAAGTAATACCCAAGAATCTTCTTCCTCAACTAATAACTCTCATAGTATAAAATCAACCCAACCATTGGGCACCGGTACTTCCCTTACTATAGGAATTCCCTCTACTAGTGCCACCACCATTCCTCTTATTTCTAGCCTACTTACCTCTGTTTCATATCTTGGTAGTTCTCATTCCTTTAACCCTTCCATTCATTAGTACTAAAGTAACCACCTACCCTCTATCTACTAACCCAACCATACATCCTACCCAACCTATGTTAATCACTCAACACATGCCTATCACACCAAACCTAAGCTACGTCCCTAAACCACAAGGGTATCTACCTCCACCTTCCACTAACTTCCTATCTCCACTTATTCATATGTGGCATCATCCAAACCACCCATGTCCACATACCAACCTGTGGTAACATTTCAAACCCCCACCAACTATACATATGTCATGCTTAACCAAACCTAACACAACCTACCTTAAAACTATGGGGGTACACAACCCCAAACTAACCTTATCAAAATGTTGATGGATAAAATGACTACTTTTGACTCATCCATTTTTTAAGCTCATAATATTTTTTCATATGACCAGATCTATAATGAACCAATTCACCCATCCATCCCCATTCAACCATACCCTCCTCTATGGGAACTTCTAAAGTTTTCAAAGTTTTAGAGTAAGGAAGACCCTCAATAACACCTAAGAGTATTTAGGCATTCATGTTATATAATTACCTATGATTATGCTCTCCTTCTTCATACCTTCCCCATGTCTCTATCAGGTCTGACACTAGATTGATATAGTTTCATTACAAAGCACTCCCTCTTTTATTTTTACCAACTAGCTCAAATTTTTGTAGATCACTTTTTCATAAACATCTCTAAGAAAGTCTCCATCACTGATATTTACTCTATTCAAAAATTTGATGATGAATTCATTGATGAATTTGTGGCCCATTAGAGAAGTCTGATAAACTAACTCTCCTTCTCTCTACCCCAACCTAAGATGATTAAACTCTTTGCCTGGGCCTATACCAAACACATATCCTCTACTTTATAGGTCCAAAGCTTCAATATCTTTGATGAAGCTTTCACCATGGCAAAAAAACTAGAAAATAGGGCCATTAATGAGGGGATGTTAAAATTGAGAAACAAGAATTCCACCTTCAAATAAAATTATACTTCCTCCTCTAAACCCAAAAAACAAACCAACACCAACCCCAAAAACAAGGTAACAATGAATGCAATTATTATTCAGACAGACTATCTACCCATTGTTAACCAATCTAATTATTCTAACTCTTCCAATCAAAATACTAGGAACCTAAGTTGTAACACCCAAAAATAGTTTACTCAACTTTGAAAGTCATATGCTTTAGTCTTATAAAAATTGTTAAAATCCAATATCATATAGCTTACCCCCATCAAACCTCTATAGTAATTCAGTTCTTCCTATCCTGTACCTAGTTGGTACAAAGAAAATGAATTATACACCTTTCACAGAGTCATTAGACATGATGCTATTAGATGCAACACATTTAATAACATTGTCCAAACCCTCATTAATAATGGGGAAATTGTGTTTGATAACCCAAATACACCCTCAAACCAATAACTTAACATATTCAAATAACCATTCCTCAACAATGTTCCTTCCACTAATAACAAAAATAAAGCATAATCCTCTTTTACCAATGATGCCCATACTGTCAATATGGTTCTTAGTGAATTCATTATTGAGGAAATCACTGACCAAATCACCTCTTCCCGTACTTCACTTATTGTGTTAGTGGATTCAACAGCCTCTCCTTTCGTATGCACATCAAAAGAGGAAACCGTTCCCACTTTATCATTTTACTCAATTATACAACAATCCACTTTTCCTTTAGTGATCACTCCTAATGAATAAACCACATTGCCTATACATCCCATAAAGGAGTTACCTTCTCAAATATTATAACCTATTTATTAGGAAAAATATGAGATAATAATTCCTCCCCCTTAACCCCTAGATCTATCCTTTGAATCCACTATCAATGGATTCAGACATGTCTATAAACCTTTCTCCAGACTAGTTTAAAACATAGAATTCATATCCAATCCTAATTGGGATTGATCCACCTTCTAAAAAAAAATGGACTCTTGTATAAAACCAAATAGGATCCTTCTTTATCAAATCAACATACCCCTTCCACTTTCAAATCCACTATCACCACAACTTGACCATCAAACACATCTACCCATCAAACTACAGTAGTACCATCAAAACCAAACTCACCCAACATCACTAAATCACCCCTACCATCCCAACCAAACCCACCAATAACCTTGGCATATTTCCTACACATATACTTACTCACCCATTAGTAAGGTTAGATTTAAGCCCACTAAACCTATCAAATAAACCCCTAGCTATGCCAACCAAGAAGGTAAAACTACTTAAGGGCCCAAAAACCAGAACTCTACCTCCCCTCTCTACTTTGCCCTCTATTTTCAGACCTCATACCTCTACCTTAATTAGGAAGACAACCATCCCAATCAAAGCACAACCACCACTTTTGGTTACACCATCACTTTTAATTTCATTCAAATCTATTTTCACTGAGCCACCCATGGGCATACTTCCTATCTCCTAACTAGCTATAAACAAACCACTTATCTCCTGAATGTCTACCCCAAAATTTTCTAACCCCAAACTCTCAACATCTATACCAAAACCCATACCATCCACTAAGGGCACCCCTTCACCTAGGTCTTTAACCATCAAAATCACTCCTAAAAGGGTGTCCACCCTAGCTATAAATCGTAAGCTATCCACACCTTTGCCACCATTGTCTAAGTCCTACTCAACCATCCTTCAAATGTTATTGTAGTCATCTTGATTAACCTTACCCCATATCAGACCATCTAACCCACACATTCCTAAACCATAATGGTATAATCATAAATTGATATGTTCTTACCATAAGACATCTAAGAATGACATGGAGAACTACACAACTTTCCAAGTGATATCCCATCAATTGTATCATGTAGATGAATTATTATTAGATGAGCTCCCTATAATTTTGAAATCAATCCAAGAACCAAAAACCATTGAATAACACCTACATACCCCTCCACTCTCACCTTGGAGTGAAGAGGAACTAAATAAATTACCTAACCTAACTCTTCCCCTAATCTATACCATCCATGTGGTCACATGATCATAGGCTCAACATAAGGATAAGGGGAAGACAAAGGTGTCCATTCCATGGACATATCCATTTTCGTCCACTTAACCACCTAGCTAACACCAAACACATTTAACTTTAAATAAACCCAAAGTGTCCATCTTGGGATCCTCCCCCTCCAATATATCTAAATCAATCTAGTGAGTAGTTCTAAAATAGCTTCACCAGATATCGATAAAGATGAGTTGTTATGAACCTATCTATACCTCACCCCACCACTTCCAAGTAATGATAGAAGCATTTCAATATATAGAGGTGAGGCTAGAAGACCCTAAACCTTTAGCATCCTTTATTGGATCTCTCCAACTTTATAACCTTATCACCTTTAATAATTTGAAAATACCTTCTATCCATCCAGATGACCTGGATCCTCCCCTCTTCATTACCACATATATCAACCAGACCCACATCAAGAGGGTTATGATTGATGGAGGGGATAGTATCAACATAATCTCCTCTCATGCCTACAAACAAATCAAATTACCTAATAGCATCATATCAAAAACCTTTTTGGTACTCTGATCATTTAATGATACCATAGCCACAACTCTAGGAACTATTATCCATATTTTCCTAGGACCCTGCATGCTTCTTGAGATCTTCTATGTAGTGGAAGGTGAGTTTCATTAAAATGTCTTGTTGGGATTCCCTTATATTTATTCCATGGGTTGTGTGTCATCCACTCTACATTGGTGCATTAAATTTTAATGTGAAGGTCAAGTTGTTACCATACAAGCTGACCCAAGCCCTTTCACATCATATAACATGATGTACCAACCCATTGACATTTTCCTTCTTCCATACAACAATCCTTCATTAGTAAAATATGAGCCTATACCTTCTACCATTTAATCATCCACTAGTTCATCCTTTCCTTCTACCCAAATCCCCATAATGGACCCTTTGGAATCAACATTCTAGTGTATTTCATTGGGGGAGCATCACCTTCTTACCCTTGATGCTTTCCCTACTCCCCAAGAGTATGGGAATCTTGACCACCAACCTAGTTATGACCCCAATATTGGAACCATTATTCCTTTTATACCCTCAACTTGTCAAACCAATTTCATCTATGGGGGACTTGATAAGCCCCTTGACACTTATACCACCTCTTCCTCACCTTGACCATTTACCTCTAGTTTTTCCCATCTGGACAAATTATAATGTACCTTTATAGGTGTACCTAGAATGAATTTGATCTTGGTCAATACAAAAATAGGCTATATGAGTTGATTTCAATCAAAACCCAAAAACCTCATGAAAAGCATAGCCTTAGTTTCATACCTCCTAAACTAGAAACCAACCCACCTCTCATTGCCATCATTGACAAGGAAATCCCATCCTCACCATCCACTACACCATTATTCTTTAAATATTATGATATCAACCCCTCTCCCTCACTTTTTTTTCATCAACATGATCACCCTCAGACTCCTAACTTATCAAAATGATGGGGTGACCTTAACCATCCCTTTAACCCATCTTGAGATGATAGGAAATAACTCTCCTACCATTAATACCATTTAGTGTTAGGATGATGATTCCATTCTCACCTATCTTGGTACGCTAGATTATTCTATGTATAAATCCCTTCCTCCTAATAATTTGACCATGTTGAATTAATATACCATAGATATCAACTTAGGTACTCTAGATAACCCCCACATTGTCATAACTAGCTAATCGCTAAATTTTGATGATCTTTGGCACTTCCCTTCCTTCCTAAAATATTACAACATAACATTTTCTTGGTCTTACATTAGCATTCTATAAATTTACCCCTCCATCACTACCCATAATATAGTCACCAACCATGATGCTAAGCCCATTAGGCATAAAATTTGATAAATGCACCCTCACATAGCCCTTCTCATAAAATAAGAGCTTCAAAGTCTTCTATCCATAAATTTCATTTAACCCATTGACTATCCTCAATGGGTCTCAAATGTCATACCCATTACCAAAGCTATAAGGGGACTATGCATTTTTATGGACTTTTGTGACCTTAACCTTGCTTTCCCAAAGGATGAATTTCTTCTACCAAGCATTAACTAGCTAGTTGATCTTATATCCAGCCATGAGATTCTATCTCTTATGGATAGATTCTCAAGTTACAATCAAATCTTAATTACCTTTGAAGATCAACACAAAACTACCTTTATAACCCCATGGAGGACTTTCTACTATTGGGTCATGCCTTTTGGACTGAAAAATATTAGTGTAACCTACCAACATGTTATGACCTATATCTTCTATGACCTTATACATAAAATCATAAAATACTATGTTAATTACCTTCTTAGGAAATACAAATAATGTAAGGATCATTTAGCTATTCTCAAGATTATCTTTGAGTGACTCATCTATTACCATGTCTACCTTAACCCCAAGAAGTGCATTTTTGGGGTCTTGTTAGGAAATCTCCTTGGATTCATTGTATCCCTTCATGGAATCAAATTTGATATGGATAATATTAATGCAATTATTGACATGCCTCCTCCTACCCACCTTAATCAACTCCATAACTTGAAGCTCCAATCCATTCATCACTTTATCTCTCATCTCTTAGACTGATGCCAACCCTTCCACCACCTTATAAAGAAGTATGTATCTTTGTAGTGTAATAATGAGTATCAAAATGCCTTTGATTCACTTAAATATTACCTTTTATCTCCACCTATCCTCACTCCTCCCAAGGATGATCAACCTTTCTAACTTTATATCTCCACCACTAACCACTCTTTAGGGGCCATGCTCCTTCATAGGGATGAATAACATAAAGAGAAATCCATCTACTACATCAACCACACAATTGTAGAATAAAAAACTTAGTATACCCATACTAAAAATCTTTGCATAGCCTTGGTGTTTATGTCTACCAATCTTTTCCACTACCTTCTCAACCACAAGACCTATGTCATAACACGAGCCCACTCAAGTATATTCACTCCAAGCCATACCAAAACCAATGTTTGACCAAGTGGCTCATGTTTTTAGTTGAGTTTTACCTTGATTTTATTTATTATAAGTCAATTAAAGGGAAAGTCATTGCTAACAAATTGGCTGATGCACCCTTAATAGATAATCAACCTCTTCCTCTTGAGTTTCCTGATGAGTCCATTATGACCCTCTCTTAGGAATACTTCACCTATCATGTGACCATGTTTTTTGATGGATAAAACTGTCAACATGGTGGGGGATTCAACATTATCCTTATCCCCCTTCATGATGAACCTATTCCATTATCCTTTAAGCTATATTTTGAATGCACCAATAACATCGCTGAGTACAACTCCCTAATAATAGGCCTTTAGACTACATTGGCCTTAAGAGTCAAAATAATAAACATTTTTGGTGACTCTCAACTAGTGGTCAATCAAATCAATGGCTCTTATCAATGTAATAATGATGTTTTTTAATATTAAAAATAACTAGTGGATCTCATTATAGCCTCATTTGAACATTATCATATCCAAACCACCCTGTGATCTATGAACACATTTTCTAATATAATAGCTTCCCTCACCTCTTAAATTCCATCTATACCCTATGAATCCAAGCTATCTATTTTTATCCATAGACTTACCCAACCCTTTAAGTCAATTTAGACTCTCCCACCATCTTTAATGTGGAGGAGACGTAACCTGACTTTTGGTATCAACAAACCTTTGACTATCTCAACCTTGCCATCATTCCTTTTAGTCTTTCTAGGAATTCTCAAAGATTGTTTATCTAGAGTACCTTAAATTATACCATATTTAGGATAATTATTTATAAACAAGGCTTTAATGGTCTCCTCTTCTACTACCTACATCATAAAAATGCCTCTCATGTTATCAAGGAAATACATGATTGGATCTATGGGGGACACTTTAGTGGCCTCACCATTACTAAATGCATCCTTCGTCTTGGATATTACTAGCCTACCCTTATCCAAGAGTATTGTGATTATGTGAATAAGTGTGTTAAGTGTCAATAACATGCCAATTTACATCACACACCTAGCCATAGTATTTGTGCATCTATAGATTTCCATCCATTTTCATAATGGGGTTTATACCTTATTGGTGAAATTAACCCCCATTATTCATAGTAGCATCATTATATCATCACTGTGACTAAGTACTGTACTAAATGAATGGAGGTTATTCCTCTTATCTTGACCAAAGCTAAAAATATTATCAACTTTATCAACCATCAAATCATCTATAATTTTAGTGTTTATCACAAAATCATCACCAATAATGGTAAATATTTCAAAAATAAATAAGTCTTAGGTATTTGTGATGTATTTGGAATCAAGTTAATTGTATCTTCACCCTATTGTCCTTAATTAAATGGTTAGGTAGAAACTTCTAACAAAACTCTCAATAATATGCTAACTAAAATGGTTAATGCATCTAGTCAGGATTGGCATTTACATATCCCCTTCACCTTATGGGCATATTATACTAGTATTCAAACCCCTATAGGTGCTACCCCTTTCTCTCTAGTTTTTGGAGTAAAGGCAATCTTGCCTCTCAAAGTCCAAATTCCCTCTCTTCACATATCCTTTCAAGATCATGTCTCTGAGAGTGATTATCATCAAGAATGTTTAACCCAACTTGAGATACTTGATGAGCATCATTTAGTATCCCTTACTCACCTTTGTGTCTATGAAGAACAAATAAAGTGTTCTTATAACAAACACCTTAATGTATAAAAATTCAATATCTTATACCTCATCCTAAAACATGCCACCACTATGGAGAAAAGAAAATGAGGAAAGTTTACTTTCAATTGTCTAGTACCTTATATCATAATGCACAAGTATGGATTAGGAGCTTATTGGTTATCTTCTCTTGAGGGAAATCTAGATCTTGAGCCCCTCAATGCTTCACATTTGCATCCTTTCTTTTGTTAAAAAGGATCAAACTCACCTTTTGTCTAATTTAAGCTAATTCTTATCTTGTAAACCACATTCATCTCCTTATTTTAGGGGCAAATAATTAACACTAAATCATGTGATTATCCATCATAATCATAGCCTAATCTTGAATAATGGGTACCATAGCTCTACCCATGGCATGATTCTCATGGTACTTTCTACCCCTTTTACTGGATCGATTCCTATGGTCACTTTCATCTAAAATGATTTTACACCTAATCAACCTTCTTGTGATTTTAGTTTTTCCTTCATAAAATGTGACACTTTAGGCCTATATAAGCAATTCCATGACATCAAAAGCAAGTATTAAAATAAAAATCAAAAGATCCCACATGGGTCATTCCTAGAATTCATAGACTACTCCCTTGAAGGACAACTACAAAAAATATATCAAAATTTCTCAAAGTAAGGTAGACTACTCTTTTGAAGGATAACTACAAAAAGAATTAAACAAAGCATACAAAATTAGACCACTTTCTTAAAGTATGGTTGAGTAAATCATTTTTCAAAGCATAACGATTTCTTGGAAGCTTCTTGCATCGATCAACTTCCCCAATCCTCCCAAATAACAATAAAATATAAAAAGGCACATTATCAAACATTAAAAAAAGAAAAATAATTTTGAAAGCCACAATCGGATCTCAACATGAAAATAATTTTGAAAAATACAATCAACTCTCATGAGTAGACTTTCTACATTGATCAATCAACACCTTATATGATATAGACTTATTTATATTGGATCTTTTAGAACCACTAGAAGAGGCATGCTAGTCTCACAAGAAGGTTCCATCTTCATCCATCTCCCCTTTATACACTATAAGCAAAGGATTTATGAGCTTACTTGACATTTTGTGATCAATACACCTTTGTAACCAACTAATGAACACTAATGCGAAGCATTCAAAGGACTTATGTTCTTTAAGCCAATCCAAATTCAGTTATTTTAGTCCTTGCCAAAGAAGAATCTTTGTGCCCTCTTATTATCCTCTCATACTACTTTATATATTCACTTAGACATTTGTCTCTTACTTATCTTCTCTTTCTCACATTTGGTTTTGTTATTTAACTTACTTTATGTGCTTCACTTTTAAATAAAATGACCATAATCATAACCACATCACATAAATCAACATCAAAATTGATAACATCAAACATCATATTAACATCATAACATTTATGAACAATGAGAAAAAAACCATTTTCACCACATGTCTAAATATAAATGAGGAAGCATATACTCATCAAATTTCAGCATAAACATCATCATCATATCAATGTCATAAACATGATCATCTCAAATATGAAATTAAATCATCACATCCATACACAACATCATCAAGAGCCATAATCATAAATGTCATAAACATCATACTAGTCATCAACAACATCACATTCTCATCATAATCACATAAGATAACATCAAATCCATAGCCAAATATTATCATAAACATGAATAAAGAGACATATCATCACATGCCTAGCTAGGTAAGTCCACATTCACATCATCATGAGCATAACCATAATTAATATAACATCATCAATAATCAACATGAACGTCATAACCATGAACCATAAGCCATAAAACATCTATGTCTCATAAATAAACATCATCATGTATAACAATATACATATCTCTTTCAAATATACATCTCACTACATCAGTTAATAGGCTAGTATCTCAAATCATATACATAATAAGTATAATGTCTCCTTAACAAAACCAAGAACTTGAGGTACCACTACCGCTTGGTGCAACAATTCCCCCTGGAGATTTTCCTCCTATACCTACTAGCCTCTTATATATATGGCCAACTAACTGGGTGTTGCTATATCTACACCACCTATAATCCTAGCCCTATACTCACCCCATCAGGGCTCATATGGACAATTATTGAATACTATGGCCTCATAATATCATATTTCCTCCATAGTTGTTATGTATTTATGCATAAGTATAGTCCCTACTAATGCCACCAGTACTAGTACTCCACCCTTATCTACCTAAGAGAATATCTATCTTATGTCACCAGAGCTAGCATAGATCTATCTTGATCTCTCTCACCATGATAGTATCCAACTGACCTTGTGCTACTACCAGTGATGCCTATAATGCTATCACAAAAGCCTATGCCATGACTAGTGTCAATCATGCTTGCTCCCTCTAACCAATCACTACTTGTATATCTAGGGAAACCCCCTATACCTATACCTACTAAACACCTCCACCATATGGGTTAATATCCATATCCTATCAACCATCATCAGCACTAGTAATGTTAGCTCCAAAATATAGTGCCTATTACCATGTAGGGTAACCATCCATAATTCCTACATCATCTATATCTAGCTTCACTAAGAGCTCCTCATGATCAATATAAATGTGAACTAGTTATGGTTCAGGTAGTAGGAACTCTACATCCTCTTTCTTATATCTCAAGAATACCCCAAGGAACCTTGTACCGAGCTAGACTATCATCACACCCTATCAAAAGGAATGAGCTCTATCTCACCATCCCTCCTACTATAGATCCATCGATATCTCTATAATGAAAATGTTTGTCTCATGTAGTGTCCCTACTCTAAAAACTTGACATATGGTCTCCAAATAATATCCCTAATGACCAAGGAATCCTATAAACCTATGAATTAGTCAATATCATTGACCCCTCCACTTGATCTTAAGATGGAAAAATTAGATCTCTATTGAATAAATATAACTTAGAAAACCATTTTAGCATACTCTCCCATGGCATCCCCATCAACCTCAGTACTTGGATGTGCTCATAAACCTAGTAGTGGAAGACAAATCCAACACTGATCTTATACCTCTTATGAGCTTATAATCCCCATATCTCCCTATAAATATACACTAGCAATATAGGTACCCACCTAAATACTTTGTGGCCCAAAAACATCTCAATTAGTACCCCCAACAAGAAATAAGGGAACCTTTAACTACTTTAATTTGTTACAACATATCATGATACCACTATCACCATCATTAGTATCCACCTATCACCTCTAAGCCTCTGGTATAGTAGAGTATAGTTGAATCTTATTACATGCCACCTCCCAAAGTTGAGGTCATATCCATACAAAATCTCTATAAAATCATCATGATCCTCCCCTCAATATGGTAAGTTGGCTCACCTCATATGGGTAGCCATTTAATCCTATGGATATCCTCAAGTAATATGGTCATCTCACCTATAGGTAATAGGAAGGTGTTAGTGGTATGATCCCATCTCTTGATGAGTTCCAATATCATCTCTATGTCCTATGGAACATGCTATTAATGAATCATACCATTAAGGCCCACCTCCTCCATATGGGCCCAATCATCAATAGTCATACCCCAATGGATCTCATCAAAAATTTGAGGTACTTTGTCCCTCATCTGGATCCTCTCCCATGCCTAAAAAATTTGATTAGCAAAATTTTAGTTCATAGACTAAAGTGATATCTTCCTTATGAACTCTACCTATTACACCCAACCCCTAATTCCAATCACTTCAACTTGAAATTTTTTTCATACTATAAACTATTCCTACCACTTATCTATATTAGTTATCTTAACCTATCACAATCAACCTTTTTACCACACACACCTAGCCTTACTCTTTAACCATTACCTATCAACCTATATCATTTAACCATTACACAAATAATGACCCCTAACCATGACCTGTTACCTTTAACCCTAACCATTAAATATTACTTGACCATCACCCTTATGACATTTACCTAGGGCATCCAACTTCTCTACCTTAACTATTAAGTAGAAACTACTACCACTCATACATTTGCCTCGACACTTGACCTTAACATTCAAACTTAACCACTAGCACTTAACCCTATCACCCATTACCTATCCACCATATATCCTAAAAAATACTTAACCCTAACTTTTAAAATATTTTAAAAAAATGACTTGACCATTGACAATAAATAATTCCTATAGTCAACCACTAATGGTCAGGTAACCCTTGATAGCTACTTATCAACCACTGATAGTTGATGGTGATTGTCAACGGTTAATATGGGTGATTGTTGATGGAACCTCCAAACCTTAATCACCCCAAACACCAACCCAATTACCATGATAAGACAAATAAAAAATACTATCTATACATATCCTACCTCCCCTTTTACTCTACCCTTACCAATTTCCATTTCACCCTCCAATTTAACCATAAAACTCCACCAACCTAAAACTATGTAACCAAACCATAAACTAAACTATCTAAAATTCAAAATATAAATGCCTTTTTAAACTTAAATCTACCATATACCAATTCAAAACACCACCTACCTTATTCCTCAATCATCATTGAGGAGGAACTCAAGGACCCACAACCTGACCATGTGCCCTCCCTCATCCATACTACATCCTTAATTAGCTTAAGTCTCTAACAACACTGGTCCACCTTAATGATCTCAACCAATCAAATGCTAACAACTAATATTCATATTATCAAAAATGCTAAAACACCAATCACCCTTAGTCAATTTACTCAAATGAGCAAAAAAGGGCCCACATCAATCTTTTAACCTTGACCTTTTAGGGATGACACCCAACTACCAATGGTCACAGTGGCCATCAATAGTTGACCCTAAAATTCAACCTTGACCATCAATTGGAAAAAAAATTAGGATTTACCCACAAAACCACCAACTTCTCACCTTTTATCACATGCCCACACCAAGTGCCCACCTATAGAGGTCACCTTCTCCACCTACTTTGACTACACCACATCAACCTCACTAGTTGTCATTTTGGCCCAACCTTTCATATGTTTTGTGATGACCTCCCCTTGGCCCTTTTCACCACACTAAATAAATTTACACATTGAACATTTTGACCTTGTTCTACCTTGGGCACACCCAACTAATTTGTGTTTTCACAAGAGCACTTCCTACCTTGGATACCCATGATAAACACTGACCTTGTCTATAAGACATGAATTTACATGTGTAACCTAACCATCACATACTATCATGTGGTCTACTTGTCACTCATCCTTATAATACCAACCTTATTTTTACCAACCATGGAAACCTATTTAATGCATGATCTTAGCCATCACACTTAGTCTCACTTTATGCATATGTTTGCACTTTAGTGCCCAACTTATCAACCATTGTCTCAGCTAAAACTTAATCATTTATCAAACCCACACCTAATTCTATTTCACCTCAATAAATCCTAGTTTGAGGGGGAACACCTCCTCCCATACTCAGGGAAACCAAACCTTGAACCCATACTCCATTTTTGTTTTTTTGCTTTTTGATACTAATTTCATAACAAAAAGTTGAAATATATAGACACTAAAAAACTACACACAATGGTTCTAGATGTTGAAATACCCCTAGACTACCTTGGGACCCCCTAAGGCCCATTTCTATCCCTTGTGACCACAAAACCAAGTCAGAATGATCTAATGACTAACCCACCTTTTTACCCAAATTAGCGTTTGACCCTTGATTATCGATAGTCATCCTAATCATCAACATTTAGGCTTGATTATTGATGGTCAAGTTTCCACCACCTAATAGTCAAACTTGAGTCAACTCCAACTTGATTTCATATACTTAGTTTTTATAAATCATGGGAAAACCAATGCATTCAAAATCTAAATTTGAACTACTTGTTGAACCTCTTGTTAACATATTATTTCACCTCTCCTTTCTTTCTACAAAAAGAGAAGAGGAGAGGGTGAATCCAAATCCATAATCAAGTGATCATCATTCATGTCTAGAGTTAGAGCCTCTTACATCAATGTTCTCTTTTATAGGTATTCTACTAGTGAACTAACAAGTGTGATAGAGCTCTAAAGTGTTTCCATAAATTAGCCAATAACCAAGTACCGTTACTCTACCAAAATTAATTTAGGCTCCATCAATCCCTCAACCATTCATTAGATCAATAATCATCAAGTTCAGTATAAATTTTCACTAATAAGATACTTTATTTTTGTTTCATATCCAATCCAGCCCAAACCCATCTCTTAGAATTACATTTTATGACATCATCAAATTAGACTTCTTAAACATACCTAGAGCCCACAATAATCACTGATGGTCACCCTGATCACTGATAGTTTATCCCAACCATTGATGGTTACCCTAACCACTGATGGCCACTCCAATCATTGATAGTCATTATGTGGAAAACAAATATCAATCTATTTTCACCCACTATAACTCAACCAAATCCCATTTTTAGACCCTCTACTTGACCACAAAACCCTACCCTATTTTTTGAACCACGCCTAATTTATTTGGCATTAATATCAATCTATTTATTTCTATAATTATTCAAATTCATCTATTGAGCACTTATTGTATTTGATTTTAGTATCTTATATGATATATGCAAGTACTTTATCTTTTGTTTTCTAAACTTGATTATTTAAAAGTGTGGATTGATAATCTCCAAAGAAGCTCAAGCTTCTTGGATCTAGCTTGCTAGGCAATCCATCCTACTATATAACTAATCAACCATTTGCTTTAGTGCTTTCTTAATCTACAAGTCATTCCTACCAAGGCAAAGATGAGAATCTATAATTTTTTGGACCAATGTGTGCACAAAATATCAAGTTTTTCAACCATACCCTTCTTGAGTTTCTTTTATCTTCCTTCTAAAGAACATAAGCAAAATTTCTTTGAAACAGGGGGTAGCTAAAAGTTGGATGATTTTAGGATCCTATGTTGTTTTTTTGTTTTCCTCAAAATGTGATGTAGGTTTATATTTTAATTATAATTTGAGTCTCACATACATTAAAACCTTTTAAATGTTGTCACCAATAGCCATGTCTAATTTTTTATTTTTGACTTAATTGTCCACAAGCAGCTCAAAGAGGTTTTCACTAGGGGACATTGAGGTTTCTATATTTTTATTATTTTGATTTATTGATTGGTTCTAATTGAACCATTATAGGTCCTTGAAATATGTTTATGTATCAAGATTAATTTCAAATCCCTACTTGGGGTCTCCTAGTTGGATATCATCTTACATTCCCATGATGTTTGTAATTGTCTCATCATTCTTGAATAAATCTAATGGTATATGATAATGTAGGTCCCAATCTATGAATGAAGAATATTGAAAATAAAAATGGATCACATGGATAGTAGAATCATTGAAAGGATTAATGGCATCATGATCCTTGTATACGCCATGCATATAACTTATTTTTAAGTTGGGATGATCTTCCCCATAAATTATGGAAATTTCACACATCCTGCTATTACTGATCAAGTGTTTTTTATCCTTTGACATGATATCTTTCATTTTCATGCATGTGGATGGGCTCTAAGATTCCTTATTCAAGTATTACAATTCCTTGCCCCTTATATTTCATTATTTTTCACATTCTACTTGGTATTAGATATTTATTGATTTGGAAACTATATGTGATGCCATCATCATACAATAAGGATTTTTTGTATCTTTCAATTTATTAATTTAAAATAAGGTTGGATTTGATAAATAATATCAATCCAAACTAATTTATTTTGGATTTAATCTTCTTTTTATTCATAGTGGGCCTACCGCTACTTGCTCATGTAGGATATATGGTGAGTGTAGCCACATAGAGGATATTCTATATTATTTATATAATTACATTTTTTACTTGAGGTTTGGTGATGGAATTTTTAATATTTTAAGTAATATGGGGTGATAGATCAATCAACTATCGTTCACATTATTCAAAAGTGGGATAGTCAGAGAGTTAGAGTATATCACTTTGGTCAAATATTTGAAGTATGTCATGTTAATCAAAGATGGGTGGGCTTAAGATAGGTTATTCAAAGATGGTTTGATGAAATATGGTTGCATAAAATATTAGTTATTCATATATGGGATCATAAAAAATGATCTCATCATGCATGGGTGTACCAACAATGGGTTGGTTTAAGATAGGTCAGCCAAAGATGGGTTCATAACATATTGGTTCATTGAAGATTGTTGGAACTTGAATTAGTTTTTTAGGAGTTTGATTGTGATTTGAAAAGAGATATTAGAATATCCCCATTTTCTAATTTTTCATACATGGATGCACTCAGTTTATTAATAAATAACATGCCTTAAATATGTGATGGTAGGATATGGTTCTATTTTTGTGCCTAATGGCAAAATTTGGCCCACATAGGAATCTTTTCCCTATAAATGGTTTGAATAGATGAGCATATTTATGGATGGAATGAGTGGACCAAAATTAAGATAAGAAGATATCATATTGATTAAAAATCTTTTGAAACACTTTAAGTAAACTTAAAGTACAATTTGTTGATCCTTGGGAAGTAGGCTTGGAAATAGGTATAAGATTGTAAAATGAGAAAGACCAATAGGGTCTCATGGTATTTCCAGCATTCAAGGGCATGAAATGGATTGAGTAAAGTCTTAGAAGTTTATCAGAGCCTTCTAAATGGAAAATTGTTTCTTGTACAAGTGTAAAAGAACCAGACCATCACAAACACATCACAGAGAGACAAACATGCCAATATAATTATACATTTGATAAACACACTAAGGAAATTGGTCAAGGCCAAAAGATCACATGGACATAAATTTATTCATGCCTAAATCATGCTCTAATTTTTTTTTATCTTGATGAGTTCTCTATCTCAAGATATAACCATCCAAAGTTGAACTTATAGAGTGGGATGTGCATGTAGTCATCAAGTTAAAGTTACAACAAATAGTCATTTGAATTCAAATGTTCCAAGGATGAATGTGTAGATGACAAGTGGAAATATTTTGGGTGGCCATAAAAATATCTAATGACATGTGCTAATTAACAAAGTAGTGGGTCTAAAAAAATTGATGGTGCACATGCAATCATAAAAAGTAGATCCAATGGTACATGGGAAAAAATATAATCAATGGGTCTAGATAGATCAATGATTCACATGAAATCATACAAAGTAGATCTAATGGTGTGTAATTGGTCAAAATGTCAGTGGATCCTAAAAATAAATTCATGATTAACAAGTGTCTTAGACACATTTAATTGGTAGAAGATTTATGGCTCACATTCTTCCATAAAGAGAAAAATCAATGGTGTGAGCAAGGTAAATAAGTCAATATAGCTCAAATCAAGCATGAGGCCATAAAGTGTATAAATTTTATAGTTCTAAATCAATAATTCAATGGCCAATGAATAAAGATAAGCCTAGGAGACTTCTGGTGGAGGTTGACGAAGCTATTTTTGACCCAGGTAAGCAAATGCATAAGAGTCAAGTTTGAGTATGATCTTAGGATGAACCAAAATGGATATTTCAAGTTTAAACAATGACATTGAAGCTATATAGATGTGGAATCAATATTTTAGGTCTAATAAAGATCGATGGTGGTCTACTAGGTTATTCAAGTGATATATATATATATATATATATATATATATATATATATATATAATAGATAAAAATAAATCCCATTTATTGGTTTTTCATACAATCAACATATCTACTAGGGTGCATTTACATCACTTGAATAGGGGTTAAAGTAAATAAAATTACAAGGCATAAATTTTATAGTCATATCATCCATAATTCAATAGGAACATTCAAATGCCTAAACTAGACATAGTCATGGTTTAGTCAAGTTGATGGACATAAATATTTTATCATTATAAGCAAGCCAAGTAGAAGATGGAATAAAGTCCCAAGATGGAGATATAGTGGCTAGAAATTAGATAATTTAATGTATTTTCAAGAGAGATCTAAGGGTTTTCCTTCTTATCAGGAGCATGAATCATCATATAAAACACATTATGTTTTTCAAAGAGCTCAAATGCTATCGAGATAAATGGAGGTTAATTTGTCTATGATAGATTATGCCCTGATTTGATCAAAATGTGGTTGAGAATTCATTAAAAGGTGGTAGGAATTAATTTGTTTCTCTTTGATGGCATGCTCTCATTCTCTCTTTACCCTTTCTCTATATCTCCCATTCTTTCCCATTTGTAAACTCTCTCTCACCTTTGATAATAAATTATATCTCAATTTTGGAAGTGTAGAGACTCTCATTTGATAATGCTAGGCTCTATCAAAATTTGTATAAAAGATATATTAAAGTAATAAATACTTTTTTTACCTATATCTCCCATCTAAATTATGTGTAGAAAAGCTTGTGCATGATGTCATTATGAAGGAGAATCTTCCATGCCCATTGTCCTTCTTTCCTGCTTATTTCTAAGGTGTATTCAAGTTAGTTTTATGTCTAAGTTAGTGTTTTTTCTATCATTGATGCAAGCTCTCAGTGAGTCTCATAAATCCTCTTTAACTTCATTCATTGTTTCCTAAACCTAGTTTATGAAACACTTATGCAACTAGCTCAGTTTTGTGAGATTATGTGAGCTAGCATTATTTGATGCTCCCTCAGTGTTTACTTAATGCATATGTGCATTCTCATTTAAATTTGGTGCATCATCTAGTTAAATTTATTAGGAGACCTTTCCCCCTTTCTAACCCTTTTCGTAGTGCAAACATTAGTATATATGATCTATCAAGAGGAAGCTGACCTTCTCTGGAGGTTTAGCCCTACCATAGGATACCCATAGCTTGAGGTTGTTTTCATAGTGGATCTCAATTATAGAGAGCTTGAATAACCCTTTCCAAGGGTGAAAATTTATGCTAAAATGGTTTTTGGCATGCCTAATGGGAATTGATTTAAAATAATATTGGTGAAAGTTTGATGCTAGTTTAATTAATTTGTATCAGTTATAGCTTCCAAACAACAACATCTAGTGATTACAAATGAAGATCCAACATTCTGGTAGTAGAGTAATGATTACATCTCATGCCAAAGGTGACTACAAGATCAACTTCTAGAGGTATTCCCTTTGAATTTGTTGAATTTCCTTTGAACTTAATAAAAAGATCAAGATTTTCTAATACACACCCATATAAAGGCAACTTTGTTCCTAAGTTAATTTTAAGTCCTACCCCTATAAGATCTTTGTTAAACCCTTTCATTACCATGGTATCCCCTAGATATTTTATGGATTTTAATGGCCAAAGTCCTTTATACCTCCCTCAATATAATCCTATTCCAATAGTAGATCTTAAAAGTGTCCCTTATTTTATTGGAGACCAAGATATAACCCCTTCTAAACACCTCATGGATATAGCCAACTTATGCAACATTCATGGTATCAATGAGGAAAATGTAGCAATTACGTTATTATCCATGTCTTTAAAAGGTCAATCCTTATATTGGTATATATGTCTTTGATTCTAATTATATTAAATCATGGGATCAATTAGGGGATTAATTGTGTAAGAGATTTGAAGAAAAAAGCGACCATTTGTCACTTGCAGAATAGTTGACCATAATTCAAAGAGTTTCTCATGAAGTCATGCAATACTTCAATACAAGGTTCCAAAACACTTGGGATATAATCCTAGTCTCTATTAGGCCTACCCATAACTTTTCCTTTATTTACTATTTGAAGGCCTACCCATAACTTTTCCTTTATTTACTTTTCCTTTATAACTTTTCCTTTTATGGTGAATCTCTAGTGCATAATTGTTTGGTAGATAGTGTGGATAGTACTTCATAAATTTTAAAGTCCATATCTCATCAGCTTGGTATAAAATATGAATCCTAGTCTAAAGGAGTGATATAGCTTGATAGTTCTTCCACCAAGATATGTGGTATCATCAAAGACCTCAACTTGACCCTACATGCTTATCCTAGTGTCTTGATGGCTCAAGATGTGTTGATCTTATATATAGCTCTTCATTTTACCCTATGCTTACCTAAAGAATCAACTATAAATATTGGAGGTTATCTTGGAGTAGATTGGTCATAAATGTCATTCAAAAAAAGATATGGGACAAAATTTTCTATCAAGGCTGAGCCCATTGCACAATTCCACATTTAACCCTATTGATTAGATAGCGTAAACCTCAATTACACCATCCTTGATTAGGATGAATTCATAATTGGTTAAGAATGAAAAACTCACCTTGAGCAGATACTAGACATGTTTTTAGATGAACTATGGAATGATAATCATTTGGTTGATCCCTTGGAAGGAGTTAAAGAGAGGGATATGGGTGTCTAATACTTAAATGAAGAGAATTAGTCCATTCCTTACCTCATTTAACGTCAAGAAGATCCTAGTGGCTTATGTAAATTGTTCTTTGATGGTTCAAGGAGAAAATATGGAGTGGGTGTAGGTGCAATGCTAGTATCCCCCTCAAATGACAAGTATTTCTCTTCTTATAGGTTTCAATTTATTTTCTCTTACAATGTAGAAAAATATGAGGGTCTTGTCTATGGCCTTCAATGGGATAATAAGAGAGGGATCAAACAACTACAAGTTTATGGGGATAATTAGATGATAGTATACCAAGTTAGAGGCTAGAATATCACCAAGAATCCCTTGATAAAGTCTTATAAACATAGAGTGTGGGACCTAATTTAGTATTTGAGGCCTTTAACATCCAAATAGTACTAAGGAACCAAAATGGACATGCTGATAGGTTGGAATCTATGGGAGCTCAATTTGATATCTCAAAAGAGTTGAAAAAAGATCAAAGTGCAACCACATGTCAATGTGGTAGTAAAACCATCAGTGCTAGATAATGAAGCTCAATGGTAGGTATTTGAGAATGATAAATATATTTTTTATTTCCTATAGTAGGAAACAAATTTATCCTACATAAACTAGGAAACATTTTAACATTAATATGAAGATAAACTATTTCAATTGAGATCCAACAAGCTTCCTAAAGGGCTAATCACCCTTGAAGATCTTTTCCATGAGAGAGATCATATGAGAAAAGACAAGGTAGTGATGTCAAAAAGTGAAAAGAACTATGAAAGAGTTCTTATCTTTAAGGATAAACTCCTTGATCTTGGGAAGGTAAGCACTAACGCTAAGAGACATGCTTTCATATAACTTTGTAAAGAATATGTAGACATCTTTTCTTGGGAATATAGTGACCTAAGAGGCTTTGATCCTAAGCTGGCCTAACTCAATATAGAGATAGAGGCTAATGCCAAGCCTTTCAAGTAGAATAAAAGGGATATAAAACCCAAAATTGAAGATCTTATGAGGAAAGAATTGACCAAATTAATTGAATCCAAGATCATCTTTCCCATGAAGCACTACTCTTGGGTAGCCAATTTGGTACCTATAACGAAGAAGAGTGGGGAAATTAGATTATGTTTTGACTTTAGGGATCTAAATAGGGTTTCTTTGAAGGATCACTATCCTTTGCCATTTATGGATCAACTTTTTCATATAGTTTCTAGTTTATAATGTTTCTCTCTTTTGAATGGGTATTTAGTATACCACCAAGTGCTGGGAAGAGAAAAAGATTAGTATAAGATGGCCTTCACCATAAAGTGGGTCACATATTTTTACCAAAATATTCATTTTAGATTGTCAAATGTTGGGGCCACTTTCTAAAGATCCATGGACATGGATTTCTAAGGGTTGCTGAATCAAATGGTGCTAGTTTACCTGGATGCCATCATAGTTTTATCCAAAAAGGCTAGTGAGCATGTGGACCATCTAAGGTTGATCATATAGAGTATGGTATCTCTTTAAATCCAAAGAAATATGTGTTTGTTGTTCATGAGGAAAATATTTTGGGTCACATTATTTGAAGGGAATGATTATCCATTGACCTTGATAGAATAAGTGTTATCTTATCGCTATCTTTACCCAAGCATAAGAAATGAATCTAGAGATTCCTTGGGAAAATAAACTTTATGAGAAGGTTTATACCTAGTTTATAAAACTTTGTCAAACCCATCACCACCATGTTGAAGAAGATCCAAGTGTTTACTTGTTCAAATTGAGGTAAATAACATTCAAATCTATCAAGCAAGCCATTTCCCAAGCACCCTCACTCATGAATCCTAATTTCTCAAAAGATTTCATATTTCACACCTTTGCCAATGTTGACAACATATCATCTATGCTAATGTAGAAGAATGGTGAAGGACTTGAGAAAACAATTGCCTTTTTTGGTCAAGCACTAGAGGGATATGAGGTGAGGTAAATTTTTATATAAAATCAAGTTCATATAGCTTTGAGAAGACTCAAAAAGTTTAGGCCAATACATTTAAATAACAAAGTTTATCTTATGGTGTCTCATCCTAGAGTTAGGGATTTCCTCCTCAATAAGGATTTGAATGAAAAGAGAGATGGTTGGATTAACAAGGTCATAGAGTATGATGTGGAGATCCAAGTCACTAAGCTAATAAGAGGAAAAGGATTGTGTGAGCATATGGTAGATGACCTTCAAGAAGACAAAGAAGTTATTTTAGTGACATAAGACAACTCACAAATAGATGTACCTCCATTTCATAATAGTTGGCTCCAAGATATGACACATTTATTGATGATAGGAGAATGACCTCAATGTCTGGATAGATCAAAAATAAGGTATTTAAAACTTTAGTCCATACCTTATGCATTAGTTGATGGTGTTCTTTTCAGAAGGGACCTCAATAGGGTATTTCTTAGGTGCATTGATGACAATTAAGTGACAAATCTCTTATAGCAGTTTCATGATGGACATGAAGGAGGCCAATTTTCTCTAAGAATAAAAAAACAAAAATAATTAGGGCTAGTTATTATTGGCCCAACTTGTTCAAGGATGCTTATGCATGGGTTAGAAAATTTTAGAAGCATGCTCTATTTGTAGACAAACAAATATTATCAGCTATTCCACTCAACCCAATCCAAGTGGAGCAACCCTTCATGAAATAGGGGTTCAACTTCATAGGAATGATAAATCCACCTTCAAGTGTAGGACATAAATGGGTGATAAATACAACTAACTACTTCACTATGTGGGTGGAAGCAATTTCCTTAAAAGAAACCAATGAGATAATAGTATTAGACTTCTATGATAGCATAGTAAGTAGGTTTGGTATCTCAGCTACTATAATTTTAGATAATGCATTAGCATTTATTGGTATGAACATAAGTGAATAGACATTCAAGATAGGAATCTACCTCAACACATCCTCTAATTACTACCCCTCAGGAAATGGACTAGAAAAGTCAAAAAATAAGAAATTGATAAATATTATCAAGAGAAACATGGAAGAGAATCAAAGAACATGGCATACAAAGATAATAACAACCCTATGGCCTAATAGAGTGACTCCAAAAGCTATCATTAAAAAATATACATGTATCCTTATATATGGAAGGGAAGACAAATTACTCATTTCTCTTAAACTACTTGCATTGGAGTTAGCCCATAAGATTGAGTTGATGGAGAGTCATCTTATGAACATGAGGATGATAGAGCTCATGGATCTTGAAGAAACCAGGGACCTTATAATGAATACATCAGGGTTACATCAAGCTCAAGTCAAAAAAACCTTTGACAAGAGATCTACATCAATGGACTTAAAGGAAAGGGACCTAGTCATCAAATGGGACTCAAATAAGGCTAAGCCAAGAAACCATACCAAGTTTGATAGCTTGTGGAGTGGTCTTTATTTGATTCATGGATGCAAATAACATAATGCCTTTTAGCTTACCCAATTGGATGGAGAGGTATTACCCATCTTAGTTAATGGAATTCATTTAAAGCCTTATTATTAGAATAGTTTTTATCTATTGTATTATATTGTTACATATTAGAGTAGTCTTCTATGATTTACTCTAAGTGCCTTTTGCATGTTTCCTTTCAAGTTATGTGTTTCCCTTTCAATAAGTTCCTTAGGCATAGTTGTTATTTTGTTTCTTTTTTGGTCCTTGTTATTTCAAGAGGAAGTTTTAGAAAGGGTTATCCTTGATTCAATCTCACATCAGTTGAGAGAAAATAATATGACTCCATGTACCCAATGAATCAATTCAATTCCACTAGTCTTTTCATAGTAGGCATGCAACCCTAGGATGTTTCTAGAAATGTTGGCTAAATTTGGCTAACATAAGAATATTTTTCCTAGAAATAGTTTGAATAGATGAGAAAAGTTCTGAATGGAATGAGTGGACCAAAAGTAAGAGAAGATCTCATATTTCTTACGAAGCTTTTGAAACACTTTAAGCAAGCTTAAATTGTAATTTGTTGATCCTTGGGAAGTATGCTTGGAAACAAGTCTAGGATTGAAAAATGAAAATACCATGAAGGTATCATGGTGTTTCAAGCATTCAAGGGCATGAAATGGATTGTATAAAGTCTTAGAAGCTTTTTGTATCCTTCTAGAGAGATACTAATTTCTTGCACAAATCTAGAAGAATCAAACCATCATAAACATGTCACAAAGAGATAAACATGCCAGTCTATCTATACATTTGATAAACAAACTCAAAAAATTGGTCAATGCCAAAATATCACATGGACATGAATTTATTCATGCCTAAATCATGCTTTTCAAATATTGTATCTTGATGAGTTCTTTATCTCAAGATATAAGCTTCCAAAGTTGAACTTGTAGAGTGGGATGTGCACACACACATCAAGTTAAAGCTATGGTAAATATCCATTTTAAATCAAATTTTCTAAGGATGAATGTGTAGCTAACAAGTGGAAAGATCTTAGGTACCCATACAAAGATATAACAGAGTTTAGTGATTGAAAAAACTAGTGGGTCCAAGCAGGTCAATGATGCATGTGCAATCATACAAAGCAGATGTAATGGCATGTGGGTGAAGACAAAATTAGTGGGTCTAAATATATTGATGATGCATGTTAAATCTTAAAAGGTAGATATAAATATGATAAATGGGTCAAAAGGTTAGTGGATCTTAAGAGTAAATACATAGGTGATAAGTGTCTTAAGCATGTCAAACTAAAAAAGATCTATGGTTTGCATTCATTCATACCGAGAAAGATCAATGGTGTGAGAAAGGTTAATAAGTCAATAGATCTTAGATCAATAATGACGATACCATGTGTTTAAATTTTATAGTCCTAAATAAATAAGTTAATGGCCAATGAACAAGGGCAAGCCTAGAAGACTTCTAATGGAGGTTAATGAATTTATTTTCAATCCAGGCAAGCAAATTAATAAGATTCAAGTTCAAGTATGATCCCAAGATGAACCAAAATGTATATTTTAGGTTGTAACAATTCCATTAAAGATATTCAGATGTGTAATTGGTATTTTGGGTCTAATAAAGATCAATGATGGGCTACTAGGTTATTCAAGAGATGTAAATTCACCCTGGTAGATATGATGACTGTATGAAAACCAATAAATGGGATTTTTTTTCCATCTATAGTAGATATGTGTCTAGGGGTTATAGTAAAGAGCATGCCAAGTCATAAATATGATATTCATATAATCAATAATTCATTAGGAACATTCAACCACCTAAAGTAGACATAGGCATGGTTTAGTCAGGTTGATGGACATAAATATTTTGTCCTTGTAAGTAAGCCAAGTAGAAGATGGTGTAAATTCCAAAGATGGAGATATATTGGTTATAGGAAGTATTTAGAGCATTTAATGGATTTTTAAGAGAGATATAAGGGTTTAATTATTATTAGGAGCATGAATCATCATCCAAAACACATTTTTGTCTTATAGTATGTTTTTCAAAGAGCTCAAAGGCTAGCAAGACAAACAAAGGTTAATTTGTTTATGATAGATTATGTCCTGATTTGATCAAAATATGGTTGAGCATTCATTTCAAGGTGGTGGTAGTTAATTTATTTCTCTTTAATGGCATGATCTCATTCTATTTTCCTCATTTATCTATATCTCCCATTCTTTTCCATTTGTAAACTCTTTCTCATTTTTGATAAGAAATTCTCTCTCAATTCTGGAAGATCAAAGACTCTCATTTATTAAGGATAAAACCTATAAAATTTTGTATGAAATACCTCTTTAAGTAATAAAGACTTTATTTACCTATCTCTCCCCTTTGAATTATGTGTAGTAAAGTTTGTGCATGATAGTATTATGAAGGAGAATCTTCCATGCCCATTGTCCTTCTTTCTTTCTCATTTATAAGGCGTCTTCAAGTTAGTTGTAGTTATATGTTAGTTTTATTTATATCATTGATGTAAGATCTCAATGAGTCTTAGAACTCCTCTTTAACTCCATTCAATTCTTCCTTAACCTAGTTTATAAAACACTTATGCAACAAGCTAAGTTTTGTGAGATTGTGTGAACTAGTAATATCTTATGCTTCCTCAGTGTTTACTTCATGCTTATGTGAGTTATAATTTAAATTTGGTGCATCACTTGGTTAAATTTTTTAGGATCGCTTTCCCCATTTCTAACACTTTTCCGAGTGCAAACATTAGTCTAGGTGATCCATCAAGAGGAATCTATTCTTCTCTAGAGGTTCAACCCCACCATAGGATACCCATAGCCTAGGATTATTCCCATAGTGTATCTCAGTTAGAGAGAACCTAAAGAACCCTCTCCAAAGGTGAAAATTATTTCTACAATAATGCCTTAGTGTCATTAAAAGTATTGGTGGGGTGTATATAATATGATTGTTGGATTGATTTTAGCTAATTTTAGGATTATTACTTATTAAAAAAATACAAATATTGGGTAAATGTAGCTTATATGGATTAGGGGTTTGATGGGTATTATATCTATGATTGGGTTGAGTGTTATAGGATTGGATAAATGATAAATGTTTTTATGAATGGATACATGATGCTAGGTCTAACACCTATTGGCTGGCAATGTTATATCTATTCAAGTGTGGTTTGGTTTTTATCCAAAAAAGGATTATTATTTTTTACATATCAACCTATGTTTAATTCCAATGGATTGGGTTTGATATGGTTTCAAATGGTTCATGCATAAGGGGTATATAGTCGAGACATACACATAAGTAATACACACTATGGTGATTAAGTAGGATTATATGTGAATAGTGACCCACTAATAATACCCTAAAATACATATGGTTGGTGTTCTTTAGGAATGGTGTGTTCCTAAAACCACTATCCATCTATTAAAAAAAGGGATCCTACACTAGAGCGAACAAGATTGTTAGGCTAAAATTGTAATTCAATCAAATGCAATTAGGAACTAATTGATCTAAATGAACAATAATAATCAATAGCTCATGGGACAAAATTTCCTTGTTTTTAGGATTTTTTTGTTGATATAAGAGCTAATAAACTTCCATAATATTATATAATGGGTAGGATATGGTTGTTTCCACCAAAGGTTAAAATGTTTTCCTCCTAATAATTAATATCTCACTATTGGTTCCTATATAGATGGACTATTTAAAATGTAATGGGTATGTCATTTTCTCATTAAAATATGTAAAATAGAGGGAAGATTAGGTAAGAAAATAAATAAATCCCTTGATTAAGATAGATCTTATAATACTCATTAAATTAGATTAACATAGTCTGCATTTAATCATTGGACATCAAATCTAATTATTGCCCAAAATGAAACACCATAATGAGAAAGACTAAGGAATAATATGTGAGAATTAAATCTAAAAATATATTAAAATAAATAAATGAAACCAACCTATATCTATTTTTACACCTTGACCAATGTAAACTTCAAAATAACTAGAATAAGCTCTCAAATCCAATTAAATGAACTACTACACAATCTAACTGTATATCCACTTACACACCAACAATATAAAAAAAATACACATATTAATTCTCAAATCAATTTATTTGGGAAACCATTAAGATAAAACTATTAATAATGGTAGGTGAAGATTAGCTCAATCTTAATTAGATTTTTCATACTCAAATGTGTTGACCCTAGCAGATAATCAAAATCCAAAAGTATGAGAAATAAAATAGATGTAATCTTGGAATTATTCTGAAAACATTTTAGGATCAAATTTGTTGACCTTTTACAATCAATTATTCTCTTATATACAATTTTAATCCATCATAGTTATAGTGCACAACCATAATTAAATGCTCTTGATACAAACATTAAATGGAATAACTAATTAGAAATCAATCCTCTATGATAACACACCATGTAAGGATAAGGATTCAATCATGGCATAATTCCCAAGTATAAATTCGAGTATGGAAGTGGATTAAATCTCCAATTCACTCCAATATTCAGTGAATAATAAGGACTTTGTAGTATTCCACTTCTTCCACTACCTGATTAGCAATCCAATGATAAACAACCACACTATTATGGATTAATCCCAATGATGGAATTATTGGTACATGTATTAAATTTATACATTCCCAATTTCTTATTAAATAATTGATAAATGAGTAGTATTGGATTAATAAATTATTACAATATATAAATATATGCACTTAGTCATCTAGATGAACTTATTTTGTACGTCTAGCTAATGAGGAAAAATCATATTGTGCACATTTTCTATTATATAATTTTTTACTCAATCCCTGTCTAATTTACAATTATTTTGCCTTTCACTTTCTTTATACTTAATATTAGTACTACTTCTCCATGATACCTTTGAAATTATCTCACTAGATCTTAAATGGAGTTGTTTAAACTAATTTTGGGTTCACAATACTTAGTTATATGTCATATATTCACTTTCTCTCCTCTGCCTAACATCTTTGATTTAAATTGGCCACAAGCCCTCACTTGATCATCATTTGGTCTTTACCCTAGCTATCAAATTTGTGTTCATTATATGCTGAGTGGGATGCTTGTGTATTTTCTTATCTATCAATTGTCATCATTTCAAGTTTCCACTACATTTTTATCACTATATTTATGGTTTCCCTGGGGCCATGTGGCCCTAGGTTAATTACTACCATTAATTTAGGGATCCATTCTCTCAATATGGTGACAAGTGCATAGCTCTCACTACTCTGCTCACCCAACAATGATTGTACACAAAATTATGTTGATGCCACCTCTAAGTTTATAGAATGATGACACTTGGATGGATATTGCTAATCTAATCCCATGATAGTGAATATACATGAAACTTTTTTAATGTCACATCCAAGTTGTTAGGATGATGACACTTGGACAAATCACGTTACTCTACTTGCCTAATAGTGATTGTATAAGGAACTATGCTAACACCATATCTATATTGACTATACAAGGAATTGTTATGACATCACTCTAGTTGTAAAGATGTTGACACTTAGATGGATCAATTGTAATACTTTAGGGGCATGGGGATTTACATATATTATTGAGTCTGTACGAGGTTGGGCCACCAGGATCATGTTAGATGGTACAATCTTAGCACTTTGATGTATTAAAAGGACTTGATTATTTTAAAATATTTTATTGAAAAGCATTTCATCTCTATAAAAAAAATACAAAACAAAAGTATACTCAATAAATTATTAGTAGGCTAGTTGAAAACCAAAATTGATCAAAGTAATAATAAAACTTGAGTAAAGCATTTAATGACACATACCTAACATAAAAAGTGCATAAGCAATTTCAACTTAGAATAAATTTTGCTATAATTAAATCCCAAAATGTAAATAAACCCTCATTTTCAATGGAGACTTAGAGAATATAAACATCATTAAGAATGCAATAAAATGTTTTAACAACTAAATAAATATTTAAAATTAATAGCATGATCATCTATATTAGAATCTTAATTGAATATGCATAAATCATGTCCATAATACAACCAAAAAATATTAACAATGTAGCACAAGGAAAATGCTTCTAATTGGGATAATGATGAATAATTTGGTCATACATGAATCCACATATTACTTGACATTTGAAATTATAGGAAAAATATAATTCATCGATGCATACTTAAATCTTACAAGTATGTAATAGCATGAAAATAAAATAGTTATGATAAAATAAGAGGTTCCCCATATGAAAGTATCTAAGTATGGGGTGTGTTGTACCCATTAAATGGTGACTTATATAGGGATAATGCTTCTCAACATTTAGAACCTAGGAAGCAAATCATCAAACTCAAAAAAGAAACACCAAACCATAAACCAATCCTATAGACAAAATTAGAGATATGAAAGTAATAAAATTTTCCTCAATATTAATATACGAAGTTTCATATATGCATACTACCATGAGTGTGTGTTAAAATTGATTGATTCTTTTATGGTCCTTGCCTTCATGTAAATAAATTTAAACTTGTCTAAAACCATCAAAAATTTTGAGGACAATTTGGATGTTTAAATTCGTGGAAATGGCATGGGCATTGCTCTACTACCAGCCATGTATCTATATCTCTAAAAAATATACCTATGGTCAAAAACATGGCCTTACTCCATTATCAACTAGGCCATAAAGCCTATGATGTAGATTTATTGAATCACACTTTTGAGGAAATAATTTATATTTTGTATTTATTTAGATTTCTTTTTATTTTATTTCTTTTGAAAAGATTTCATTGTTCAATCCATTGAGGTTTGGGAATAAATTCATGGGTATAATGATAAACTCATAAAATTTATAACCATTAAGACAAATATAGATCAATTCAATATTTATATTTTGCCTCTAATGTAAAATTAAGTGTAGTTTGATGAGTTCAACAAAAAAATGAAAAGTTTCTAAAATGCACATATTTGATTTTAAATCACAAGCCTTGAAATTCTAGAAATGCATAAATAAAATTTTATTAGCACATGTAACTATTAAAAAATTATACACACTCTAATTTATAAACCACTAAAAATTCTCATATATTACTATCCACCATTTGAAGTTCGTCGGCTATGGGAACATAAGGACACCACATTACTCTAGCATAATTATATATAGAGATTGTTGTTTATTATTTTAATATTTGGTTTTAATTTTTGTGTTTATATTTTAGTCCTCATGAAAATAAATAAACAAAATGTAACAATTGAAATGAAGTAATGTCAAGACTACCTTTTCAAGAACTAACTTCTCAGGCCAATCATATGAACATCTTTAATCAGTGCCTAAAAATACATTACTAACAACTATAAAAAGATCAAAATATGAAAAGACCCAACTCAAAAAATACAAGATTGGACAAAAAAACACACAAAACAAACAAATAAAATCAAACTAAACTAAATCAAACATCAAAGCAGGAAACACCAACTAGGAATAAAACTATGTATAAAATATATGCAAAGAAGAACTTGAATATCTTTACTCAAACATGATATTTGATTAGGTAGATATGAATTAATGTTTCAATTAATGTCCAATAATTCTTAGTGATAATTAATTTCCATCGATATATTTCAACCTGAATGCATTGTGTCCCAAAAGCTCATATTTTTTATAAGGACCAATCCACAAAGTATTGAACTTATCATGTTGACTCCTTTTCTTGTGTGTTTTGTCCCATAACAAGATCAAATATTAAATTTTAAATTATTTCACTTGTGCTTTATTTTCAAACCATATGTTCATAATAAATTCATATTTATTAAAAATTTATATAACGTTATCATGTCTAACTTTTAATTGGATTAGACTAACTTCCGAATTCTACCTCCATGTAATATTGTATGAATTGATAAGTGGGTTTCTTAAGTTAAATTGGAAAAATTGGCTCTACTCAGAAAATAAATAAATTAGAACTATTCAATATTTATTTTTTCCTTTTTATATCAGCCTATAGAGAATATATAAGGATCACATGCTAATTGCATAGGTTTTGGTCAATTGATTTCTTCATAGCATTTAACAAATTTTTAATGTTAGACTCTACCAGAACATTACCCTAGAAATAATAGTTGGAGGATAATTTAAATATGGTTTCATTATGATAATCCCACTCAATCATATTTGTTGATTGAAAAGTAAGTTTGTTATCATAGACAAGTGATAGAGGAGCCACAAATTGAGTTATAATATATTTTTTCAGAAATGCAATAAATTCTTTAGTTTTACTTGTGTTGCTTGCACAACATGCCCCATTTTCAAAATTAAAATAGGGACCCTATTTTTTATTTGGATTTTGGTCTTGTACCTTAAGGATTTTATTATAGTTGCTTATTTAACTTAGCCTTCTTGGGAGTCCATTCTACTAGATGTGAAGATTTGAAATCTAAATGTGCTTCATAGATTTAACTAAGTCTAAATAATTAAATGTTCATAATTAGTGATTAATATAATTCACATCTAAGGTTGTTTCAATTGTAATATATGAATTTACATGAATCTACTAAGTCTTAGTCTATTTATTTGATTGTGTTTTGAAACACATTTGAAGCTTCCTTTTAGACTATTTATCTTTAGGTTCGCGTAGATGATCTAGCTATTTTAGAGTTTTCTACTCTTTTTTGAATAATTATTGTCCACTTCCACTTTAATTTTGACCTAAATGACTAAGTGTTCATATGGTTTAATTATTTTACTAAATAATTTTTAATTAAAATGGATAAAAA
Organism: Torreya grandis; assembly: GCA_037957365.1. Classification (NCBI taxonomy): domain Eukaryota; kingdom Viridiplantae; phylum Streptophyta; class Pinopsida; order Cupressales; family Taxaceae; genus Torreya; species Torreya grandis. The sequence goes on along the minus strand of JARHVA010004081.1, from coordinate 1,654,655 downwards.
TTGCCTTTAATTCAAAAAAAAAATTCTTCCTTTATGTTAGGTTTACATGGTTTCATGCCTTTTCAACTTTTATTCCTTAGTTGTTTTTCATATTATGACTTAGCCATTTTTATTTTAAATTCTTAGTTGTTGGCTTTTTAAATTCCAAGTTTATGATTGTGCCTTTTTATATTATGCCTATAGGAACCCAAAGTAAATATCAATACCACATGGTGACTTCCCATAGCTCCCAATATCCCATGCCCATTAAAAATGATTTTAGAACTTATTCAATTTTTCAAAATTTTATTGACACCACATGTTGATCTTCAATAATCTTGAGCTTATTCAAATTTCCTTTTAAGACTTAATAAATTTTATTTGAATTTTTCTAATGGGGATCCATTTTATAAAATCTCTAAGCAAGTGGATCTATGGAATGTTTCCAAGTGTCTCAATCCCAGTGACCCAATGACATGAAACTATTTTTATAAGTACAAATCCTCTATGTAAGCAAATGAGTGGGATACTACCAATTGACATCATCCTGACAATTTGTTATCCTAGAGATGTCTATAAAAAGAGGTAGTGATGTCAGCAATCCCTATGAAAGTGGGTGACTAGGATGACACCATGTGGAAAAATCCTAATACTTTTTAGCTCTAGGAAAATCCATGCAAGCCTAGTAATCTATTAGAGCTCTAGTTGAGTGAGATGATGCCACATGGTGAAATCTCACTTCATCATAGAAATAATAGTCAACATAAGCTCGAATGCTCAGGGGAATTAAATTTTTAAACAAAAAATTAATTATCCCATCATCTTAGAGCCCTAAGAAGATTCCATGTTGCACTTTCTCATAATCCCAAAATCTCAATACCATTACATTTTCTGCCTAATGGAATAAAGAGCCCAGGAGAGTGAAAAGAAGCCAAGTAGTTAGGGAATAGCAAAATTGAACAATAAAGATAAATTACATTGGTGATAACAAGTTACCAAGTGGTAAAATGGGACTCATTTAATTAAATCCATTTATGAAATAAAGGAAAAGGAAGGGGAAGTTGAGGTGCAGCCACATGGAAAGGACCCCATAAGCAAAAGACACATTGTCTATTTAGCTAACAAAGCACTATCTTGAATTTTATGGCCCATATGACTATCAAAATTATCAAAATATAATGAAGGATTTGTGTATCTAATTTGATTCACATATTCAAATCATGAATCTATTACTCACCAAAAAGTGATTATAAGGTGGTATAATTTAATGTAAGACTAAGCAACAACATCAACCAAAGCATGGCGTGTACATTGGGATCAAGAAATGAGCACATAAGAGAAAGATTATCTTAAAGAGGAATGGAAATTATTGCATAGAATAATGGGTAGTTGGAAGTCATAAAAAACCCAATCTACTTTTAGCTACCAAAATTTCATTAAGGAATGGTTCAATTATGAAAATCTTGGATACTCCTTCAATCAGTCAAAGATTTTAAGCCACCTACTCAACCACATTCCCTCAATCACATTAAATGTTTATAACTTACCCATTAGTAGGAAATTTTGATTGAGTTCTAAATCTTTATGTCTATGAGCCTATATAAGATCAACTCTCTTGATGTAATAAGGGTTGATTCCTTTTAGACTAGAATGGACTATACATGCTTAGATTCTTATAATTAATAGACTAAGCATTTTTCATGCTTTTATAGCATAGTTTTTTTCTTATTTTTAGGTAAATGAATTTTTTATTTGGATAGATATTTTAAATCTCACCATTTCTAATCAATAAGAAACATCTTGATATTTAGATTGTTGTGTTATCAAATTTCCATTTCCCATGGATTTTTTTGGTGGCCATGTTCTTCTTTTCTCAAACAACTTCTCTCTAGACTCTTACACCATCCTTTAGATGGATTTTTGATAGGTCTAGCTTAGATAAAGATTGGTTTCTATGAGATTTGTTTAATAATCCACTTTAGCTTCATATTTATGGTAACATGGCCTTTATTTTCTTTTTTCCCTACACTTCTCTTTTTTCTCTTTTTTATCAGTGTGTTAGCTTAAGATTAATAACAATCTATTTATAATGCTAAATAATTATTTATAAATTCCATCCATCATAATTTAAGAATTTAAAACAATTTAGTGGTGGAATAATAGAGTCTCATGGTTTCTATAGCTTAATCCATCATCTAAAGTCATTTTCACCAACATGGCCCCTTAAAATGGAATGGTCATATTGACCCATTAAGTGAAGATTAGTGTGTCTAGACCAGGTATAATAAACCTGAAGGAGTTATTAGGATCTCATTGTAAGAGGGGTCTCAATTTGGTGTATCATAAACACTATATGAAACTTATTTTGGTGGCCACATGCCAAAATAAACATCAACAAAATGACATTAGAAGGAGGGCCAGATCTAAAACTGAAGCACCTTCATGAATGTTAAGCTAAAAAGTACTTATGATTAATTTCCTAGCTAATCGCATGTAATTCACATGGCTAAGTGGGTGTATCTACCCATTAAATGTCCCAAGACCCATGCTTGACCTACCTACGAATCTTAGATTTTTTCCCCAAAATACATACATGGTGGGATTTTGATAGTAGAATGACATGTTTAGGCATTCAATTATGCCATCATTATAACTTTTATCTAATATTAATATGTGTCTTATCAATTATTCCATTATTCATTGGATAAGAATGCATATGGATGGTACATTAGACTACCATATGGGTGTATAACCACATAGGTTTCTTTTGAAGGCTTATTTCTAATCCACTTTAGAGAGCCCATTAATCTTGATACCCTATACCACTAACTTGATACCACCTATATGGAATCTAATTAATATTTGAGTGCCTATAACTAACACTTTAATCAATTATATATGGTATTGAAAGACCCTTTGCCATAGACTAAATTAGTGGCCATAGAGATTTACCTCAAAACATCATTCCCCTTGATACTATGTTTGTTTAGAAGACATTTTGAGCTCTCACATCCTTGGTGTTGAATTATCAAGTATCTTTCATCCTTGAATAATAAGCCATGTCTCATGATTAGAGTATTGATTTTCATTACCCATTAAGACAATCAAGTGTTTATCCTCAAAATCCTTCAACTTGTTTTCTTGTGAGTTAACCCATTGATCAATTTGCATATTATGATGAGACATTGACACAAAAATTACCTCAAATGTGTTATCGAGTGAACTCCCCTATATTTAATGAAGACCTTTCTTGATCTATTAATTCATGTAACTATGTCAGTTCATTATGTAATAAATAGGCTATTTTTATTGGTTTTAATAGTTGAGTGTATATTAATACTTTTACTAATTACATGCCTTTCATTTAAATAAGTAACCAATATAAAATGGCTAGGATAATCCTTGAGAGTAGTGATGATGATTCTAATGATGAGGAAGTAGTGGATATCTTGATTGACCTAGTAGTAGAAGATCAAATCAAAGGTGATTTACCTACTCAAGAGGGTGAATCAAAAATATCTTGTAATCAGCCCAAATATGAAATTTATGAGTTTGATTTTTTATAAGTATAACTATTTAGAGTATTTTAATCATTTAACTTAAAATAATCCTTCAATTGGACTTAACATCCATGAATCATTCATTCACATACATACTTTAACCAATGCATACACAAGCATCTATAAAATGAAACAACATAAGAACATATGATATTTGTTGTAAACCCTCTTGGGGAATAAAACACACAAATTAAAAAATTATAATATAGTCCTCTAAAAAATTAATAAAACCTTTAGTGAGGCACCAACCCCTTATTATTCAAGTACCAACTCAACTAGTCTTTTAACAAGTACCAAATTACAAGGAAACACCAACCCCTTGGAAACTCAACACCAAATAAAATACATTGAATATATTATCACCATAAAACACCTAATTCTCAATAAAATAAATATGACCTCATTCTTTTTCTTTTCTCACTCTTCTAGCTCTCTCAAATAGCCTATTACGCCTTCTCACTCAACTAGCCCTTTCCTTGGCATAATTAGGTCAAATAACCTTAATCATCACCTGTAAAAACATAGTTATATCTTAATGTAATATTTATAAAATCTATATTATGATATTAAAGTTGTTTACCTATTTTAAAAAACTCTAAATCATTCACTCATAATCCTCAATGTTCTAACTAGTCAAATTAGGCATATTAGACCTTCTCTTTATACTTGACTCTTGTTCTCACCCATATTGATCAATGAAGAACCTATCCATAATTTTATCATAATTGGAATAGATTAAAAAACATGTTTCACAAGTTAAAAACCCACTACATATGTCAGTCATTACCTTTAAGGGCCAAAACCACCATTAGGCCTAATAGAGACCTAATGTAATTAGGCCTTCTCTAAGCACATGTTTCACATAAGACTCATTAGAAAAAATTGAGCCTAAATGAATAAATTAAACAATTAATAAAAACTTAAATTATACCTATTATAATCTCACCTTAGGTCCCCTACACCATTTATCTCATTTTACTCCTTGAACCACACAATTAGGTCTACTCGCAATTAAGCCTTCTTACTGCCAAAACGTCTATTTTACAAATATGAGGCATACACTCAAATTTAACACATAACCAAAAAAAAATAACATGGATAAAATATAAATGAACTCATTTCAAAAATCATGTTCATTATAATTCAACAAATATGGAAAAATACCTCAAATTGATCAACTTCGTATGCTCATTTAGAACTGCACACAGGCCTTAAGAACCCATCTAAAAGCCTTTAAATTTTAATAGATTCATAAGAGTTTATAATGAATTAAAATTAATAAAAATTAACCTATAATACCTATATAAAAACTTATTATTCATTTTATTCTTCAAATCTATGTAAAAAGAGTCAAGAACATCATTCTCACTCATACATAGAAAATTGCTTGTAGCTCCAAAAACATAGTCATGAAGATCAAGATTTAAAACTCTTGTGTGAAATTTTTTATGAAATTTAAATTTTTTTTCATGATACTTAATCATCCTTAAAACATATTTTAATATATAAATTACAATATTCAATATCAATATTGGTCTTACATACCAATTTCATACCTTCATCCTACATAGACTTCACTGTGTTAGACAGGTCACTTTGAGAACAACTTTTTGGTTGTCTATGTGCATCACCAAAATTATATTCAAGGGGGAAAGGTGATATATGTATTTAAAAATTACCCCATGTATTTTTATCCATCCCTAATCCTTTGGAACCAATCCCTAATCTCATTCTTACTTCTGCCTATTTTTTTCATTGTCTTCCTCATTAAGCCCATTTATTGATAAGCCAACTTCCATGATAAATTTAAAACATTTTAGGTATAAAAAATTATTATAAAATTAAAATATAACAAAATATAATTCTCACATATCATCCTTCAATAACTTTCATGCTTTGACATAGTCAACCCTCCCTACTATATCAAAAATCTAAGAAATAAGGGGTTTTTAATCTTCCACTTACTCTTTTGACAGACCAAAAACACTTAGAGAAACCTAAAGGATACCTATACATTTCCAAATATCAAAATAGGTCAATTAAACCATTATTATATATATCCAACAATACCTTTCTTATCAGGTAATAATGAGGGGTTTGTGAGGGTTTTGATTGGTTTCCCTTCTAAAATCGTTCATAAAGGATTACACCTCAAGTCCAAAACTAATGCTATGAAATTAAAGATAGTAACCTTACCAAAATACCATGAAATTCTCAATATCTCATGAAATTTTTTTATGTTCCAAGGATCATAATAAAATTCTTCTCAGGTCTACAACACCCCATTCTATGCACATAGAAGACCTCAATACCAATTTTCATGTGTTTTCATTTAGTATATGAGCTCAAACTTAGTAAAAAAACTTAAAACAACCTATCACACCTTTTTCAATGCTCACAAGAGCTCTGGCACCTTGTTAAATTATCTTGAACCCTCATTAGGTCACACTAGGTATCTTAGTATAGTAGGCCTTGAACTACTAGTCATACTTAGACCTTGAACACCCTTGAAACATCTTTTACTATTCTCAAAACTAAATTCTCATGCCATTAAAACTCATACCAACCTCAAACAATCCCAACCTTCTTCACATAAGTCTCATACTACTCATCTCATCATGCTACTAGGCCTACTCCTTTTCACAAGCCTCTTCATGAAAGGACTAAGCCTTAAAACTAACCTTGGAACTCATCTGAAAGATTATTTGCCTCTTTCTCATGTTTAAATATATTTATACACTCTCTCATTCTTTTACTGACATAATTCACCAATATTCAATATGCTTTATTCATACACCTTCTCATAGGATAAGATTAGGATTCTCAAGACACCTAATACTAAATAGTAGATTACCTTGCATTATGATCTTAAATTTGACATGCCATCAACCTCAGAATAATTTATAGGTTTCCTTCAAATTCTCTCTCAATAGAGAAACCAAATTTTTCCTTCAAAATTTATATTATCATATCATAAGACTTCTAAACCACTCCACCAAGCATAAACTCTACTCCTGACCTAGACACTCATCTTGACTTTGACATCAATGATAACATAAGTGCCTAAATACTAATAATAGAAACATTCCTCAACAATCTCCTCCTATATAATTTATGGTAAAATACTTAAACAAATCTAATCATTCACATCTCCCCAAGCTAGATCTTCTTCAAATTGACCTTTATTCCAAACTATAACTTTTTCCTCATTTGACATTAATGACAAAGGGTCATCTTCTTGATAACTATCTAATCCTTGGACATGGAACAACATACCTTTTTTATTCAAACAAACCCATTATCTCTATTTTTCAAAAATTCAACATGGATTCGGCTCACATACTTACTCATGGAGCATAATTAGATACCTTTATCTTCATGATATATATATATATATATATATATATATATATATATATATATATATATATATATATATATATATATATATATATATCATGAATGTGACTTGGTTTGATCAACTCATCATATTAAACTCTTTGTGACTTATCTCTTATGATCACACATCTAGTAAAATCTTGACTGTACCTTAAATATGAATGTTAACAAGGATCACACATGTCATAAACTCTTGAATATAACTTAAATCTAAATGTCAACAAGGATCATAGAGCTCCCCCTAAGACCAAGCATCCTTTAATATTTTTCTCACTGAATGAGTGCCTATATGAAGCATAATGGAGTCACCTCTTCTCTTAAGATACTAAAATAACATAAACTTATGAGATTCCCCATGTATTTACTAGACTAAACTTCCTTTATGATCTTTTAAGGACTGAATATCCCTTTTATATTGACTTCATCAAGCTCTATTTGAACAACATTATGACTTGATATATTAGTCTTGACTCTTTGATCCACAATTTGAGCTAATAGAGAGAATTATTGGCATTTGTTTACATTTAGACAATGTTACACCATGACAAATAATTATCTTGGATTTGCAGACTGATCATCATTCTTATCTACCTTAGGTTTCCACTCACTATCTTGTCTTCTTTCTTCTACTCTAGGGGCCTCAAATTTTTTGTTTTGACTTGAAAATCCATGCTTATAGAATTTTGAAATATTACCAACCTTTTGATAGTTGAATCAAACTATTCCTCTTGATGGAAACACATCATGACCCATACCTCTTGGCTAATGAATTTCCTCTTAGCTCCATATATATTCTTTCTTGGAGGGTCTTCTACAATGCCTTATGACCAAATTGGTTACATGGATAATAATAGACATTGAAACGATTATTTTACCCTATACCATTGGGTTTCCTAATATAATTAGTCTTTATACTTCTAACCCCATCATTCCTTGATAGACTATTGACATTATTTATCTCATTAGTGTTCTTCTTTTGGTCTCCATTAAAACCAAGACATTTTTTATAATTAGTAGTCTTTTGATTACTCAATATGTTATCTAGATCATTGATACTCTTTTTAAACTTCATAAAGGAATTAAACTTACTTTATGCCTAATCAAAATCAATTCTCAAGCATTCCACTTTAGTTACATATCTTGTACATTCTTCTTCTTTGGTCTTTAGATTAGTAGTTAAAATCTCAAGTTGAGTCCACCTGTTTGACTATTTCCTCTTATTCCTTGGAGTTATTTCTTAGTCTAGCTTCAATAAAGTTTATTTTGTCCTCAAAGTATTTGATAAGATATCTCATTACCATATTCTTCTTATTTACCATCTTCAATTCTTCTAGAGTATTCATCAACTCAGCCTCAAAGTCTACCTCATCTTCTTCTTCATCTGAATCACCAATAACACCTCCAATCCATATGGAATATTATTGATTTAAATATCTTACTTCCTCTACCATTAATATAAATTCATTGAAATCATAACCATCACCTTCATGGTCACACAAATAATCACTTCTCTTACTCTCATCAGATGAGTTGTAATCTTCCTTCATGTAAAAGCTTCTTTTGTTGAAAAAATTCTTCTTGTCATCATACCTTATAGATGTTTTCTTGCTCTTATCAGACCTATAGGAATTTTTATCATCATCATGAACTTCATCATGATCTTCATAATTATTTTCCATATGCTTATGGGGACACTTTTGGAAAAGCATCTAATATCTTCACAATTGAAGCATTTACAGGGAATATTACCTTTGTATTTACTTGAGCACATCTTGAACTTTATTTCAAACATAGATATCATCTCATCATCATCAATATTAGATTCATCATTATCTTGTAATTTATTACCTTGTGTCTTCTTCTCTTTTGACTTATTTTCTACTTTGATTGCAACTTCCTTCTTTGCAAGTCTTCCTTCACTTATCCTCATCTCATACACTATTAGGGTACCATTAAGTCCATCCATCTCAATCTTGTCTAGATATTGCATATCTTCAATAGTAGATACTTTAGAATCAAACTAGAGAGTTAGAGATCTAAAAAACTTTTAAACAATAGTATATTCTTTCAATTATTCACCTAGTCTTCTTATGATGTTGACCACTTCATCAACCCTCAACAAGTAGGCTTTAATGGTCTCATCTTCATTCATATTTAGGGTTTTAAATTCTCTTCTATGTGTTTTTAACTTATCCAACTTGAAATCTAAGTCTCCCTCATGAAGATTCTTCAAATTTTTACACATTTATTTATTAGGCATACAGTGCATCACCTTCACAAGTTTTGCTTCTAATAGGTCACACATAATACCATTTATTCATTTTAAATTATTGTCACTAGCCTTCTTGAATGTTACATCTGTAGGATGAATAGGGGTGAAGTATATCCATCTAGACTAATTTATAAACATCATGACATTTAGACATAAAACATGTCCTCATATTGACGCTCCAAAAAGCATAATTGGATCTATTAAATAATGGATCCTTGCTTGTAGAAAAACCACCTTGTGCTTGACTATCAATGTTCACTTTCTTAGGATCTTATTTAGATGATTAGGCCTCCTTAAAAGGACCTGATATGATACCAAATATTTTAAGTATAGATAATAAGATTGGGGTGGTGGGGTGAATTGGTTGACTTAAAATAATCCTTCAATTTCACTTAACATCCATGAAGCATTCATTCCCATACATACTTTAACTAATGCATACACAAGCATGTATGAAATCAAAAAACATAAAAACATATGATATATGTGGGAAACCCTCTTTTGGGATAAAACCCACTAATGAAAAAATTGGACTATAGTCCTATAAGCAATGAATCAAACTTTTAGTGGGGCATCAACACCACAAAGAACACCAACTCAACTCATCCTTTAGCAAGTACCAAATTGCAAGGAGGCACCAACCCCTTAGGTAAATCAACACCATATTAGCTATCTTGAATCTATGATCACTCTTGGATACATTTTAATCACTCAACTAAATATGGCATCTTTATTTTTCTCTTCTCATTCTTCTATCTCTCTCAAACAACCTATTAGGTCTTCTCACTCAACTAGCCCTTTCATTGGTAGAATTAGGTCAAATTACCTTACTCATCATGTATAAAAACATAGTTATATCTTAATGGAATATTAATAACACATATATAACTATATTCAATCCCTTTACTTGGTTTCCAAAACTTTAAATCATTCGCTCATAGTCCTCAATGTTATAACTAGTTAAATTGGGCCTATTAGACCTTCTCTTTATACTTGACTCTTGATATCATCCATATTGGTCAGAAAAGAACCTATCCATAATTGGATCATAATTTTAATAGATCAAAAAACATGTTTCACAAGTGAAAAACCCAATAAATATGTTGGTCATTACAATTAAGGGCCAAAACCACCATTAGACCTAATAGAGACCTAATGCAATTAGGCCTTCTCTAAGCACACATTTCACTTAGGCCTCTTTGAAACATATTTAGCCTTCAATAATGGATGAAAAACTTAATACATAATTAAATTATACCATGGTAATATCACCTTATGTCCCCAACACAATTTATCTCATTTCACTTCTTGAACCACACCATTAGGTCTACTCCTAATTAGTCCTTCTTATTGCCAAAAAGTCTATCTTACAAATGTGATGGATACACTCAAATTTTACACATAACCCAAATAAAAAATTTCATGGATATAATATCCATGATATTAGGTTCAAATTCTTGTTCATTATAATTCATCAAATAGGGCAAAAGACCTCAAACTAGTCAACTTCATATGCTCACTCAGAACTGTACACATGCCTTAAGAACCCAATCAAAAGCCTTTGAATTTTCACACCTTAATAGGAGTTTATAATGCATATTTTTTAAAAAAAATAAACATATATAAAAACATTTGCATTTTATTATTCAAATCTATGAAAAAAGACTCGAGAAAACCATTCTCACTCATATATAAAAAATTGCCTGTATCTCCAAAAACACAGTCATGAAGATCAAGATTTAAAACACTTGTATGAACACTTTTATGAAATTAAAATGGGTTGTAATGATATTTCATAATCATTATAATATAATACACACTCACACACACACACACACACACACACACACACACACACACACACACACACACACACACACACACACACACACACACACACATATTCAATATCAATATTTGTTTTATAGACTAATCTCATACATTTATCCTACACAAACTTCGTTGTGTTAGATAAGTCACTTTATTATTGTTTTTTTACATCACCAAAACTTATATTCAATGGTTAAAGGTGAAATATGTATTTAAAAATGACCCCATGCATTTGGATCCATCCCTAATCCTCTATAACCAATCCCTAATCTCATTCTTACTTATGTTTAGTTTTCACATTGTCTTCCTCATTAAGCCCATTTAACAATAGGCCAACTTCCATGATTGGTTTATAAAATTTAAAGTATAAATATTTAATATAAACTTACATGGTCATAAAATACAAGTATCACACATCATCCTCTAATAATTTTCATGTTTTGACATAGTCAACCCTGCTTGTTATATCAAAAGTTTGAGAAATAAGGGGTTCTTCATAGCTTCCACTCACTCTTTTTCCAAACCAAAACCACCTAGAGAAACTTGGATGAGACATATACATGTTAAAAACATAAAAATACATTAATCAAAATATTATGATCCATATCCAACAAGACCTTTCTTATTGGGTCATAATGAAGGTTTTAGGAGGGTTTTAACTAGTTTCCTTTCTTAGCAATCATTCATAAAAGATTGCCCCTCAAATTTAAAACTATTTATAGAAAATTAAATCTAGGAAAATTATAAAAAACTTGGAGGATACCTATAAATTTTACAAACATAAAAATAAATCAATCAAACCATTCTGATCCATAGCCAACATGACCTTTCATATCAGGTCATAATGAGGGTTTTAGGAGGGTTTTAACTAGTTTCCTTTCTTGGAAATAATTCATAAAGGATTGACCCTAAAATATATAACTAATATATATAATTAAATATAGAACCATGAAATTATCAATATCTAATGCAAAGGTTACAGGTGCCAATGAGCATAAGAAAATCCTTCTCAGGTCTTTAACACCCCATTTTATGCACATAGAAGACCTCAACATCAATTTTCATGATTTATCCTTTAGTATATGACATAAAAATTGTTAAAAAAAATTTAACACAATATATCACACATATTTAAATTTTCTCAAGATCTTTGGCACCTTGGGAAATTATATTTACCCCTCACTAGGTTACACTAGGTCTCTTAGCATAATGAGCCTTGAACTGATAATCATACTTAGACATTGAACACACCTTTAAACCTCTTGTATTATTATAAAAACCTCATTATATTTTAATTAAAACTCACACCATGTTATCACACTACCAACCCTCTTCACACAAGTCTCATACTTCTCATCTCATCATGTTACTAGGCCTAAGCTTTCTCACTAGGTCTCTTCATGAAAATACTAAGCCTCAAAACTAACCTTGGATCTCATATAAAAGATTATTTTTATCTTTCTAATGTTTACATATATTTATAAAATCTCTCATTCTTGTATTGACATAATTCACCAAGCTTCACAATGCTCTACGCATGCACCTTCTCACAGGACAAGACTAGGCTTCTCAAGACACCTAGTACTAAACAAAAGATTACCTTACATCATGATCTTGAATTTTACATTCCTTAAACCTCAAAAGAATTTTTAGGTTACCTTCAAATTCTCTCTCAAGAGAGAAACAAAAGGTTTCCTTAAACTTTTCTCTTCTCATATCATAAAAATTCTATACCACCAAGCATGGCCTCAACTCTTGACCTAAACACCTGTATTAACTTTGACATTAATGACAACCTCAATTCCTCAATAGGATTCATTAGATGATTAATATGAATGATTTTTATTTGAAACATTATTTTACTATGTTACTCCCTCTTCAACTAAGAAGCTAATCTAAGATGGTAAATAACTTAGTGGTAGCAACATCTCTCCCACCCCATCTTTGGAGATGAGTTATCAAGATGAGGATAACATTAAATTAGGTTATCCATGTGAAATTAGTGGATTCGACAAACTCAAAATTTAATATCTCCAAATTTTGGATAGCCTTACATTTGAACCAAATGGCATGAGCTTGACATGTGTAGTCATAGAGAAAAGATGTATTCCAATATAAACCAAAGCTAAAAGCGTACATCTTCAATGCATTTATTTACATACCTAAGATATAGATGACAATGATAGTATATCATTGATAGGTTAATATACATTCCCATTCCTCTTTTTAAATAAACATGAAGATTGGGATGTTTTTATAACATCCATACCAATCAAGGAATAGCCAACAATTGATTCATCTACTAGTTGTATCAAATAAGGATAAGCCACTTTTAGGTTAGATCTTCTAATTAGTTTGGTATATATAGATACCCATCCTTGCCCATTAATATAATATAATACATGGGTTGGGGTATTTTCTTTACCCTAACCCTCATACTTTATATAATCTAGATGCAAACATAATGCAAAATTCTACAATCCCAATTTGTTCAAATTGTATGAACTAAACATTGATAAATATTTATGGGATAGAGTTTTCCAACATAAAAGACAACATAGACTCAAGTACATTTATCCTTTGACCTTATCAAAATCCCAAAAAAATAAGTGTGTAACTGAATTCAAGCATGCATTTTCTTGAGAATCTTTGTAGATAATTTCTCTTTTTCTTTTTGTTCTTTTTATGCTTTTTCCTTTATGTCCTTTGCTGTTAGTTAGGTCTCCCTTTCTAATTTTTTTTGTTTGGTCATTTTATTTTTTATTGAGTTTCCATTGTTAATCAAAGAAATGAAGTGTGTTTTATTGTTTTTTGAATATTGGAGTTATATTCTTAAATAATAAAGGGGCTTAGTACTATAAATTAGTAAATAAATATGCTAGAATTAACCTAATGATTTGTGTAAATAAATTGTATTTTTACCTTTTATAAATATAGTAAGAAGTGAGAGAAATTAAAAATTACATTATTATGGCTAATCTAAACTAAGAAATAGTCAAAAATTGGTCCTTGGACTTCATTTCTTGATTGGATAAGAACACTAAAAATAGGACACCCTATTTTTGGCATTGTAGTCCTATTTTGGCACTTTTATCCTGAGGCTAAAATCTATTTGGGTTCTATTTGGAATGCTTGTGTTACCTTGTCACTAAAATTTCAAGGTGTAGGACCTCATGAAGCTTGTTGTGTGTTTATTTTAATCTTCAAAACTCTTAATAGCTCTTGGTGCTTGAATTTAAATGAAAACTTGGGAAATAGAGAGAAGGGGTTAGTGTGTAAAGGATACATTAGATGCACTTCACATCATGTGTATGGTTATACTGCCTACATACCAATACTCTGAAGAGGGATCAAGCTAATGTAGTTATCCCATTTAAGTGCTTCATGCAATTTATGTATGATCAATGCAACTAGAATGAAAAATTAGATGTGATTCAACTAGCTAGGGACTGGTGCAATGACTTGAGAAGGCTTTGAATAATATTGGAAGGCTATATGTAAATAATAGGAAGATTGCTGGAGTGTACTTGCTTGTATTCTTATATCTCTCTTGAAAATGACTGTCAATCCCTCTAAATAGACTTTAAATGGCCTTTTATAGGGTAATTAATGATCATAGATTAAATGAATTCACATTAGGATGACAAGGAAAAAGATAAGGAACTAAAAGAATCTAACTGTTAGGATAAAAAGTGAACTTGGATAATAGACACCTTAGGTTCTAACACTCCTATCCTATTTAGACACTATTTTCTAGAGGGAAAAATACTTGGGGGGATGGATCTAGGCTTGAAATAACTACCTAAGTCTAGAAAGCTTTGGATGACTAGGAATAAGTGAAAGAAGTAGTTAGCAGAGTAACTATGGAATCAACTAAAACTATTAGTGGTATTATTGGTGATGGTAAATGTGTAATCAGTGTCTGAACTATGATTGATGGAGTAACTAGAATGGTAGAATCTATTGTAGCTAGAGAAAGAGTTTGTGTTGATGGTGCAACTATAAGTGATGAAGTGTGAGAAGTGCTAGTCTCTCCATCTTCATATGTATGTATATGATCAAGAGGAATGCTATGAAGTGGTGGTTATACTATGAGATATGGTGTCCCATTTGATGAAATAGTCAAAGATGACTCTATGAGTCAACAATATCTAAATGGTTGGTTTTCTATTGGACATGTGTATAAATATCCCTCATGGATAAACTTAATACATCGATGGAGAGTAGAAGGAATAACACCCATGGTATGTATCCAAGGTCATCCAAGTAAAAGATTATAGTGGAGACGACTTGGCATGACCTAGAACTATGTGGAGAGGTTTTTTGGTCCCATCATGATATCCAAAGTAATAGTACTTAAATTCTATCATGGTATATCATCTAACCCTCAAATGTTCTTATGTTTTTTGCATTGATGCCAAATCTATACCCATGGCTTGTAATAATGTGATATTACATAAATTTATTCTAGAACCACTATAAATGAGAAATATATTGATTTTATTGGATTTGACTTGTACTTTTATGATTAATGGCAAATTTTAATTAAAAAAATCATCTAAAAAGGCATGTCCTCACTATCAAAATAAATTACATCTTCTATAGTTTTTAGAGTATTGACCACTGATGAAAAATAAGAAGGTTCTGAATTAAGAGGTATAGAAGACTGAGTGAGTGCCTGATAAAGAATGTCCTTGAATACATTATTTTTTGAATAAGTTCTGACATGGTAAATTTTAGTTGGAGTGTTTCTCAACTGATTAATAATGTCATATGCCTTGTGCAAATCTACCTATACTAGTTGGTTGAGTTTGGGACAAGTTAGAATAGTAGAGTGATAGGGCTCTTGGGTAGGTGGAAGAGGCATAGTTTCACATCAAGTAATATCTCTAACCATATTATCTACTATCCATGTAGGATTTTTAGTTGTTATGGGAGAAGAACAAAGATAATCAATGGGTCAAGAAGGTAGAGGAACAAAAGGTGTCAATTGGGCTCTTTGGTGATGGGTAGTGACTTAGGGAAGAGTAGGTGGACCATGAAACATGACTCGATATGAGCAAGAGGGTCCAAGGGAAGTGATATAAGAGATGGATTAATATTTTTAAGAACAAACTGCTTAGCATCATCCCATATAATGATAAATAAGCATGAAATGTAGAGAATGAAACTTTGTACTAACATATGATAGACTTCATCATTCATGTACATGGCAGGGCCCATTATGGTTTATTTGTTATTTACAATAAATGTAAGAATAATTTGGAAATAGATGAACATCATTTTTTCAATCTGACTATAAATGTAAGGTGATACCTCAAGAAGCAGAAAGGAACAAGTACATTCAACTAAGACTTAATTTTTTTTGAAATTAGTATAATGATTTGAAATTTTTGCTATGAATTTGTATAATTTAGCTTGAAAAAATAGAGGAAAATTCTAAAAATATTTCTAAAATTAGTAGTATATTGTTCCTAATGGTTTGAAAGCATTTGTATGTAAATAGGACCTAATATGTGTAGACTAGGGTTTGGGTGAATTTATTAAAAATATTTCAATTGATTTATATTTTTCTAATTTTTAAATTCAATAAAATTTAGGAATATATTGCAAAAAATAAAATATAATTAGTCTTAGGATTTCTAGGGTTTTTGTGCAAAAATTTGAAGTAAGTTAGGTTCACCAAATGTTTTATTATTTTTAGAATATTGGAGTTATATTCCTAAATAATAAAGGGGTTGAGAAATGTAAATCAAGAAATAAATATTAAAGAATTAACCTACTAATTTATGTATATAAATTGTATTTTTACCTTTTATAAATATAGTAGGAAGTGAGAGAAATTAGAATTTAACTTATTCTAGCTGATTTGGATTGAGACAAGGTCTAATACTAGATGAGAAAGATTGAGAAATAGTCAAAAATAGGTCTCTAGACTTCATTTATTGATTGGATAGGAGCACTAAAAATATAAGACCCTCATGTCTAGCATTGCATTCTTATTTTGGTTCTATTTTCCTAAGGCTAAAAGATTTCTAGGTTCTATTTGAAATGCTTGTCTTACCTTGTCACTGAAATTTTAGGGTTTAGGAATTCATAGAGCTCGTTGTGTGTCTATTTTAATTTTCAAAACTCTTACGAGATCTTAGTGCTTGAAATTAAATTCATACTTGGGAAAAAGAGAGAAGGGTTTAGTGTGTAAAGGATACATTGGATGCGCTTCACACCCCATATGTGGGCATGTTGCCTACATGCCAATAATTTGAAGAGAGATCAAGCTAATGTAGTTCTCCCATTAAAGTTCTTGGTGCAATTTGTGTATGATTAATACAACTAAAATGAAAAATTTGATGTGATTTAGTGAGATAGGTACTAGTACAATGACTTGAATAGGCTTTGAATAATATTAGAAGGTTGTATGCAAAGAATAGGGAAGAGTGTTCGAGTGTACTTGCTTGTATTCCTATGTCTCTCTTGAAAATGAGTGATAACCCCTCTAAATGGAATTTTAATGTACTTTTATAGGGTAATTAATGATCATGGTTTAAATGAATTAATGTTAGGCTGACAAGGGAAAAAATAAGGAACTAAAAGAATTTGATCATTAGGATAAAAAGTAAACTTGGAAAATAACACCAAAGATAGGACACCCTAGGTTCTAACACTCCTATCCTATTTGGGAACTATTTTATAGAGGGTAAAATACCTAGGGGGATGGATCTATGCTTTGAAGGACTACCTAGGTCTAAAAAATCTAAGTTTGGAAAGCTTTAGATGTCCCAAAATTAGTGAAAGAAGTAGCCTAGAAGGGTTGTGTGACCCAATAGGAGGACCTTTGGATTAAGTGTCTTATCCTTACTAAAGTTGTACAATTTCACACTTTGCATGACTAAAAAATGAAAGGTTGTTTTAAAATTAAATTAGTTGGCACTCAAATATCCTAATTATAAGTTTTCTTTAAAATATTATGTGAATTGTTGTTGTTGTTGCTCTATTCATTTCCTAAATTTCAAAGGTCAGTGATTCTCAACAAAACTTATGGATTTATAAAATTCATTTTCTTGTTTGAATCCATCTAATAAACTTAAATAATATATAAATAAAAATGTAGCATTTCCTCAATTCTAATTTTTATTAAGTCATCATGAACTTAATGACTTCCTTTTACCCATAGAGTGGTTGTCAACACTTTATGGATGAAAATTTAAAATATCATTTGAAAATAATTGAGCTAAAATATAAACTATTTCCTTGAAAGGATGATCTTGGTTGCCTCCACCATAGGATTTTCAACCTAGTTGACAATGGATTAAGGACTTTGGAAGGGATAATAAGTATGTATATTAAGGATATAAATTCTTAGCTAGTAGTAGAACATTAGCCATACCATTTCCCCACAAGCTACATGAATTAATCTTTTTCCTTTAGTAGTCTGGCCTTATGCAAATCTAAATTACTAATGTGAATGAAAATAAAATGAATAAATCAATTAATCACATACATTAATGGTATTTGTCAAGATTATAGATTAGTATACAATTATTCCTATAGACTTTAATGCCTTTAAATTTTGGTTTATTCTAAGTAATTACTTATATCTAATTATTATTATTCTTTTGAAATATGAGATTCTAGATTCTCAAAATATTGAAGAGTATTTTGCAGTAGGTGTTACCATCTGTTATTTCTTAAATGACATGCCGTATTTTTAAATTAAGAAAAGGTACCCTCTTTTTACTTTGGAGTTTGGTCTTATACCTTGAGGAGTTCATTATGGTTGTTTGTTTAACTCAACCTTCATGGGAGTCCATTTTCCTAGATGGGAAGATTTAAAATCTCAATAATCTTTATTAATTTAACTAACTATGAATAATCAAATGTTCATCACAAGTGTTTAGTGTAGTTCACATCTAAGGATACTTCAATTTAAATATTTGAATTTATATGAATCGACTAAGTCTTACTCTATTTACTTACTTATGTTTTGAAACACATTTGAAGCTTCCTTTTAAACTATTTCACATTAAGTTTGTGTAGATGATCTAACTATTTTAGAGTTTTCTACCTCTTTTCATGAATAATTCTTATTTATTTTGACTTTACTTTTGACTTAAATGACTAAATGTTCATAGAGTTTAATTCTTTTACTTATTCATTTTTCATTAAAATTCATAAAAATTGGCTTGAATTCAGGAAAATTTGGCTTCCTTTATGCTAGGTTTATGTGATTTCATGTATTTTTGACTTATTTACCTTAGTTGTTATTTATTTAACTTATTTGGGAATAATGGAGTTTTATTCCTATTTTAGTTAAGATTCTAGATTAATAAATTAGTATAGAATATAAAAATAATTACAATCATGATTTGTGTAATTGTTGTCTTTTTCACCTTTCTAAAAATAGGAATAAATATAACTTATCTAGAAAATAGATTGAGATAGCTGATACAGAGGTCAAAAATGGTTGTGTGCACTGGGAAGGTGTCATAAACCTAAATCTAGATTTTGTTTGATGAAAGGATAGGAGAAAAAGTGGATGCTTTATTGTCCAATGTTATTTTTCATTCTTGCCACTATTATCCAAACTAATCATAGAGACCTAAAACTTTATCGGTAGTTACATTATGCTTGTGTGAGCGTGCCTATGAAAAATCAAGTGTTGGTTATTAATAGAACTTGTTGTGGATCTAATTTTGTCTTCAAACCCTAACCCTCCATCATGCTTGATAAAATGATATTTGAGTCACTTGAGAAAGAGGGGGGTTAGTGTGTAAGATGTATTAAACATACAATCCACACCCCTTATGTGGGCACGCTACCTACATACCAATACTCTGAAGAGGGATCAGTCCATATGTATTTCTTTCACCTAGTGTGATTTGTGTAATAGTGTGATTTAGATACAAATGCCAAATTGATAGTGTTTGAGGTACCTAGGGATTGGTATGAATATTTGATTATGTTTATAGCTATGTTGGGTGACTGTGTGCAAATAATAGGAATGTTTGCCTCAGTGATTTATTTGTATTCTTTCTTGATTTGTATGTTTGGTCACCACCCTTTTGTAAATGAGCTTTGATTGGGATTTTATAAGTAACAATTGGTCATGGGTCATATGTATTCATACTAGGATGGCCTACTTAAGGATAAGGATTAGATGAAAATGATTATTTGGGTTCAAAGCACAAATGGAAAAAATCACAAAAAATACGACACTTTGGTGCCCAATGCTATAATCCAAATGGGGTCCAATGCTATACTCCAAATGGGGAACTCCTGTCTTATAGGATTGGGACATAGGGGAATAAGATTGGCATAGGGAATACTATCTAGCTGAGGTGGAATCAGGCTTTAAAAGGTGTTATATTACTAGAAATGATTAAAAAAAGTGTTTATACAGGTTGTAAAAGAATGAAAAAAGAACCTATAAATGGGGTGTCACAAGCAACACTCAAAATACCAATTTGGGCATTTATATGACTAAATTTACCTACCCACTATTCTAATGATGTAGCAAAGCAAAATACTAGGATATAGGAAAAATAAAAATCATACCTAAAATTACATGTGAGGGTGAAGCCTATGAATATGTGTGATGTTGAGTGTGTGTAAAGAGAGCACTGTGAAGTATAAATATGTAAGAGAAAACAAAGAGTAGATCAATTCTTAATAGACATTTTATGTATAAAATAAGAATGTATAAAGTTTGGGTAAAAGAGAGAAGAAGAGAAAGGAATGAATACACCTCACTGAGTACATGAACCAATAAAAAAAATATTGTGATGTTGAGTGATGTTGGGTATGTGTAGTACTAAGAGTAATATCATGAATGGAGGTAAGTGCTCAATTCCCTAAGGTTAGCTCAAAAATACAAAGGTTGACCCTTTGAATCCATCATCACCCACTAAGTAGTGAAACTATGTGATCATGCATATGTTAATCTATGTTTGGACTATGTGTCTAATCCCTCTAAGTAGGTGGCTCAAGAATACAAAAGCTAGCTAGTCCTTTGGCTCCATCATTTCCCACTTAGTGTGAACTAAGAAATGATACCAATATGAATGTGTATCATATGATATGGATCATGAAGCCTATGAATTCTCTATAATCTAACATTGTGGATTGGATAGTTGAATGTGTACTAAGAACCAGGCCAATCTTGGTTACTCCAAAAGGTGGAGATTTGGCTTGTATCAAAGCCACTCTAAAACTGAGAACTAGGCTTATATGAAAGCCACTCTAAAATGATACCAACCACCTACAAATATAATAAGGCACACAACTCTAAGAATACTTGGGCAATAAAATGAACTAGAAAGAAAAGAAGGCAAATGTTGCATGCACCTTACCCCTAATCCCTAGTTTTTGTAACATGGACTCTTATTTGGAAGTTGTACCAACTACCCAATCTAAAAATAGAAGCAAGATCCATCATGTCAGGACTGATTCCCCCTATATATGGATAATATGATTAAAACTATACTAAAAATACCAATTTGAACTAGACTATAGATGAAAAAAATGTAATTGACCTTACATTTCTATCTATTTCTAAAATTTTTGGGTTTTTGGTTGTTTGGATAGGAGCATCAAAAAGTGGACACTTTGGTGTCTAGTTCTATAATCAATTGAGGGCTCTCTTGTCCTTTACTATTTCTAATGACTGTTCTATGTTTGTCACTATTTTTTTGGTCTATTTTGTATATTTTGAAATTTTATTGTTGTTATGAGTGTTCTAAAAATTGATTTTTGATCGATAAATGGATTTGTTATCTATGACAAAACCCATATTTATTTCCCCCTCTTCTGAGGGTAGGAATGAAGACCCTAAAATGATTTCCCTCTAAAGAAATAACCCTAAAAGTTTTTTATGCTATGAAATACATGATATAGCAATGATGATTGAAAAGATGTCTCAAGATATAACATAGTTTGTATTGAAGATTGTTAGATCAATAGGGGTATGCCTAAAAAGATGTAAAAATGTAATATCATGTATAATATATTGAATTGAACTAGAAATTTGGTTAGTTTTCAAGGAGGGATGGAGCATGATGCCCATCATAAGAAGGCAAGATAGTGCATGATGTGGATCATGGCATTATAAACAACTGAGAAGCAAATAATTAAATAAGCACTTACGGCAAGAATCATAAAAAAGAGGCCAAGAAAATAAGGGACATGGTCACATATCACTGAAAATAAGAAATCAAGCATACAAGGCATGTTCAAATTCCCACACACACACACACAATTGCAAACAAGAAAGATTGGCATGAGGGCCACAAAAACATACAAGAGTACAAGCAAAGGACATTGGCAAAAGTCCTAAGGCACACACAAGTAATAAAATAAGAACTAAGAAATGTAATCACATCTAGATACTCAAAACAAGAAATAAAGGCATGTAAATGATAGAAATATTATCACATCTAACTAAGCAAAGAAAGAAGTGAAAGTATGCAAAAAATGTAGTACAAGACTAGGTAGATGCTAAGAAATACACAAGTGCTAGATATTAATTAGTGTCGATAGAATAATTTGTGTAAGCTAGTAATTAATGTACATCAACATGATAACTAGAGTATGTGGTGTAGGAATGACATAACCTAGATGGTGTAGTTATGTATAAGATGCCCTTGATGGTTAGATATGTTGATGTATGTCTCAAATGTAGAAGTAGGATGCCTCCTTAATGGGTAGGGTGAAGTGACCAAGGATTTGGGTGTCACTACACAATTTCAAAGAAGATAAATTCAAGCATGGTAATGTAGATAAATTGACAAATAATAGCATAAAACAACAAAATGTAAGTCTAGCATGGTAGTAAATATGTAAATCATGGATAATGCATACAATTAAAAAGTTTTTGGTGTTTTTTTTGAGTTAATTAAATGATTTTGTATTTTGAAATGTTATATTATTTTTGGTATTTTTAAATATAATCTATGTACAATTAGTCATAAAGAAACTATGCATAAGAAAGTGAAAAGAAATTATGTACAAGTAAGCTAAGAAATTATGTACAAGTATGCAGAAAGAAACTATGTACAAGAAAAATTGAGAAGAAATGATAGTAATTGATGAGTCTCATAAGATACTCCCTATTATGGTGTTATGTATCAAGGAGACGGATCGTGCATGATCATGAAGCATGATGGAAAGGTTGAGATTATGAATCTGAAAGTTGTGTATGTTGTAAGTGTTCTAAAATCTCTATAGTAGAAGTAGACTATGGGGTCCCCTATAACCCTAAGAATTAGATTCAAATGTTTGGCTCTTAGGGACCCATCTAGTAGTATACTAAGACATCTAAAAATGTGGTCTATGTGTAAAGGCATGAGACCTCAATGATACTAACCTAGGTGTGAAAACTATAGTTGGAAACTATCCAGAGTCCTATAACTATCACTGATGTAGTGGTTGATTTAAAAGAGGCCTCCATAGACGTGTATGAACTCTCTATGCTAGCAAAGGAGGCCTTGACATTGTATGAACCTTAACTAGAGGAATAACTATAATTAGTGGAGGATCTAAAACTGGTGACTATAGAGTAGGAGATGACTTTGAAGTGGGGAGTGGTAACTCATATGGAACTCCACCAACTATAACAACCTTATTAGCTTGAATGTATTTCATGCATCTTTGAAATATAAAAAGTACTACATGAAGTTTTTGGATCCATGGTCAACCAAAAAGCATGTTTAAGACTCCTACACTAGGAATAACAGTAAATGGTGTAGCCACATGTGTTGGACCAACTTGTAAAGGAAGTACAATCTCACCCAATGAACTCTATATGTGCCCACTCAATCCACTAATAACTATGTCCATTAGGGTGATATCATGCTCTAAATATCTCAAATGCTAAAGTAATTTCATAGTTCACATGTTCACATTGGATCCATTATCTAAGAGAAAACTATGAATGGAATGGTGATCAATGTAGGCTCTAATAAAGAGTGCATAGTAATTTGAATCATCCTTAACTATCTCTTTCTCTAAAAAAGAGATCAAATTTCTATCTAAAACTCTATAATTATACACACCAATCATGTTGTTCAAAGGGTGTGACTCAACTAAAGGTGCATGGTATGTACCTAATGGAGGATGTGCATGATATGCATGGTGAACACTTGATCTGCCCTTTATCTCCTATTTATAATTCTATGGGAAAGGATCTAAGAATTTTTTTAGAGCCTTGTCCTATGTTTTCTTTGTCTAAGGAGGCTCAACTGGAGTGCCAATATCAATAAGGTTACCATATATCAAGTCTTGTATCTTATGTCACAAATTTATACATCTATTTGTTGTGTGACCTAGTGCCCTATGAAAATTACATAATGAATTCTTATCATATCCTCATGGAAGAAGCTTTGTTGTATCAAATTATCAAAAAGGAGGGAGAGATATGATATTGAATTATAATAGCTATTGTAAGACTCTAGTTAGAGATACTAGTATATTGGTAAAGGCTCACTGAGGAGGCACTGATAAAAGCACTTGGTGAGGGGGCTTTGAAGCCACATTAACTATAGGCTAATTTTGAATTTTGCTATCATTAACCTTTACTTTGTATTGGTCTTTATGTTTACTCTTGTTTATTGTTTTTGACATGCTTATGTATTTGAGTTTTCCCATTGAAATTAATTTGACTTTCCTTCCTTTAGTGTATGACATAACTCAGTGATGGAAGATTTTTTTTTGAATATTATTGACTCATGCAAAGCTAGTAGAAGACTTTGTTTAAAGAGATCTTGTAATTCTTGATCAGTCATGGGGCTAGTCATTTTAGCTAACATAGTCTTATATCTAAGAACATAATCTATGAGATGCTTATTTGACCTTTATTTCCATTTTGGAACTTGGGCATAAGAAATATTGTCACATATGTTAATGCTAAAATAAGCTAGGAATATGTCAGCTAAAGGATTGAATGCTTTGATCGACTGATTCCATAGACTATAGAACCATTAGAGAGCATAATACTTTAAAATACATGGACATAGCTTGGTTAGTAACTAATCATTTGGCACATAGTCCAAGCATTATATGTGAAAATCTCTCAACTGTGTCTCTCGGTCACCCTTGCCATCATATAGAATGATCTTGGGTTGAAAAAAACCTAGTGGCAAATGTGTAGAAGCAATATGGCATGCCAATGGTGTATGAAGTAAAACAAAAGAGTCTAGAGACTGTGTTGGTCTAGAGGCACCTTGCTCAAGATAGGAACTTGGATTGAAGAGATTTGATCTCTTACACGAGGGAAACCACATCAAGAGGCAAAGATGTAATAGTCATAACTGGTGTTGCCACATATGAAGGTTGGGCTACTATAGGGAGTTGTTGAGACATATTTACCCCTATAATGTCATTTGAAATTGGTTTTTCTATGGTTTGAGAGGATTGGTCATTGATTGATTTTTTTTATTCTTCTTGTAGTATTTTAAGCATATCATCTTATAGATAAAGATTTTTAGTTAAAAGGTCTTGAAGTTCCCTCTTATCAATTTGTCAAAGTCGGTATATTGGACCATTATTAAAGTAGGAAAACAAAGTGAAAGTGGATTTAATTTTTTATAAAAAGTTGTACTAAGAAAAATGTGATGGAAGGAGAGTACTGAATAAAGGAAATGTAAAGTCCTAAAAACAACAAACTAGAATATGCATAAAAAGGATACAAAGCCTACTAACATGTAAGGTGATACCTCAAAAACATAGAGACCTAGTATATTCAACTAGGGTTTAAAAGAAATGATTTTAAAAAAATTACTATGGTGAATTTTAAAAATTAAATGTAAAATTCTAATATATATATGTAAAAAAATAAAAAAATATTGTTAAAATCAATAAGGAATTTTTCCTAGGGTTTATAGGTTTTTTGTGCACAAACAAAGTAAGTCAGGTTCACCAAATGATTTAACTTATTTGGGAATAATGGATTTTTATTCCTATTTTAGTTAAGGGTCTATATTAATAAATCAATATAGAATATGGTAATAAATATAGACCTAATTTATGCAATTATTTGTCTTTTTCACCTTTCTAAAAATAGAAATAAATAGAAAGAAATATAACTTAGTTAGAAAATTGACTAAGATGGTTGATACAGAGGTTGAAAATGGTTGTGTAGGAATGGGAAGTTGTCATAAACCTAAATCTAGATTTTATTTGGTGAGAGGATAGGAGTTTCAGAAAGTGGATGCTTTAGTGTTCGATGTGGTTGTCTGTTCCTACCACTATTATCCAAACTGATTGTAGAGACCTAAAACTTTTTTTATAGTTTCATTATGTCTGTGTGAGCATGCCTATGAAAAATTGATTGATTGTTGTAAATATAACTTGTTGTGGATCTAATTTTATCTTCAAAACCCAACCCTCTATCATGCTTGATAAATTGATATTTGAGTCACTTGAGAAAGAAGGGGGGGTAGTGTGTAAGATGTACTAAACATGTAATCCACACCCCTTATGTGGGCACACTACCTACATACCAATACTCCAAAGAGGGATTAAGTTATATGTAGTTTTCCCACATACTATGCTTTGTGCAATACTGTGATGTGGATGCAAATGCCAAATTGATAGTGTTTGAGGTGACTAGGGACTAGTATGAAAATTTGAGTATGTTTACAGCTATGTTGGGTGACTGTGTGTAAAAAATAGGGAATTTTACCTTATTTATTTGTATTCTTGTTTGATTTGTAAGTTTAGTCACCTCTATTTTGTAAATGAGCTTTGAGTGGGATTTTATAAGGAAAAATTGGTCATGGGTCAGATGTATTCACACTAGGCTAACCTAATTAAAGATAAGGACCAAATGAAAATGATTTTTGGGCCTCAAAGTGAAAATGTATAAGCGCATTAAAAATTATACACTTTAGTGCCCAGTGTTATATTCCAAATGGGGTGCTTCTATCCTATAGGATTAAGACTTGGGGGAATAGGGTTCACATGGGGTATACTATCTAGGTGAGGTGGAATCAGGGTTTAAAAGGTTTTGGATGACTGGTAATGAGAAAAATGTATATAAGGGTTGTAAGAGCATGGAAAAGGGATCTATGGATGGGGTGTCACAAGCCACACTTAAATTACCAATTTGGACATTTTATATGACTATAATTTTTCATCTTATGAATTAGTCATTATTATTCAAAATTATTAGCCATTAGATTTTGAAATTTTGAGTTACTCACTATGCCTTTTTATATTATGCCTACAGGTACCCAAAGTAAATCTTGATCCCACATGGTGACTTCCTATAGCTCCTAGTAGTCTGGGCCTATTCAAAAGATTTTTGGCACATTTTTTATTTTTCAAGAGTTTCACAACACCACATGTCAATCTTTCAATGGTCTCAAGCTTGTTCAAAATGAATTTCAAGACTTAGTCAATTTTATTTTAAGTTTCCCAATGGGTCTCCATGTTATCAAAGATCTAGGAAAGCAAATCATTGAGATGATTCCAAGTGTCTTAATCCTAGCAAATCAGTGACCTAAAACCATCTATATAAGTTCAAAGCCTCTAGGTAAGAGGATTAATGGGATGTTACCAAGTCACATCATCCCAATGACCCACTATCATATATATGTCCATACAAAGAGGTAGTGATGTCAGAAAGCCTCGAGCATGTAGGTAATAATGATGATGCCACTTGGTGAAATCTTATTGATGCATAACCTTCAGGTAGTCCATGTAATCTCAGTAGTATGTTAGATATCTAGGTGAGGCAACTCCACATGGTGAAATCTCACTTCACCATGGAAATAATAGTCACTAGAAGCTTAGATGATGGAGGCAATTAAAGATTTAAGTAAAATGTTAATCATCTCATGGTCCTAAGGCCCTAAGAAGATGCCACATGGAACCTTCTCAAAACCTTAGGATAATACATTGTCTACCTAAAGTGATGTAGGAGCATCTACAATAGCTTCATGGAGGACTAGTTAAGGTCATCAAACATGCAAATTTCAAATGATGTTCTAGCATGAGGTTGAATTCAACTTCAAATTCTTGTTTTCCCTCCAAATTGTGTTTAGATTTCAAATCTTTACCTTGAGAGTAAATGTAATTGTCAAAAGTGAAAAGTGAAAAGGTAAAATTAGGTAAGAGAGAATCCCCATGTTGGTAGCCAATCTTGGCTTAAAGAACAAATGAGGGGAGTGGTTGAAATATTTCAACCGTAAGATATTAGTGGAGATAAATCTTCTCCAAATTAGTATATTGGTTGAATGGTAAATCTTTCTTGTTGGTCTTAGTGCCCAAGTTGGGCATAGAAGTTAAGGAAGAGGTAAAAAGAGTAGAAGAGAATTTAGTTAGGGATAAGAGGATAAGAAGAGGGATGTAGAAGAGAAGGAGAGAGGACAGAAGGATGTAGAGAAGAGAGAGAGAGCGAGGATCTCTCATTCAAGAGGAGAGAATGAATAATGGGCCTTCAAGCCTCTAAATGATGATTAATTCTTGGTTGTAATCTTAGTGTCTCAGTTTAATATTTTGAAGAGAATGAATTTGATGTTTCTAAATGAGTCGATGTACCTATCTAAAGTACAATTACAAAATAGTATCAAAATATTTGGTTCTTACCTTCAGTCAGGTACGCAGAGTTCATTAGCGAATTATGCACATGCAAACATGTAATTGAAATTGGTATGTTTTGTTACCTTTATGTATTGAAATATGAAAGTGTGGTTGAACATCGAATGGTAAAATGTGAGCAATGGTAGTGAAAGGAGATTCCAATGCATGCAGACCAAGTCTTAACCTGTAGTTTTAGAAAGAAACTAATAAATATATATTTTGTTTAGCTCATTGGATATTGCATGTCTTCTATGTGTAAATAGACTCGTATGCTAGTACATAGTCATCAGTGTCTACATAGACCAATGCAGTGGAGGTGATTGGTCGAGCTCAAGACAGAGAGAATAGACTCTGTTAGCAAAAGGGCGATTGGTAAATGCATTGTTTTATCTACAGGGGAATTGTCGTGTTAATATATAGGTCCCAAATCGTATAAAACACAGCCATGATGGTTTTCATTGGAGGACCACAAAGTCTTCAAAGAGCTGGGATAAGAGATAAAGTACCAATTAGTAAAGGAGGATGGACTCTAATCCAACAGGAGGTTGGAAGTGAAAGAAGAAAAAGTTTGATGATTTGTAGATGTATCTAATCTGGTGGAAGGGAATGTTGTGGCTTGGTTCTTCAAGTCAAACGGTGGTTATACCATCTAACCTGAACATTTACCTAAGGACTTTGAACCAGGAGCCATAAGGGTATGAAAGTGGAGGACTTGATGTGGACAGAATGAAGATGCTAGCTGTTTTCACATTTGAAACAAATGCCACAATTCTAGCATGAGAGTTAAAAAAATTTTGTTGTTTGAGTAGTTGAGAAGGTGTAGTCTAAGGAGCGTCAGAGAGACCAAGATGGATGAATAAATATGAGCTTGTGAGGAGATCATTGCCTACTTAGAAAAGGTCATTGGCCATAGGAGAGTGTGATTTGATGTGAAGACACATAAATTTGAGCCAGGTATTATTATATTTTCTTCTATCTATATAGATTTCATTTATAGAAGAGATATAACATGGATATCTATATAGATAGGCCGAACAAGATAGTATTGAAATATATAGAGATCTAAGCTTTCTTATTTTAAAAGACATATATATGTGGGTATGTGTGACTGTATATATACACAGTCTGATCTGATAAAATATAGAGACCCTCCTTAATCATCATTATGCCCATTTTTAAGAGTTTTGCATACACTCTAATGGAGAAACATGTCGAATGCATGGAGAGGAAATATAAATGTTGCTAATTAGAGAAAATTATTCACTAAATGAATCAGAGTCTTTACATAGGAAAATTACATCTTTCTTTACAGTGCACCATTTTTGGTATCAGAGCTAGTAAGCTCCTAGAAAAAAAAGGAAAATTTTGTATTCTTCTAATCAGTTTTTGTAGAGATAATGTACTTTGTGAAGTTGTAGGTTCAAGGCAGTCAAGCCATTGAGGCTTAGGAGGAGAAGAAGCCAGGGAAGGCTTAGTAAAGAGCTAAGAGAAGCTCAAAAGTAAGGGAGCAAGTGAATGCTCAAGAGGAAGATCCAAAGCAAGGTAAGCTTGGATTTGTGATTTGTGTTTGTTGAAGTGTTGTATAAAGAGTTGTTACAGGCCATTGACTCAAAGTGTGAGGCTAAGTAAATCCATTAAGTAGGATCAAAAGACTAGGATGTAAAAGGCCTAGGTGAGATCAAGGATATTGTCAAAAGACTAGTCAAAGTATAAAATACTTGGGTGAAGATCTCAGAAATGGAGATATTGCTGAGAAAAGAGTAGAGCAGCAAGGTACATGAGGGCATCAAGAAGGAAGCAAGCATCAAGAATAAGAGAGGTATGACCAGTATTGAAATTGATAAAGAGATTGTTATTTTGAAAAGAGATTTAGCTAAGTTTGCAGATAGATATGAGTCTTGGATGCAGATGGACAAGTAAGCATGGGTATGGCCAATGATGAAGAGGTTGAAGTGGCCCATAGATCTCCTAATGAAGAGGAGAAGAAGGCAAAATGAGATTGCCAAGAAGAGAGAAGCCCATAGAGGCAAGAGGATGAGTAGGTTTCCAAGTGATCAACAAGAGAAAGAGGTGGAGAAGAAGGTTCTCATTGAGGAGAACAAGAGAAGAGAAGAAAGAAAAGATGAAGTGCTAGGAAGAGCACTTGAGAAGATGAGAGTGTTGGTGAAGAGAACACTCATAGGGACCTTGTGGTCTCTTATTTTTATATCTAATGTTGTCTTTGCATGGGTAATTGTAGGTATGAGCAGCCTTGTGAAGGTCAAAAGAAAGGCCTTGAAGAATGAAGAGATTTGTGCAAGAAGAGACACCAAGTGCATAAGTGAATGTGCAAGAAAGAGAAGAGAGTTTGTTGTTGATAAGGAAGAAGAGGTGCATTGGTTAATACATGATGAAGGTGTTGAGGAACCCCTACAAGCAAAAGAAGAGATGGAAGATGAGGATGACTTATATGATGCCATTGAATGCCAAGAAGAGGCAAGAGAATAGTCAAACACAAAGGAAGAGAAAGATTGCTCCATGGATCAAGCTATCCAAGAGGTAAATGAAGTATTAAGACCTAATTTTGATTGTTATTGTGAGCATGAAGATGTTAATACATAGGTTAGAAGAGGTAAGAGGAAGATGAAGTCCTCACACAAAGAAGTCAAGCATGGATACATAATGCCTAAGTGGATGGTGAAGCACACAAGCAAGCAACAAGTAAGCAAGCAGGCAAGTTTAATTTATAAGATTGGATTTTCTCATATTCCTAATATGAATGTAGGTGTGCAAAAAAATAAAAGGACAAACAAGGTTGGTTTTTTAGTATTGTCACAAGAGTAGGGTTACAAGATGCCTAAATGGCTTGTGAAGTCAATTGATAAGAGAAAGAATCAAATGTGGGTTCCTAAGAAGGAAAAAAGTGAAGAAGATGTGAGTGTTGAGGAAACAACACCAAGAAGTCAATGGAAGAGGGTTGAAGGTGACTCAAGCAACCAAGAGAATGAAGGTGAGATGGTGAGTATGGAAGAGGCATTCCATGAAGACAGGATGCTTGAGAGGTATACCAAAGAGGTAAAAGGTAAACAAATTATTTATGATGATGATGTTTTTGAATCCTTTAATGATCTTTTTATGGAAAATGAGGTATGGAA
Source organism: Torreya grandis (assembly GCA_037957365.1). Lineage (NCBI taxonomy): Eukaryota > Viridiplantae > Streptophyta > Pinopsida > Cupressales > Taxaceae > Torreya > Torreya grandis. The sequence goes on along the minus strand of JARHVA010004081.1, from coordinate 1,622,904 downwards.
ATTGTTTATGAGGACTAATATTCAGCAAGGAGAGAGTTCCAAATGGATGGATGATGAGGAAAGGGGAGAGTATGAAGCAAAACAATGCCTCATTAAAAACAAAGAACAAACAAGATGGCTTCAAGAAAAGATTGTAGAGAGCAAGGAGACACAAGGTAAGGGTACTTCAATTTTTTTTGATGAGTATATTAATGAATAAGTTGGTTTATGTGATGACAAGATAAGAGGTAAAGGACAAGTAATCCTTAAGAATGAAGGACCCAAGTTTTATGAAGAGAATGGAGAGATAGATGAGAGCTCACTAAAGAAAGAGTTGAGGATGTTGGAGGAGCTATTTGGTCATTCAAGAGAGATGAATAAAGGTATAAGCCATGTGAAGACACCATTGGGAAGAGTGAAACAAGACAAGAGCAAAGCAAAGAGGCAAGTACAGTTTTGGTCAAGGAGCAAGAATGTGAAGGCAGACAAGAGGCTTTATGGCCTAAAGATTTTGATTCTAAGGTGGCTTTGAATGTTTTGTATGTATGTATGAAGGTTGATAAAGCGAATGACATGCATGAGTCATTGGAGAAGCTCATGAAACAAGAAGAACAACAAGAAGATCTAGAAGACATGTATGAAGATGAAGAAGCATGGAAGCAGGAGATGGCGGCTGAGAAAGAAATGAGAAGAAGAACATACTAGAAAAGGAAGAAAAGCAAAATGAAGGACAAAGACTATTCCAAAAAAAGACAAGCATTAGTATTAGCAACAAGACCTTGGGATCCAGGCATATAGTGAAGGCTAAAGCATGGAAGAAACATCTCATTTGAACTAAGGTTCAAATCTTTTCTATAGGGAGAGTATGATGTAGGAGCATCTACAATAGCTTCATGGAGGACTAGTTGAGGTCATAAAACATGCAAATTTCAAATGATGTTCTAGCGTGAAGTTGAATTCAACTTCAAATTCTTGTTTTCCCTCCAAATTGTGTTTAGATTTCAAATCTTTACCTTGAGAGTGAATGTAATTGTCAAAAGTGAAAAGTGAAAAGGTAAAATTAGGTAAGAGAGAATCCCCATGCTGGTAGCCAATCTTGGCTTAAAGAAAAAATGAGGGGAGTGGTTGAAATATTTCAACCATAAGATATTAGTGGAGATAAATCTTTTCCAAATTAGTATATTGGTTGAATGGTAAATCTTTCTTATTGGTCTTAGTGCCCAAGTTGGGTGTAGAAGTTAGGGAAGAGGTAAAAAGAGTAGAAGAGAATTTATTTAGGGATATGAGGATAAGAAGAGGGACGTAGAAGAGCAAGAGAGAGGACATAAGGATGGAGAGAAGAGAGAGAGAGAGCAGAGATCTCTCATTCAAAGGAGAGAATGAATAATGGGACTTTAGGCCTCTAAATGATGATGAATTCTTGGTTGTAATCTTAGTGTCTCGATTTAATATTTTGAAGAAAATGAATTTGATGTTTCTAAATGAGTTGATGTAACTATTTGAAGTACAATTACAAAATAGTATCAAAAGATTTGGTTCTTACCTTCAGTCAGGTATGCAGAGTTCATTAGCAAATCATGCACATGCAAACATGTAATTGAAATTGGTATGTTCTATTATCTTTATGTATTGAAATCTAAAAGTGTGGTTGAACATTGAATGGTAAAACGTGAGCAATGGTAGTGAAAGGAGACTCCAATGCATGCAGACCAAGTCTTAACCCATAGTTTTAGAAAGAAACAAATAAATAGATATTTTGTTTAATTCATTGGATATTACATGTCTTCTATGTGTAAATAGACTCATATGCTAGTACACAGTCATCAGTGTCTACATAGACCAATGCAGTGGAGGTGATTGGTTTAGCTTGAGACAGAGAGAATAGACTCTGTTAGTAAAAGGGCGATTGGTAAATGCATTGTTTTATCTACAAGGGAATTGTCATGTTAATATATAGGTCCCAAATCGTATAAAACATAGCCATGATGGTTTTCATTGGAGGACCACGAAGTCTTCAAAGAGCTGGGAAAAGAGACAAAGTACCAATTAGTAAAGGAGGATGGACTCTAATCCAACAAGAGGTTGGAAGCAAAAGAAGAAAAAGTTTGATGATTTGCAGATGTATCTAATTTGGTGGAAGGGAATGCCGTGGCTTGGTTCTTCAAGTCAAATAGTGGTTATACCATCTAACCTGAACATTTACCTAAGGACTTTGAACTAGGAGCCACAAGGGTGTGAAAGTGGAGGACTTGATGTGGATAGAATGAAGATGTTAGTTGTTTTCACATTTGAAACAAATGCCAAAATTCTAGCATGAGAGTTTTAAAAAAATTTGTTGTTTGAGTAGTTGAGAAGGTGCAGTCTAAGGAGCGTCAGAGAGACCAAGATGGATGAATAAATATGAGCTTGTAAGGAGATCATTGCCTATTTAGAAAAGGTTGTTGGACATAGGAGAGTGTGATCTGATGTGAAGACACAAAAATTCAAGCTAGGTATTATTATATTTTCTTCTATCTGTATAGATTTCATTCATGGAAGAGATATAGTGTGGATATTTGTATAGATAGGCCGAATAAGATAGTATTGAAATATACAGAGATCCGAGCTTTTTTATTTTAAAAGACCATTGGATTAAGGAAGATATATATATGGGTATATGTGATTGTATATTGAATACATAGAGTTTATATATGATATATATACACAGTCTAATCTGATAAAATACAAAGACCCTCCTTAATCATCATTATGCCCATTTTTAAGAGTTTTGCATACACTCTAATGGAGAAACATGATGAATGCATGGAGAGGAAATATAAATGTTGCTGATTAGAGAAAACCATTCGCTAAATGAATCAGAGTCTTCACATAGGAAAATTGCATCTTTCTTTACAATGCACCATAAAGGCACAAATATCTAAAGAGAATGAAAAGAGGCCAAGTGGGTAGGGAATGGTAAAAGTAGACAATAAAGATAAAGCTTTTTGATGCCAAAAAGTTTCCAAGTGGAAAAATTGAACTTGTAGAAACAAAGACAATTATGCAATAAAAGAAAAGGAATGGGAAGCCATAGTGAATCTATTAATTGAAAATTTTGCACCCTATTTAAAATTTTTTATGAACCTCAAAAATTATGCCATCTTACTAAAACACCTAGTGGGGGATAATGAATCATACATTTTGGTCTTATTATAGTTATTCATTTTGTGTGATTAGATTAAATATGGATATTGAAGTGTTTATTGTCTTCATTACATAATAAGTTATTTCAAGTAATTCTAGTTATCCACTTCAAGAACAAGACTGTTGTTGCAATTGTCTCTATTTGGCTTATTGAATAACAAGGTAAATTAGGTTGGTAGTTTATTCTTAAATTTTTTGTCATGATCTTGGAAAATACCATAATGTCCTTAGTTTTCAAAATTAAGCATTTGTTACACATTTCAATGCACAAGGGAGTGGTGTCAGTTCACATTTCTTACCATGATAGTAAAATTTTTATAGCTTTATCTCATATAGTCTATAGATTCAATATTGGTGGCCAACAAATAATAAATTAAGATCTTAAAAGGAAATGTTTTACTAATGGAAAGCATTAAGCATTCAAGTTCTGAATAATATAAGTCTTGAAATAATATTCATAGCCTATATGTTAAACATACAAATGTGTGGCATTGCTTGAGTAATGGGGTATTCTATTTATAAAGGCAAAACATTAATTGTAATCAATTCTAAAATACTAATGCCAACCCATTGTTAAGGGACATGGATTTATGGGTAAATGAAAATAATACAATGCATAAATTTTCTTGGTCCCCCTTTATTCATTTGTTACATTACTAAGAGACATGGAAATTTACTCCAAAGTGAAATAGCATGAAAAAGGTAACCACATCATGGTAAAGGAACACCTAGATATTTGTGTTAAGAAATAACATGTAGGAAGGAATATATGTTGCAGTTGAATACACTAGCATTAATATGTTTTTAATGCATCATTAGAAGTAGGTGAGTTTCATTGACTCTAAGTTGGTAGTGAATTAAATAAGCTTGTATATTTTGTCTTAACTTAAATTAAAGATTTGTTAAACTTGGTCGAGCTATTTTAGTTCCATGAGAGTACATTTATTTATAATTCTTACAGCCTTCTTTAATTATGGAACCCTATTTCTCCTTTAGAAATGAATGCTCCATCTTATTTTTTGTATTCAGAAAACTCCTTCAAGGTTTTTATTGTAGATGATAATGGATTTTAGAAGCTTTTTTCCCCAAAATTTTATTTAGGTTTTGAGGCAACATTTCTACATTGATAAAATACGCTTGTGTGGAAGAGTTTCTCTATCAACTAGAACACATTTTTATGGGAAGGTGAGTTTCAAATAGCAACTCACTCAAATGGTTAAAATTTGTGTTTTTGGTTTCCAATTTTTTTTCATGCAATAAAGATATGTTTTGCATTTGGTAAAATACTTTTATTAGATATCTATGCAAAAAAATTAGTGGATTTTCAGTCAGCATCATTTATTTGATTTATTTTTTTTGTTGGAGTTTGTTTGGGTTTGGCTCCACTTGTTTATTTTTGGGGTCCATTTGAGATAATGTTAGAGCTTTCATCTTGAGACAATAGAATATTTGGGGATTGACATAAATTTCAATCTGGGTATTTGAGAAATTGATTCTTGGGTAGAATTTTATGATATTATAGTTGAATAAATTTTGGATTTATATATTTTCATCTTGGAACATATTTTTATCCCTATTGGTTCCAAAATCAATGTTGGTATTTTACCCAAAATATTTATATAAACATGGGGATTTCTTAATTTTTATGGTAAATTCTTAATTTCTGAAATAAAAATTTATCTTTGGTGAAATTATATTGGAGTCGTTTACTATAATTTTGACTTCATTATTAATTGATTATTTGCTAAATCAATTTCATTAAATAAATTAGAACAAGTATTCAATATGACTGATCATGGGATTTGTATAAGGTCAAAAAATAATGTTTTGATGTCTGAAGAATGTTTTTAGTATTATTAAATTTTGTGAGTCCCTATTTGATGGATTTGGTTGTTTGATATTGATTGAAAAAATTTGAATGAAATGAATAATAGTGATACTGGGCATACATAGATGACACATGGATTGATTATTTCTAGTTTTGATCAATTTTAAATTAATAATTTTGAAATAATTTGATATTCAGACATGTAGATAAAATTATTGTTGGATTTTCTCATTTTGATGAGGCATGATATATAGCTTGGTGTATGGTTTGTTTTCAGTTGAAAAATTTCAATTTTTGAATAAGTAATGAAATCTTATATGGTCTAGTTGTATTTATTTTAATCATAACTTTATGATTGGTATTCTAAGACTAGTTTGTTGGAGTCAATTCTTTGCGACCCCTCACTGGATTTTTTTTTCGTCTTTTAAAAATAGATGTTTAAAGAGGTTATTTGAGTTCATTATGAACATTAAAATTTGCCTAAAACTTATAACTTTATTTTATAAAGTTGACTTGACTTTATTTTATAAAGTTACTTGTCTAAACTTAATTTATAAGTTTAAATAAAAGTTAGTTGTTGAACCAACTAACTACTTGGCAAAGGTTACAATGGCAAGCAACCTCATTATCAAAGTAGAGGAACTCTTACAGGTAAATGTGAGAACTCTCATTTTCATTTGTACTTCTTTTCTAAGAACAAGTCTATGAGATGATCATTGTTTTCATAAGATTGATACTCACTCAATCTGATGACATAACTCTCTCTCTCTCTCTCATTTATTCTAGGTATATTCAGGTTTAATTTCAATTATTTTTTGATTATTTGGTGAATATTTGAGAAATTTAATACTTTAATGAATACATATTTGCATTCATATATGCTAGAACCTACTATCACATAAATATTGATTAATATATCATGCCTAGCATGAAAAAAGTTTGATGTTTACACATGTTGAAATGTCTATTTTTAAAACTTATACTCTGTGTATTTTCTTTATTAATGAAATAATTTCTTTGTTTGGGGTTTCTCAATCATCTTTTATCATCTGATTTGGCTTAATGCCTCCTCTATGTATCATATCTTTTAGTGTATGTTTCTTTCTTTATTTTCTATTGTTCATTGGTTTTTTTCTTTAGTTAGTTGTTCTCCTTTGTTTATTTTATTTTATCTCTTCCCACTGCCTTCTTTCTTGCTCTTTGTTTATAATAGTCCACTTTTCATTTGGAAAAACATTTATGACATTTGTAACTGAAACATCATTTTTAGAATCGAGGTATAAATATGTTTTTAAATATAGGTTTATTTTGACTCACACTTTTTTGTCCATTCCTCATCTTAGATTTATTTCATTATAATTTTGGTTTATTTGTGAAGTTATTTGGAAAATATTGAAGTTAGAATATAGGAAATTACTTGAAATACATTTTTATTGAATTAGATTTCTATTCTTCAAGAGATTATCTAATTAATAGATTTTCTCTATTGGATATAATAGATTATAGTTTATTATCTAAATGGATTCATAATTTGGTGGATTTCTGATTTGATATATCAAATGTGTTACATTTAATGACATATTAGTGACATTTAGTTTATTCATTCTATCATCTAATCGAGGCACATCTTTAATATTTATGAGTTATGATTTATAGATATTCGAATATCAGTTTATTTTTAATCTTTTATTCGAGGCCACTTTCTTTGTGAAAACACTTCATCCATCTATTACTCATTCAAACTAAAACAATTCCTCTTAAGAAAGATATCATTTTCCTAGAAATTAGTCAGATGTATAACTCAATGCAATTTAACTTTTAAAAAACCCATTACGTGCCTTGTACTAATTTTTCAATCATAGGAATCCTAAAATTAGATTGGTATGATTCTAATTTGACCTTCATGATAGGTGAAAGGGTTGATTCGTTGGTGCAATATTTTTTAGCATCAAAAAATTTGGTGACTCTATTGGGGAAACCATTTAATTCTTTTTTAAATATTTTTATTTCAATTTTCTAACAATAGTTGTTTCTAGTTATACTAATGTCTCCTTCAGTATCCACTGGTTGTTCAGGTCTTGATTCTTATTTGAATGAACTTATTCATGTAGTTTTTATGACGGGTTTTTATTCTAGTGAAGTTTTCAAAGAATGGCATCTTCTTAATGATATTGTTCAAAATAACATCCACCCTAATTTGGAAGCTTGGTTCAATCTATTCTGGTATGAAGGTGAGCCCCTTGAAATATTTTCTCAACATGACTTTCTAGATTATATTTAAATTCCTTTTTCATCTAGACTTGGAATAAATCATGCTCTTATTTTATGGATGATTTTTTTATCTAAAATTTATAGACCTATTGTTCAACAATAGAAAACTAGGATGTTAGACTTTTTAAAATATCATAAATCTAATTTAGATACTCATTCAACAAATGAAAATGTCTCTTATTCTCTTGAACCAAATAATCTCACTCAAGAATATATTATCATTGATTGGTTGGTCAAAAATCAAGTTGACTCAAATCTAGTAGCTTGGTATACTTTACCCTACTACAAAGATGAAGCCATTAACGAATATCTATTATGCCTCTTGTCTAAATACTAGGATATTCCACCTTCTTTCAGACCTAGCCAAAAAAAATTATCGTCTTTGGATGAGTCATCTACCTAATAATCACAAAAAGATTGCTAAAAAGATTAGATTTATAGACTTTCAAATAGTTTTACAATTTTCCCATATCTAAAAGTGAAGTAGTTTTTTTTGTCAGATTTTTTCTTTGAATCATGATATTTTCAAATGTAAAATTTTTTCTGAGTTAATGGTTTAATTTGAAAATAAATTTCATGTTGAGTTTTCTATTTTCTTAGTTTATAATATGATTTCTAGTTTTCATGATGAATATTCTAATCATTTTCAATCAAACCAAGAATCAAAATTTTCCCCTAATAATGATGTTGTCTTAGTTGAATGCATGATTACTCCTAGATGCACAAAATTAATTTTTTTTGATAATAATCCTTCAAAATATTCATTATTTGATTCCTACATAAATGGTTCTTCTCTTTTTGATGATTTAACATTACAACATATGAGAAATTCTATAGTTTCTAAAGTACATCATTATGATTTCAATAAGGATGTAAAAATCCAAGGCTATGAAGTTCCTAATCTTCTAGATTTTTTTTAAATGAACATTCTTAATTCTATAGAGCATAGTGATTATGAGACTTTTACTTTTACAAACATTCATATTGATGATAGCATGATGAATTTGAATATGATAAATTTCAATTTACTCTACTTGAATATAAATTTGATAAGTATCTAGTGAAGTTTGAACAAAATTCTAATCTTAGAAACATGTTTAAATTATAAATAATATCCTGCAAACAAGATCTAAACATTCAAAATCTTGCATTTGAATCTATTTTGTTTGAAATTTTTGATATAACTCATAATCATTTATATGATATTGATGACTATTTTTTTGTATAAAAAATGACTAAAAATGATAGCCAAGCTATTCAAAGTGTATAAAATGAATGCTTCACTAAAATATTTGAGTTTGATGGAGTGATTATTAATGAATTTATTAATACACTAAATTAAGATAAAAGTGTATATTCAACTTCAGGGGAAAGATTTGAGTTTCTTCATATGGTAGAATCTAAAATCTCATTTGAGTATTCAACTTATCATCCTTTTGATAACAATCTACAAATCTTTCTAAAGCTTGTTGACCACATACATTCTGAATTTCTTTTTCAAGAGTTAAGATGAAGGCAGTAAGTAAAAGATTCCTTTGTTGATTTTGGTTTGTTTCGTCATAATTTTATTACTCTATTGTCTAGTTGTTTAGCTATTTTTAGTTGTTTTATGTCATATGATGTTAGCCAAAACCCTGTGGAACATGATAAAATGTCTTGTATTTTTTATTTTGTTATGATTTCTCATAATTTTTATGTTCCATAGTTTTTACAATAGATTTCTATTGTCTTTCAAGATGTTTTACGTTAGAAGATTTTTTGATAATGGTTAATTCCCTTTCCTTTTATAGCTACACATAATTTCATTTTTGTAGGATAGTTTTCTTTTTGCTCATTTTGGATTTTTAGTTATTTTTAGTTGTTTTCATTTTGGTGCTTAAAGCTATTGGATTCTACTCACTTTTGAAGCCTTCATCGGTATTTGGGATAAACACATATTCATGCATATATGAATATAAGTTTTCTTCATCAAATGGTTATTTTCTTGATTTAAATAAAGAATCATTTGATAAATAAATCAAATTAGGTAACTAGATAGGTGAAAGGTGTTTACTTTCATATTCTATGATTTTAGACTATTGCAACATGATTCATCCAGCCCGTACTCCCTAGTTTATTGATTCCTCTTCTTCATATCATGTTAAGCTAGACAATTCATTCCTTTTAACAAATAAATATTCCAAGGAGTCTGCACATAATAATTTGGTAAACAACATACTTGGGTTGCACTCCTAAACTTCTCATTTTTGATAATATTATGTTATAGCCCAATATTGCAAGTAAAACTGGCCAGTAAGGTTGTTAGTGTTAATTTTGCACCCTATTTTTAAAAAAAATCTAACCTCAAAAATTATGTTGTCCTGCTAAAATACCTATTGGGGGTTAATGACTCATATATTTTGGTCTTATTATAGCTTTTTATTTTGTGTTATTAGATTAAATATGACTATTGAAGTGTTTGTTGTTTTCATTACTTTTTCATTATGCAATAAGTTGTTTTAGGTAATCTAGTTATCTACTTCAAGAATATGACTATTGTGGCATTTATCTCTATTTGGCATATTAAATAATAGGTTAAATCAAGTTGGTATCTTACTATTTAATTTTCTATCACAAGCTTGGCAAATACCATAATTTCCTCAATTTTTGGAATTGAGCATTTGTCGCACATTTTGTTGCACAAGGGAGTGGTAGCAATTCACTTTTCTTACCATTATGCATTGGTATAGCAAGATTTTTATAGCTTTATTTCATATAGTCTATAGATTCAATCTTTGTGACTAGAAAATAATAAATTAAGGTCTTAAAAGGAAATGTTTCAATAATGGAAAGCATTAAGCATTCAAGTTATACATAATATAAGTTTTGAAATAATATTCATAGCCTATATGGTAAGCATACAAATGCATGACATTACTTGAGTAATGGGGTATTTTGTTTAAAAAGGCAAATCATTAATTGTAATCAATTCGAAAATCCTAATACCAACCAATTCTTAAGGGACATGGCATTATGGGTAAATGAAAATAATGCAAGGCATAGAGTTTCCTACCTCCCCCCACCCCTTTATTAATTTGTTACATGACCAAGAGACATATGGACATTTATACCAAACTAAAATAACTTGAAAAAACTAAACACATCATGGTAAAGGAATACCTAGATATTTGCATTGAGGAATAACATGAAGGAAGGAATACACGTTGCAGTTGAAAATAATAGCATTAATATGTTTTTATTGCATCATTGGAATTAGGCAAGTTTCATGGACTCTAAGTTGGTAGTGAATTAAAAAATCTTGTAGATTTTGTCTTAGCTGAAATTGAAGATCCACTAAACTTGGTCAAGCTATTTTGGTGGCATGAGAGTACATTTACTTTTAATACTTGTAGCCTACTTTAATTATAGAACACTCTTTCTCCTTTGGAAATGAAAGCTCCTTCTTAATTTTTGTATTTCAAAAACTACTTTATGGTTTTTATTATAGATGATAATGGAGTTTAGAATCTTGTTTTCCCAAAGTTTTATTTAAGTTTTGAGGCAGTATTTCAGCATTTATAAAATACGCTTGTGTGGAGGATTTTCTCTGTCAATTGGAACACATTTCAATGGGAAGATGAGTTTTAAATAGAAACTCACTCAAATGGTTAAAATTTGTGTTTTTGGTTTCCATAATTCTTTCATGCAATGAAGATATGTTTTGCATTTGGTAAAATACTTTTCTCAGATATCTATGTAAAAGGATTAGTGTGTTTTTAGTTGGCATCATTTATTTGATTCATTTTTTTTTATTGGAATTTGTTTGGGTTCAGCTCCACTTGTTTATTTTTGGCGTCCATTTTAGATAATGCTATAGCTTTCATCTTGAGAAAAAAAAAATTTGGGGCTTAACAAAAATTTCAATTTGGGTATTTCATAAATTGATTCCTGGGTAGAATTTTGTGATGCTATGGTTGAATAAATTTTAGATTTATATATTTTCATGCTAGAACATATTTTTCTCCTACTGGTTCTGAAATTAATGTTGATATTTTACCCAAATTTTTAACATAAACATGGGGTTTTCATAAGTTTTATGATAGAATTTCTAATTTCTAAGATAAAAAATTATCTTTGATGAAATGATATTGGAGTGGTTTACTATAGTTTTGACTTTATTATTAATTAATTATTTTCTAAATCAATTTCATTACATAAATCAGAACAAGTATTTAGTATGACTGATCATGGGACTTTTATAAGATAAAAAAAAAATGTTTTGATGTCTGAAGAATGTTTTTAGTATTATTAAATTTTTTGACTCCCCATTTGATGGATCTGGTTGCTTGATATGGATTGACAAAATTGGAATGAAATAAATAACAATGAAATCAGGCATACATAAATGACACATGGATTGATTATTTATAGTTGTCATCAATTTTAAATCAATTTTTTTTATAGAATTTGATATTAAGACATGCAGATGAAATTAGTATTAGATTTTCTCAATTTTTATGAGGCATGATATATAGCCTGGTGTATGGTTTGTTTTCAATTGAACAATTTCAATTTTTGATTAATTAATGTAATATTATATGGTCTAGTTGTATTTATTTTAATCATAACTTTATGAATTTGTGTTCTAAGACTAGTTTACTTGAGTCATTTCATTTTGGGCTTCCACCTGAGCATTTGTTCAGTATTTTAAAAATAAATGTTTGAAGAGGTTATTTGAGTTCATTATGAACTTTAAAAGTTTCATAAAAATTATAACTTCATTTTATAAAGTTTACTTGACTTTATTTTATAAAGTTACTTGTCTAAATTTAATTTATAAATTTAAGTAAAAGTTAGTTGTTGAACCAAATAACTACTTGGCAAAGGTTATAAAGACAAGAAAACTCATTATCAAAGCAGAGGAACTCTTATAAGTAAATGTGAGAACTCTTTCATTTCCATTTCTTTTCTGAGAACAAGTCTTTGAGCATTATTTTCAAAAAATTGATGCTCACTCAATCTAATGACATAGCTCTATCTCATGTATTCTAGGTATATCTAGGTTTAATTTTAATTATTTTTTAATTATTTAGTTAATATTTAAGAAATTTAATACTTTTATGAATTCAAAATTTCATTCATATATGTTGGAACCTAATATCACCTGAATATTGATGAATATATCATGTCTATCATGATAGAAGTTTTATGTTTACACATTCTTCATTGTCTCTTTTCAAACCTTGTAATTCATGTATTTTCCTTATTAATGAAATCATTTCCTTTTTTGGGGTTTCTCAATAATCTTTTATCATTTGATTTGGCTTAATTCCTCCTCTATAAATTATATATTATAGTGTATGTTTCTTTCTTTATTTTTTGTTGTTCATTGGGTTTTATCATTAGTCAGTTGTTCTCCTTTGTTTGTTTTCTTTTATCTCTTCTCACTACCTTCTTTATTTCTCTTTGTTTACAGATTCCACTTTTCATTTGGAAAAAAATTATGACATTTATAATTCAAACATAATTTTTAGACTTGACGTATAAAAAGGTTTCTAAATACAAGCTTATTTTAACTCACACTTTGTTGTTTGTCCCTCATCATAAATCTATTTCATTATACTTTTGGTTTATTTGTGAGGTTATTTGGAAAATATTGAAGTTAGAATACAAGACATTGCTTGAAATATAATTTTATTGAATTGGGTTTCTATTCTTCAAGAGATTATCTAATTAATAGATTTTTTCTATCAGATAGAATAGATTATAGTTTTTTGTCTAAAGTAATTCATAATTAGGTGGATTTTTGATTTGGTATATCAAATATGTTACATTTAATGACTTGTGAGAGACATTAAATTTATCTTTTATATTGTCCAACCTAGGCACATCTTTAATATTTATGAGTTATGATTTATATATATTTTAATATAATTTTATTCTTGAATTTGTTATTTAAGACCATATTCTTTGTGAAAACACTTCATCCATCTATTACTTATCAAAAATGAAAAAAATCCTCTTAAAAAAGATATTATTTTTCCAGAACTTGGTCAAGTGTATAACTTAATGTAGTTTAACTTTTAAAAAACCCATTACATGCCTTATACTAATTTTTCAGTCATACGACTCCTATGATTAGACTGGTATGATTCTATTTTCACCATCATGATAGGAAAAAGGGTTGATTCATTAAAACAACAATTTTTAGCATCAATAGATTCCACATGGTAAGTATTTCACAAGTAAAGGACATGTTGGATGCATAGCTAGCAAAGCACTAGATTGAATTTGATGGCCTATATGGCAGTCAAAACTGTTAAAATATAAGGAAGGATTACACATCCAATTTGATTCATAGAATTAAATTACAGATTGATTCTTCACCAACAAATCATTAAAAAGGTGGTATCATTAAATACAAGATTGAGCAATGACATTGAACAAAGAATGGCATGCACATTAGGATCAAACATTTAGCATATAAGAAAAATATTTCCTTAAAGAGGCATCATAATTGATTGCATATAAGCATGGGTGATTGGTAGTCCTGATATAACTCAACTACTTTTAGATGCCAAAATTTAATTGAAGCATGGTTCAACTACATAAATATTTGAATGCCTTAAACCTATCAGATATTTCAAGCTACTTACTCAACCACATTCCCTTAATCACATTAAATGTTTTTAATTGCCTCATTAATAATATAAAATTATTGAGTTTGAACTCCTCGATCCTGCAAGCCTATATAAGATCAACTATCATAATTTAATAAGGGATAAATCCTTTTATAATAGAACATAGAGTAGTTGAATAGGCATGGTTATATTCTCATAGTTAACAAACTAAGTATTTTTCATTTTTTCCTAGCATAGCATTTTTCATGTTATGTAATTAAGTTTGTAGTAGGATGATTTTTGTAGATATCACCATTCTAATGAACAAGAGACATCTTGATATTCAGATTGTTATTTTTTCAAATGTTCATTTCTTACACATTTTTATGATGGTCATGTTCTTCTTTGCTCACAAAAACTTCTCCCCATACTCTCACACTATCCTTTATCTAGAGTTATGCTAGGTCTGGCTCAGCTAAAGATCAATTTCTATGAGACTTGTTTAATTAGACACTTTAGATTCATATTTATGGTAGTAGATCCTTTGTTTTCTTTTCTCCCCACCCTTTTCTCCTTTTCTCTTTTTTATCATTGTGTTATCTTAGGATAAATATCAATATGTTTCTAATTCTAAATAATGATTACTAAATGTTATCTATCAGTGTTTAAGCATTTTCAAATAAATTAGTGATGTAATAATATATTATCATAGTGTTTATAGCTTAAGACATCATTTGGATTTAGTTACCAACTGTGGACCCTTGAAATGGAATGGTTACAATGAGCCACTAAGTGAATATTAGTATGCCTAAACCAAGTAGAAAAAACCTTGGGGAGTTCTTAGGAGCTCCTTTCAATAGGGGTCTTTATTCAGTGTGCCAAAAACACCATAAGGAGCCTATTATTAGTGGTAGTGTGCCAAAATTACCATCAACATTATTACTTTTTATTTATTTTACTTCATTCCACCTTATATAATAGTTAGTGGTGGTGATAATGAACTTGTGACCAATTGATGAGTTAGGATTTATGACTCCAATGAAATATAATCCCCACTAGGTAAAAGGATGTTCTTCTATTACTGGTTGAAGCAACATGGTAACATGAATATCCCTCTTAGAAAATATTTGGCATGAATGACAAGTCCTCAAATGTCCATAGTAATCCTTAAATAATTTTATCCAGTAGTAAATATATATGATAATAATGTGTTTTGTCACATTAATAGAAGGATGCCCACTTCCCAAATTATCATGAAATCAATTCATTACTTCCTATGCTTCTACTCAAACAAACATATAAAATAAATTCCCTCATGATTATTGTGGTATGAGACTCCTTTTTTCAAACATATAACATGCAACCTTTAGTCTTAGATCTCATCTGTACATTCTCTCAAAATGGGTTGGCGGTTTTGCATAAATAAAATAATGAACAAATAAATCATACCAGGGAACAAACTAAACTTCAAATTTATCAACTTAAATAGTGGATATGTTGGTATCTAATACTAAAATTATATTAGATAAACCTTGATCATGTACCAATTTTGTAGGTTTTACTTCAATATCATATTCTTAAAATTTAGTAACCCATCATCCTTCTCTCACCTAGCTCATTATGTCCTAACATTTACTTGACTTTAGAGTCTAGAATTATGAAATGTGCCTTATTTTTCAATATATAATGATGAGATTTTTTGAATACCTTTACCAATTTTTAAGCTTATTTATCCAAAATAAGGTATTTCAATTCAAATTCTTTCAAATATGTACTCATAAAAGCTATGGGCTGCTCTTCATCTTCAAACATTTGTCAACATAGATACAATCATGTGATCAAAAGTAAAACAATAAAGATATAAATACTTAACATAATCCAAGATGACTAATATAGGAGCTTGCATATTTGATATCTTGAACTTCCTTATTCGAATAAGTATCTCATTCTATCTTAGCCTTATGTTTTAAAGTAGCATTTAAAGGTTTAGTGATCTCAATGAAACTAGAAATAAAATTTTATACAAAATTTATCTTACCAAAAAATTATTTCATATCTTTCCTACTATTTGGTATCTAAAGTTTTGAAATGGTACTAGCTCATTATAGGTCAATTTGCATACCTTATCTTGTGATAATGTGACCTGGAAGATTACCTTGCATTGAATTGAAGACACATTTTTTAGGATTAACATATATGTCAAACATTTTCCAGCATTAGAATACCTTATCTATATGAATGAAGTGATGTGATATATGTTTTGAAAATAAATTCAAGTCATCCATGCATACTACTATGAATTTACCAATTATGCCTTTGAAAATAGTGTCCATAGCTCATTGGAATGTGTCACCAACATCAAAAAAACCAAGTGGAATTTTATTTTAGGCATAGGTGCCCCACTTAGTTGTGAATGTTATTTTGTATGTAGTTACTTCATCTACTAAGATATGATTGTATCTGAGAACTCATACAAAAATGACATCATCTTTGAACCATTGACATGTTGAATGAATTCATCAAGTGAAGGCAAGGGGTATTTGTCTATATTTGATGCACATTTTAGATTTATAAAATATACATAAAGGTAAATTTATTCATTTTTATTCCTTATAGGTATTAGGGTTTCCACCCAAGTTAAATGGTGTATTGGGAAGATAATATCAACTGATAACCTAATCTAGACTTCTTTTAAAATGAGTGGTTCTAATACTAGATTACCTAGCCTTTGGCATTTCCTAAAGGATATTTGATCAGGTTTTAAGGGAATGTTACATGTCATAACTTGAGGTTCAAACACCTTCATGTCCTTTTATCTCCATGCTATGATATCTTGATAATGAAACAACATATTCTTCAATTTTTTCATCTCTTCATTGTTGCACTTGGGTCTAACCACCATGTTTTCAGGCTTATTCATAGTTCCCATGTTTAAAATTCATGACTGTTGACTCAGCCAAAATGCCTTTCCTCATATAGTTGATATGATGTCCATCCCATACAATTTCTATAGTGACATCATCCCTTTCATGACTTTATTATCTTTCAACTAAATTACTCCATTAAAATTTTATTATTTTTCTTCAAAATCAAGTCTTTCTTCATTGTCAGTTACCTATGCATCAAAAGTGTTGGAGTCAGATAAGAAATATAGAATTTTATTAGCATCATCAAAAAATTGTAAATATTTAACATTATTAGGTATAGAGGGACCAAAAATTAGTTTTACTAAAAAATTTCAAGTAAATCTTGTCCATTGGTGTGAGGATAGTAGCTGAGATGGATAATGAATAAAACATTGCATTTTCAACTCTATGGATAGATAAAATGTTAAAAGCATTAAAATACTCAATCAAATCCAAAGAATTATGTTTGTATTGGATTAAAACTTGATACACACCTATTTATAGACTAATTCAAAATCACTAAAGACTCTTAATTGATAGACATCATACCTAATTACAAACTATAGATCCAAGACCAAAGCTTCATATTCTATCATGTTATTAGTATAAATAAATTATAATATAAAATTTGTAACATGTTTCTTACCATTGGGATTAATGAGGAAAACACCATCCCTAACTCCTTGCTTAGATCATGCTCCATCCAAATAAAGTGATCACATCTTTCAATTTTGATCATGATCAAACATTTTCTTCTTTATTGGTTTGGTTGACAAAGTATAGACACCTACCTCTATAGAAGTGAAATTAACTTGCTTGTTTATTTCATTGTATTATATTATCATAAATTTCATTTCTATCTCTCTGTCAATTTAAATTTTATTTACTATGCCTCTCCATGGTATCCACATGTGAGAAAAGTCAGTTAACATATAACTATTGAGTGATTTTGACCAATCTCTACTTAATACTAGTTATATGCTTATGATATCCCAATTACTTGTATGTATATAAATTGTTTCAATCTTGGTTTAGCTTGAAACTATATATGAACATTCAACATCTCACCCATGACCTTGAATTCATATTTTTCCAATTGAACTACCACCTTGTTTGATTTCATGGGAATCAATCCTATTTTTTTTTGTAAATTCTTGCATGCATAAAATTTGCTTATGCACCAAAATATACAATATAATTATGAATATTCTTACCAAAAAATTTATTATACATTGGAATGGTGTAACTTCAACTCTAGTATTATGAAGTTATTGGTTGGGGTTTTTTAATTTAGTCTAACTATTCTTGTTTGTGAGAGACTTAAGAAGCAAATCTATTTGTTCAGTGATCTAGGCTAGTTCATGGAGAGTTATTTTTGATTTAATCCTTTTCATATCTTCCATGATGTCATAACTATTTTTTCTAGTGAATGGTTGATTGTAACTCAAATTTGTTAGAGGTGGATTAATTTTATCGTTAGGATCAAATGGTGTAGTAACAATATTAATATATTTATCTTAAGAATAATTATCAATTATATAGCATGAAATTATGTGAAATGATGAATTAACAAGACTAAGTTACCTCTCAAATGCAAAACATAAATGAGAAAATAATTTTAAAGTGTAAAATTTAATGTATCATAGAAAAACCCATGTGATATTATTAGAAGGATTGCAACCAAAATCTTCACAATTACAAGATTTAATCAAGAGCATAAGAGAAGAATAATGGGAGATATATGATTCTAGTGAAGAAAAGAGGAGAGGAAGGGATCTTTTATATAGCTAAAGGAGGAAAATGGAAGTTACATGAAATATCATTATTACCTTACAAACCTCCTAAGTGTCTACCACTTGTGTCCTAGTCCTTTAGAACGTGAAAGGAGGTGTCTGTCATGTGGGGGAAGGAGTTAATCATGAAATTAACTCCCAAATCTTAAAGGATCACAAAGAGGTAAGTGGAACCTCATGAAATTTGGATTAATGTGAGTTAATAATTCACATAAATAAAAATTACTCACACATGAAAATGGAACTTAGGATAAAATAGATTATCCTAAATAAAGGGTAATTCCAACACTTCCCGTTAAACTTTATTTAGGGGTTTAAAAATAAATAAGGGAGGAGACATCATTAAGTCTCCCCCTTGATGATAAATTCCTTCAATCCTAAATTTTCACAAAAGAATAAAAACTTGTCTTTACATAGTGGTTTAGTGAAAATATCAACCATTTGTTCTTTAGTAGGAAAAAAAGAGAAGAATTTGATTGTCTTCAAGAAGTTCATGCTGAAACTGATGTTGAAGCTTGATGTGCTTGGACCTTGCATGAAAAAATAGATTTTTTGATAAGATAATGGAACTTTGATTATCACTGAAAATCAGAGTAGTTGAATGTTATGGGTGGCCCAATTTTGGAAGAAGTCTTCTAATATAAATTGATTCCTTTGTAAAATTATTACAAGATTTATACATAACTTATATGGAATATAAAGATATAGTAGTTTGATTTTTACTATTCTATGAAATGGTACTAGAACCTCAAGAGAAGAAATAACCACTTGTAGATCTATGATCATTATGATCACCGGCCCAATCATAATATGAATAGCCTACCAAATAAAAATTACTATTCAAAGTATACTTTATGCCAAAAGTTAGAATTCCTTTAATATAACAAAAAAATTATTTTAGTAGATTTAAAATGAGTATCTTGAGGTTTAGACATAAATCGTAAAACCAATCCAACAAAAAAGGCAATATCAAGATGACTATGAGTAAGATAATAAAAACTATCAAGTAATTGATAATAAAAACTATCAACTAGTTTTTGTTTCCATGTCATTAAGTATTTTAGCAACAAGTTTACAAGGAGTAGAAATAGGTTTGAAATCTAACCTATTAAACCTAGATAACAAATCATATGCATATTTAGATTGAGAAATAGAGATGCTATGATTTTCTTTCCAAACTTGAATTCCTAAAAAGTAATGTAAGAGACCCAAATCAATTATTTTAAAGGTATTATTTAAAGTAGTTTTAGTGTAATAAACCATTGAACTATTACTATCAGTTATGATTAAATCATCAACATACAAAATAATGATAACTATGCAATTTGGAGTATTTTTGAAAACAATATTAGGATCATTAGAAATATGAGTAAAGCCTTGACCTATAAAAAATTGATAGATTTTAGAGTACCATTCTCTAGTATATTATTTAAACCATAAATACCTTTATTTAACTTTCAAACAAGATGTGCATTTCCTTGATTAATAAAACCAAGTGGTTGAAACATGTAAATTTATTCATGCAAGTCACCATTTAATAAATCACTCTTAACATCTATTTGATATATAGGCCAATGAATGTGAGCAACTAAAGCTAAAACAACTTTAATTATGGCCATATTAGTAATAGAAGTAAAAATTTTATTATATTAAATTCCTTTAATTTTTGAAAAACCTCTAGCAACTAATCTAGATTTATATTTTTCAATTTGATTCTCAGAATTGAACTTAGTTTTAAACAACCATTTACAACTTTCCAAATGATGCACGTTAGGGAGTGGGACTAAGTCCTAAGTATTATTATAAATAAAAGTGTTGTATTCATCATTCATTGAATTTTTCCAATAAGGGTGACCTTAATCTTGTTTTATAGTTTGAAGATCATTATTATGCATAAACTTAGACATCAAGTTATTATTACAAAATTGTTGCCTAATTATATAAGTATCATTAAGATATACATCAATTCTAGAATATTCTATAGTAGTTTTGGCTCACTTAGGAATAAATTTAAGTGGAGAAATATTATAAGAAGGAGAAGTAACTTGAGTAACAACATCATTATGATCATCACTAGTTTCAAAAGGAAAATAAGCAAAAACTATATCAAGAGAATCCAAATTGGAAGCATAATCAAGTACACCTTTTTCAACAATGTTAACACCCCTTTTAATCTTGATTTTGTTAGTTTGAGGATCATAACCCTATAATATTTATATGATTCATCATAACCAACAAAGATAAATGTATCTACTTTAGAATCTAACTTATTATGTTTTTTAATTGCAATATGAACAAATGCATCACAACCAAAAGCACATAAATGATTTAAATTAAGTTTTCTACCACTCTAAGATTTTGTAGGTATAATATTTAAAATAAATTTATTTTGAGTTATATTAATGAGATATAAAACATAATACATTTCTTCATCCCAAAATTTATAATGCATATTTTTAGCATGCAACATACACCTAGCCATTTTAGTGATAGTCCTATGTTTATGATCAACAACACCATTTTTCTGAGGTGTGTATGAAATAATTTTCTCATGCTTAATTATATGTTGCTTATAATATGAAATAAAATAATTATTAGCATATTTAGTACTATTATCAGTTCATAATATGTGTAAAGAACAATGAGATTATTTTTCAGCAAAAGCATGAAACTCAATAAAAGTGTCTAAAACTTGATCTCTAGTTTTCAATAAATTAATCCAAACTCTCCCAGTGTAATAATAAAATAAAGTTAAATCATACTTAGCACCATTAATATAAGGAGTTTTCATACGGCCTAAAATATCACTATGAACTAAATTATGATTTTTATTACCACACAAAGACTGATTTTTAGGAAAAGATTCTCAATGAATTTTACCAGCGATACAATTTGTATAAGTAGAAGTAGTGGGAGAAATTTCAAGAAAACCTTGCACCATATTAAGTTTGTTCATAAGTGAAATAATTTGGTAATTGATATGTCATAATATTTCATGCCACAAGTTATCATCATTAGAAACACTCAAATCATGAGAAAAGGAGAAAGAAAAGAATCTAGTAAATTTAAACAAATTATCATTATCTAAAGAGGCATTAGTAACTACTTTAAAATATTTCTTAGTAGATTTAACTTAACAAGGGTCATTAATAAATTATATGTTATAGTCATGTTTGCATAATTGAGGTACAAAAAGTAAATTTAATTTCAAATTAGGAACAAGTAAGACATTATACAATTCACCATTAGGGATTTTAACAGTTCTTATGGATTCAACATTTTAAGAAGAATTATCTATAAGACTTAAATGATTGTTAGAAATATCTCATTATAAATAATTAAACAACATAGTATTATATGTCATATGTTGAGTAGCACTAAAATCAACAATCCATTCAACAAGAGAATCATGTAAAGTACAATAAAAATAGTGCTAGTATTAGACTTTTGTTTAGCTTAAGTCTTATTGTTACTAGTGCTAGCATTGTCTTTGACTTTAAGATTTCCGCTTTTGATATCCTATTCATTTTTAAATAGGTGATCTTCATCACGAGTTTTTTAATCACAATAATTACACTAACATTTTATTACGTTTAGAGTTATACTTTTTATCTTTCTTATCATATTTATGATTGAACTTATCATATTAGTTGTCATTCTTATGTTGGTGTTTATAAATAGAAGCATTTTCATTAGTCTTACGACTGACAAATTGAATCAAATTTTTTCTTCTTGATGAAACAAAGTACAAAATAATTTCAACATCAACAAAGCATATAAAGTAGAAAAATCTAGTTGTGAATAAACATTATTAATAAACTAGTAAAAAGGTCAATGCAAACATTTTTTCTTGATAATATGAATCAAATTCAAATCTAAAATTTTGATGCCTAATTTAGCTAATTGAGAATGCAAAGAATGAAATTTAATCAAGAAATCAACAATATTTTTGAAGCCATTATACTTTAAATAAGACAATTGATCCTAAATTTAAATTTTATGAGATTTATTCAAAATATCATAAACATATTTAAGCTTAGACCAATCAATGGATGCATGAAAACAACCATGAACGTGAACATGTAATTTAGGGGTCATGGACATGCCAATCAATCCTAAGGCCTCATCATTTTTCATTTGCCATTTATCTTAAACTTTAGCAGAGGTAGTCTTTGTATCTAGTTTGGGGTTTGTGCCAACTAGTATGTGCACCAAATGTTTGAAAGTGAAAATTTATTGCATATGAAATTTTCATAGGTGGTAATTGGTAGACATGAGTTTAAATTTAAGGAAAATTGAGTTATTATGCCTTGAAATCTCACCCAATTATTGTAAAGTAAATAGAAAATAAAAATCACTTAGACAAAGGAGGTGCAGAGGAGGGGAAAGAAATCTAAAAAGATAAAGAGACTAAGCTTATGTGCAAACAAAATGTCAAGGATAAATTGTAAGATTAAAAAAGGAGTAATAATATTACAAAAACATAATAGTTTAATTTAAACAACAAGATGATTTTTTCATTTTTAAATGCATAAGATTGCAGAAATGAAACACCAAAGTTGTAAGGGAAAAGATTATTACAATGGTGTTTGGAAGTGTAAATTTAATTTAAGAATGAATGATCTTACTATTTTTTCAAAAAACATAGGGATAAAAAGTGAATAATAAAAAACTAATTACTTTGGGAACAATGTTAATACACCTTATAATAATATTACAATTATATCCATCAATATTTTTTTTGATGCCAATGGATGTTGTTGATGATCTTTAGTAGTTTGAATTTTTACTTAGGTGGGAAAACTAGAATGATCATGTTCACAGTGCCTAAATGAAAGAAGGATCCAATAATGCTCTACATGAGGTCAATATAACCCCACATGACCCCACTTATAGGATGCACTAATTTAATTAGATACTAGCCAATATTACAAAAGTGTCAGGTCCCACCCTGAAATAACTAGATAATGAAGTTCTTACCCTAAAAAAATGGTATCCCCATGTTCCTAAAACCACATGGGCAAGCATGGTTAAAAGAAAATCTTGGTGGGATAGGACTTCTCACCTTTTGAGATCTTCCTACAAGAATCTAAAAAAAATTCATCCCTATTCTAGACCTTATTGTGGAATAGGATGACATGGAGCTTACTAAATCCATTATTGCCAAGGTAAACAAATACTGTCTAAATGTTGATCATTCCATAAAGGGTCAAAATAAAGGTGAAAAGCCACATGTCATTTAGAGGTGGTTGTTCTAACTAGGGGTTTCTTCTTGGTAAATTTTTCTCTGAAAGAAGACTACATCAAGGCTCACTCATAAGGCCCCTAGCTTATGGGCAAGGAGAGTGTTTTTATCTAAAGATGGAAAGTTGGGTTGATCCTCAACAACACAACCATGGATGATGTTCTAATATGGGTTATCCTCCCTCAAATCCCCTTGGTATAATGGCATTTAGAGCTTTTCACTAGGATTACTAGGGCCCTGGGTTAACCTATTAAAATTGACCTAATTACTCTCTCTCACTGTAGAATGGTTATTGCTTGTGCCCACATCTTTCTACCTACCTACAAGCCCCTACTGCATGAGATTAAGATCAAGTCAAAGTATGGAATTTTTATTTAGAACATCATGTACAAGAAGAATGAAATCATTTTCCCATAGTACACTATTTGGAAAAATACCAGGTCTCTACCATCACCTCAAAAAATAGGATCAAGAAAGAGGTGAAAAAGATGGATTTATAGCCAGAACACTCTCTTAAAATTGGCTCCCCCCAAGCCCCTTTAAGTGTTTATCCTTCTAGCAGCCTTAAAGGTACTCCTTGTTTTAACCCTTTCATTCCTCTTACTTTTCTTGTTGTTTTAGATTCTCTATGTAAGTCAGGGCCCCTAGGGGTGCCCCTCCTTAGTTCCACACCATCCTCTCCCTTTCCCTATGCCTAAAATAAAGCCCCCCTCTTTCCCCCTTAACCTCTATTTCCCCCTTATCTAATTGTTATGATCTATCTTCCCCTCCTAAGTGTGCTACCCCCCTCCAATTTGTATTGCCTCTTCCTTATGTCTGCAGCCCCTTTCCCCTCTAAAACCTAACCTATCCCTCTATCCCCACCTAGATTACACATTGGGTTCTCCTTCCTCCCATTTTATCCTCTATAGATCCTACCCCTTCCCCCCATTCTCCCTCATTTCCCTAGGTTCTCATCTTCTTTCTCCACTTTCAAAGTATGCCCAAAACCTAGCATGAAAAATCACCCTCTTTACTTGCCTAGATAGCTCTTTCCCTCCCCCCTGAGGCTCCCCTCTCCCCTTTTTCAAAATCTCTAGAGATCTACAAAGACTGAGGGAAATGCTATGAAACTCTTTCTCTCTTATAGGACATTCCCCTAGATGATGGGTTTGTTACTTGTTCCAAAAATAAAAGAGGTATAAAAAAGGCGAACATTAGTGTTGCTCCTAACCTATGGGTAGATCCCAAAGGATGGTCACAAGGAACTTAGAAACTAAAAAAGATATTTATAAAGGCTCCCATCAAACTCTTAAGATCCATCATGATAAGAAATGAAAATCTTCTCTTGGAATGTAAGGGGTTTAAATAACCCTATGAAATGAAGGACCCTTTACAATCTCATCAAAAAGGTTAATCCTTATATTCTTCTCATTTAGGAAATAAAAATGTCTGACATTATTCTTTAAGCCTATATAACAAGAATATGGATAAATGCCCAAGTTATTTTCTCTATGTCTACTAGCACCTTGGGTGGTTTGGTGGTCGTATAGAACCTAAATTCAGATTTTTATTTTGTTCATAGATCTAGATGGTAATGGCATATAGATTTTAACCAATATTTATGCTCCAAATACAAAATCTACCATAAATATTCTTTAGAAAACTGTATTAGGTTTTTAAAAGACCTGTGTAAATTGGAACTAGATTGTTATTAGTGACTTCAACAACCCCCTCACTCTTGGGGACAAAAAAAGAGCCCTTATAGACTTCATGAACAACGTTGGAGTTTAATGACTTTATCACTAATGTAGGTTTAGTGTATGTAGACCTTAATGATAATACTTTTACATGGTTAAAAAAATATTGGAGGAAAACTTGATCCAAGTCTGCCTAGATAGGTTTTTAATCTCATTAAACTAGGACATCCATTTTTCTAGTAGGTTTTCTTCCTTACCCAGAATCAGGTTTGATAATAATCCATTAGTGTTTGAAGGAGACAGGATCTCAAAACCCAAATGTAGATCCTTCAAATTTGAAAACATGTGGCTTCTCCATTCCACTCTCATAGAATCCTTGAAATATTGGTGGAAAGAACCCATCTTAGGATCTACCATGTTTATCCTCATTAAAAAACTCAACTACCTCAAAAATAAGCTAAAAATTTGGAATAAGGAAGTTTTTGGGGGCATCTTATAGAAAAGGGATCTCAAAGCAGAACTTTTAGCAATTGAAGAACTCTATGCCTCTAAAAATTTTAATTATCTCATTAATTCCAATTAAAAATAACTTCTATGTCAATTTCAAAACCTAGAAGCAAAAGAGGAGGCCTTTTGTAAATAAAAGTCTAGATGCTTATAGTTGAAGGAGGATGCTAGGAATACAAAGTTCTTCCATCATTCTATATTAAGGCACAAGAACATCAATAGAATATCCCAATTAAAAATGGAAAATGGGACTATCAGTAGAGATAAAGATGATATCTCCCACCATATAATTAACTTTCTTAAGAATCTCCTCTTGAAAGGAGTACCAGATGATCATCTGGTAGCTTCCACTCTCAAATTTTTTGATAAAGTCTTCATAGTTATTCACAATGTTTCTCTCACCAAGGTTCCTTTGGATTATGAAATAAAAATGTGGTATTTTTAATGGACCGATCCAAGGCACTAAGACCCAATGTTTTCCCCCAATGTTTTTTCCACAAATTAAGGTACATTATTCATTTAAAGGTCAAAGAAGCTACTAGAGAATTTTTCCAATCAAAATCCATCTTTAGATAAATGAATAACACTTTCCTAGTTCTAATTCTAGAAAAGTAGGGTGCTACTAATATTCAGTAATTTTAAACTATTAATCGTTTCAACACCATGTATAAAATTTACTCCTCTATCTTGGTAAAACACATGCAATATCTCCTTGATAAAGTCATAGGGAGTAACAGGGGGCCTTTGTGGTTGGAAAACAAATCATGGACAACATAGTTCTAATTCATGAGGCCATTCAGTCTATTTATAGATCCTCAAGGTAGGGCATGTTCCTCAAGTTGGATATGTTGAAAGCTTATGATTAGGTCTCCTACTTCCTTATGCAGATTCTAGAAAAGTTGGGTTTGAACCAAGATACCAGGAAGAATATCTAGAATTATATCACCACTCCTAAATTTTCTATTATTATAAATGGTGTTCCAAAAGTTTTCTTTCCTACCTCAAGAGGAATAAGATAAGGTGACCCCCTTTCTCCTTACCTCTTCATCATTTAACTAGAAACACTAGGCAAAAGCCTATAGAAATCTCATACTTAGGGATTGATTAAAGTTATCTTAGTGGCTCTTAACATAGATCCTATCACTTATAAACAGTTTGTTGATGACACAATAATTTTAGAAAAATCCTTTATTGAGAAAGTGAAGCAATTAAAATTCATCTTAAATAACTTTGAAAAGGTTTCTAATTAGTGAATTAATTTTCAAAATAGCTCTCCTTTTGTTAACACCCCACCCTTCTAGAAGAAAAGAATTGCTAGAATATTGTACTATTAAGTGAACAATCTATTGATAAGACATTTAGGCATCCTTATCTTTGAAGGAAAAATTGATTATAAGATTTGGAACCCTCTCATTGACCATATCTAAACAAAATTGATGGGATGGAAGGGTCACCTTATTACTCAAGTATGGAAATACGAGCTTCTCAAAGCCTCGATATAGAGCATTCATATTTACCAGATGTCTATTTTCAGAATGCCCTCTAAATTAGACACTAAAATTAAACAAATTTAAAAACTTATTATTAATGGGCACTGAAGAAATATTCTGATATAACCTCATTTCATGGGAAAAAGTTTACCTCTTAAAAGCAAATGAAGGTCTGAGCCTAAGAAGCATTAAATCCATGAACAAATCCCTATTGGCAAAAGTAGGTTGGTGACTATTGCAAGAAAATGATGAGTGGGAAAGAATTATCAAAGCTAAATACTTCAAAGGAGTGGAAATTGAAGACTTCATGTGGGAAAAAGACCCTATAGATGGATTTTCCTTCTAGAAATCTATAACCAACTACAAGGATCTCCTAAAGAAAGGTATTTTATGAAAAATTGGCAATGGTGAGAAAATTGAATTTTGGGAAGATGCCTGGCTATCCTCCACCCCCATTGTCCATATAGGGGATTTAGGATGGGTGTTATAGAGAACTTAATTAAAGATGGGGACCAAAAATTAAAGATTACTAGGAAATGAAGGAAGGTGTAAAGTGCTAGAAAATTCTCTCTAATGAATGACTCTCACTAGAAGAATATTAGGCTATTCAAACCCTCAAATCCTTAATAATTCAAGTTCATATCCATTCCATTGAAAAGGAAGACCATTTTGTTTGGGCTACTAAAGATAATGGCTCCTACTTGGTACCCTCATGACATGCCACTGATATTAACTTAGAAAGTGAATGGAATTTCTGAAAAAACTTTTTCGTGAAGCATTTGACTGTAAAGGTTAATTTCTTTTTTTTGGCTAGTGGTGCATGACAAAGTTATGGTGGTGAATAACCTAGCTAAAATGGGAATTATTGTGCCTAATAAATGCCCAATATGTTAGAATATGTAATATTTAGTTCATCACCTATTCATTGAGTGTCTTTTCAATTTGACACTATTTAATTGGTTGCTTAGAAGATTCAACATGACATGGGTCAAACCAAATAAAGTCCTTGACCTCATAGTGAAATGGAATTCTCCCTAGAATTTTTCTTTCCCTAGTTTTCTTATGGCATCTTAAACTTCCTCACTGGTTCTGGTATGTCTAAAAAGCTCAAAATGATGGCCTCTTCCTAAACAAAAGATACTAGTGAAAAGGCACCTTCCTCCATCTTTATAAGGCCATTTTTGAAAACTAGAAAACTTCCCCCGAAAGACAAAGAACCTACCCCTCCTTTAGATTTATAGATCCTTAAAAATTGGGACATTACTCAACTTTTATCCTCCCCTTCAGAATCTATAATATGCAAGCATACAAAATAGAAGGTTCCACTAGAAGGCTGGATGAAACTGAACTTTGATGGTGCCTCTAAGGGCAACTTGTGACCCATAGGTGTAAGATGAGTTATAAGGAATTAAAAAGGGTAAATGTTGTCTACTTATGTGGGTCTCATGGGAACCCCAAAAAAATCACCTTACAGAGGCTAAGGTAGCCCTCTAGGGTATACAATTGGCTTCCAAAATCAATCAAAATAGAATCATCATGGAGGGTGATTTGTTAAATATCCTAAATTATTTGGAATGGAAAATAACCCCTACTCATACTATCAAAGACATCATTGATGATTCCAAGCAACTCTTGAGGGGCATGACTCATTTTCAAATTATTCATACCTACCAAGAAGGCAATGGGATAATAGACCTTCTCATCAACATTAGATTTAAACTCCACATTTTAACAAACTATCATTATGTAAGCAATGTTTCTAATAATGTCCTTGAATCCTTATGGGTTGAAAGTACCAATATGTAATATAAACATCATACCACCACACATGTATAATATTTCATCCAAGGGGTGGATTTTAATCATGTTTATCTATAATTATGTCTATAAGAGGAGGCATAATTGCCATGGGGTGATATTAGTGGGCTTCCCAAATTTCATTTGCATTATTCAAAATCACTCCATCTATAACTTTACACTTGCTCACATTGGATCTATGGACACTAATTCGATGGGAGGTAATAGGGAAAGGCTTGAACCCATTTCTTACACAAAAGTACACGACCAAAAAAAATTCTAGAAGAAACTTAAATGCAGGGGCACCACTAAGTTCATGGAGAGAATCATAGAGCATAATGCAAAATTGGCTCATGACATCATAGTGGATTGTAACAAACATAAGTTGACTATTCATGGCATAAGAATCATTGTTTCATAGGAATTAATTAGGGAAGTAACTAGTATGTCCTATGAGGAGACTAAGTCATTCAAAGACTAAACAAAGAAGTAGGAGTTATTGTAATGATTATTTTGGATGATCAAATTTTTAAAGACTAATAAGAAAGGATTCCCATAGGTAGATTTTCCTCATCACTGACTCAAAATCTATCTCAAAGTTATGCACTATATGAACCTTGAAGATAAATACACATTGATCTTTTCTCACCACTTCCTATTATTGAATCGCTTTATTGGTTATAAGATACATCTTCGTTTCTTTGTACTTAAATATCTTAAAATCACCATTTTTCTTCATCAAGTAAATGAGACTAACCCTCTTCTCTACCAATGGTTAATCCTTCTCCTCATCAAACATGGCCAAACTCTACATAGTCAGAAGGATCCCCTCCCCCCAAGGATCTTCTACTAGGGAGGACTCCCTAAAGGAGGATCCCACCTCAGGATCTAACTGACCCTTTGAGAGCACCCCTAGGCTAGCCTTTCCAAGTCCCATACTGATGACCTCCCCCTCGAGCTATTCATACCTAAACCTAAGACAATCACCCTCTTTGTGGGTACTCTTGAGGAGATTGTCAGGAAGGGTAAAGTCACTTTTTTGAATAGATAAAAAGGAATAAAGTATATCTAGAGAATTTTAACTCCAAGTTTCAAGAGGTAGGGATGTCACTCACCAATATTTTATAAGATTGGAATGCTCTACATTGATAGGATGAGTCCATAGTATCATCTTTTATTTAATCTTCTCAGCTATCCTTGACCCCTATCATATAGTTGCCCAAGATCTTAGGATCCCCCCACTGGGTTCCCCCAAGGTGGAACCCAAAAATCCAATTCCCTTATAGTTCAAAGGACATAAGTGACCTCATATGATCTTTCTTATAAAAGTAGATAAAGGACCTAGGAACTAAACATAGGATAAAATTTTAAAGGTTAAGTAGGATATCTCAATGAAGAACCCTGAGGATGTTAAAGACCCATTGGAGGGACCTCCCTCCTAATCTCTATTTTTGTCTTCTATTTTCCTTGATTTAATTATAGTATAATAGTTTTTTGATGTTTTGGTTGTATAAACTTTGCTCATCCTATTGATACTATCTGTATTTCACTGTAGTGTTTCTAGGATCCCTATAAAACCTAGTTTTTACCCTATCAAAGAAAAAAAATGAGTATTTTTTTCTTTAAAAAATCAACAAAATTAAAGTATTTATGAATAGACTATCCACATGTAAACAAAAATTTTGATTAATTAAATCTTTAAATATTAATGAGTTTAATTTTTTTATATATTTAATAAAAAAGAGTTCTTAAAAATTTAATTTGATAAAAAGGGGCATAACAGTTTGAGCCCTTGTGAGGATAAATAAATAATTTTTTAAATAAATCATGAACTTTTTTTAATATCCATAAATTTAAAAACACATGTAACAATAAGATGCAACCAAATTAAAATATTGAAATAATAACAGTGCATTTTAAGATGAAATAAAATGTAAGCAACATCAAGGAATAATGACATAGAGCATTGGAATAAAAAAATTAAAATGTGTAAGAGCAATGAAGAAAAACATGGAGAGAGGAAAAGAATACTAAAAACAAGAAAAACATACCTTAGAGAGCTAAATGGTTATGAAAAAAATTTCTAGAGGAGACTTAACTTAGAAAGAGAACTTTGGTGCTCCTATACCTTGTAAGCTTGGCATACCAGCAAGATTGATGCCATGTTCTCCTACCAATGGTCACACCCAGCTGACATAAAGGGAGAATAGAGAGACTAAATTAATATACATATGGATAGAAGAGAAATGGAGACACTCTGGAGGAGGGGTAAGACTAGATACCTTAGAAATGTAGTAGGGAGGGTGATAGATCAAATAGGAAAATAGAATACTACTCAGGGAGATAGGAAACTTGAGAGAGCTAAGTAGAAAAAAAATTGGTAAATACTATACTGGTCAAGGGAAAAACATAGAACAATAAATAAAGGGTGCTATACTAGCCAAGAATATGTCAATGAATAGTGATGCCATACTAAGTGAAGGGTAACACACTAAATAAAAACTAGGCTTACACACAATGCAGAAAAAGAACTAACCAAGATTCTTTTGGATAATTAGTAAAAAAAGCTTGAGAAAAAATAAAA
Organism: Torreya grandis; assembly: GCA_037957365.1. Classification (NCBI taxonomy): domain Eukaryota; kingdom Viridiplantae; phylum Streptophyta; class Pinopsida; order Cupressales; family Taxaceae; genus Torreya; species Torreya grandis. Next base: position 1,591,043 of record JARHVA010004081.1, on the reverse strand, counting down.
AAGATGTTTGATATTGATTAAAAAAATGAAATTCTCAATAGTTAGAAATATTAGTTTTAGATAACTAATATATATATATATATATATATATATATATATATATATTGTTTTTATAGTGGTGCAAATAACAAAAAAAATGTATTTGGAGTACCTCATAATAGGTGAAATAAGGAAACCATCCTTTCAATAAAAACCTATAACAATGAGTTAAAGAAAACTAAATCCAAGTAAATTAAAAAATATGGATTTAAATGAATAGCAAGGGTGAAGCCTTTGTAAGAAAACATGAAGTCTCCTTAAAAATTTGTACACTCTAAAAAAAATACCAATAAGATAGTCTTAGCTCCAATATCATGAAGGATTTTTCTCAAGTATAAATGTCAATAACATAGCATGAAAGTGTGATAAATGAAGAATTCACAATACTAATTTACCTCTCAAGTGCAAACCATAAATTAGATAAGAATTTTAATGTGGAAAACCGAATGTATTAGATTAAAACCCATGTAATCTTATTAGAAGCCTTGCAACCAAAATATACATAAGTACAAGATTTAATCAAGAGCATATTAGAAAAATAGAGAGAGCTATATGATTCTAGTGAAGAAAAGAGGAGAGGAAGGTCTCTTTTATAGAGCTAGAGGAAGAAAGTTAGAGGTACATGGAATCCCATTATTACCTTACAAGCCTCCTAAGTTTTTTCCACTTGTGTCCTAGTCCCTTACCAAGTAAAGGTAGGTGTGTGCTATGTGGGGGAAGGAGTTACTCATGCAAGTAACTCCAAAATTCTAAAGAAACATAAAGATGTGAGTGACACCTCATGGAATTTAGATTTATGTGAATCAATAATTTACATAAATAAAAATTACTCACACATGTAAAGGGAACTTAACATAAAATAAATTATCCTAAATAAAGGTTAATTCAAACTATTTGGTTGGATTGATGTAGTGAAGGGATGATGTGATCTAATCCTAAGAGTATAGTTTCCTCTTTGATATCAAAAAAAATATTGGATATCATTGATTTTTTTTTTTTAGGTTCATTATAATATGTGTTATGGAAATATAGATTTTATAACACCTTGGTTATATTAAAATACATTGATGTATTAGAAATACCAAAATTACTTGAAGCATTATGGTAATTTGGGACAATCTCATATTCATCAATTTCTTTCTGCATGATGTCAAAAGCTAGACAAAACTCAACATAGTCGATTTGTCCACATTGGGTTATGTTTTGCACATGACACCAATTAGGCAAAACAATCTCCATGCTTTTAATCTAAAATAATTTATTGAATGAGGACTCAGTTTATTTACCAATTATATTAAAGGGTTTTTAATTACATTGATAAGTGAAATTTAGATCCAAATTTCTAATACTCAAGCTTCCTACTTGTTTTTGGAAACTCATAAAACCATTGCTCAATATTTGAACCATTATTTAATTTTCATTTAAATTAGGATTAGTTTTATCTTGAAGATAATTATGCATATTAGTGGCCAATATTGGAACTAAGGCTCGATTATAAGCATAAGGCATTACCTCACTACCATCTAGATTAAATAATCCTAAATTTTAATTTAGGGAAACATGGGATAATGATAATTGATTTGTAATTATAATAGGTTGAGGCAATGGCACATTATTATTTATAGGTAGGATTAATTTTTTATTTGGCATGTTTGGGAGAATATTGGGGATGGGAGTCAATATGTGTCCTTATGTATTTAGTTTCCTATCTAATTTTATTGCTTCATCATATGCAAGAGGCAAGTCAGTGACTGTTGGATATATCCAAAAGAAAGTGGTTGTCCATTGGTCTAAGGCATTTTTGAACATCTCTAAGGGTAATCGAGCATCTAGCCTATATAAATTAGTTATCCTATTATACATTTTCTAAAAATGTGCATTGAAATTATGTATGGCCTTATTAGATTTCATCCTCATGCAAGAAAATTGTTGGTATAAATACTTGGATCTAATACCTAGCCAAACTAGATTTAAAATGTCACATTCAATTGATTCCATCCCATAATTGAATTCTTAGGGAGGTTAAGGAAATATTCATAAGTTTGATAAGTTAAGGTGAATGGAAATAGCCTACAAGCTACATCCTTATGTTCAACATTTAGCAATCTAAGATATACTTTATATGATGTAATGTGTTCTTATGTATTCCTTCCAGTGTTTAGAGTAAAATTTAGAAGATAACACTCTAGATCTACGGGTAAATCATATACACAACTAGGAACATTTATGGTTGATCCAACTATCCAGGCTAAAACCATTTGGATTAGTTTATTGGTGATAAATTGTGCATATGATTTGTTTGGGTAAAATAATTTCATGGGTCTACCATGGTCAGATCTAGGGTTTTTATGTGCTTTAAGAGGAGAAATAACTAATCTTATTTTTCCCAACCTAATTCCAGACCATGTGGCTCTTGAAGAAGACTTCAGAGTGATAAAACCTAATTTATTTATACTATGGTTTCAAACAAATAGTAAATACAATCATAAATATGACTTACTAGTCTTAATCAATGAATAATCTTAGATCTTATAGAGGTTCAATATTAGAAAGACTAAAAGATAAGAAAAATGACACCAATTTTTGTTAGTGTGTTTGAGACACACAATAATAATTCCAAATCATAGAACTTTTTAATAATTAAAAATTTTAGAGGTATTCAAAGGATCAAGGGTTAAAAATTATAGGATATGAAATATTGGTCACCCTCCTTCTAGCACCAATTTTTATTAGGCTAAAATTGTGACTCACTCAAACACAGTTAGGAACTAACTAATCTAAATGAACAAAATTAGTCAACAATGCATGGGATAAAATTCCCCTTGTTTTTGGGATTTTTTGGTGATCCAAGGGAAAATAAATTCCAAAATATAATGGCATGGGTAAAATATGGCTATTTTCATCAAATTTTTAGTTTTCATCTTGATATTCAACATCTCACCGTTGGTTCCTCTATAAATGGGTTATTTACAATGTAATGGGTAGGTCATTTTCTCATTAAAAAAATATGAAAGAGAATGAAGATTAAGGTAGAAAATAAATAAATCCCTTGATTGATATAATTCTTCTAATACTTTTAGATTGATGTGCTCCACATTTAATCATTGGGTAGCTATTATATAAATTAAAACACTAAAATAATCAAGACTCTAAGGAATGATATGTGAACATGAAATATATAGCTCTATTCAAAAATAAATAAATTATACCATCCTATATCTACTTATGCACCATGACCAATTTAAGCATAAAAATAACCAGAATGAGTTCTCAAATCAAATTAAACTAGATGCTACACAATCTAATTGTATATCCACTTGCATACCAACAATATCAAAAAAACATCTCTGCATAGATTACTTCTCAAATCAAGATCTTTGGAAAACCATCAAGATAAAACTATTAATAATGGAAGGTGAAATCCTAGATCAATCTCAACATAGTTTTGATACTCAAATGTGTCATTCTTGTAAGACAATCAAAATCCAAAAGCATGAGAAAAAAAGTAAGTGTAATCTTGAAATTATTCTTATAGTGTTTTGGGATCAAATTTGCTAACATTTTATAATATCAAACAATTTTTCTCTTATAGACAATGCTAGTCCATCATAGTTATGTTCCATAACCATAAATTAAATGCTCTTATTAAAAATATTAAATGGAATAACTAATTAGAAATTAGTCCTTTGTGATGTCATGAAAGGATAAAGATCCAATCATGACACAATTCATATGTACATCTAGTATGGAATAGGATGCAATCTCCAATGCACTCCAATATTCAATGAATAATAAGGACTCTTTGGTATTCCATTTCTTCACTTAATTGATTATTAACCCAATAATAAAAAACCACATCATTCTATATTAATCCCAATGATGGAGTAATTAGTTCATGTATTAACTTTGTTTAATACCAATTTATTATTAAATACTTGATAACTAAGGAGCATTGGAATAATAAATTACTCCAATATATAAATAGATGCACTTAGTCCTCTTAATGAACTTATTTGGTGCCTTTGACTAAGGAAGAAAACTCACTATGTGAAAATTTTATGTGATTCTATTTTATCCTCAATCTTGATTCAATTTCCATTTATTATGCCTTTTTATATCTTTTCACCCACTATTATTAGTACTTCTCCATGTTCCCTTTAAAATTATCTAGACCTTTAATGGAGTTTCTTATAACTAATTATGGGTTAAAAATTCTCACAATACATAGGTCTATCTCTTGTAGTCACTTTCTCTCATATTTATACTATTTTTTATTCTAATTGGACACAATCTATCACTTACTCAACATTTGGTCTTTACCTTAGCCATAAAAATCATGCTCGTTGTGTACTGAGTTGGATATTTATGTGTCTACTTATCTACCACTTTCACCTTTTCAAGTTTTTTATCCTTTTTATCACTATCTTCATGGATTTACTCAAGCCATGTGGTTTGGGGCTTAATACTACCATTATTCTAGGGATCTAGGATCTTGGAATGGTGACAACCAGATGGATCTTACTACTCTGCTTACTTGTCAATGACCATACATAAAATTGTGTTAATGTCACATCTAAGTTATTAGGTAATAACACTTAGATGGTTCTTGTTGCATCACTCACACATTAATAAACATACATTAAACTATGATGAAATCACCTCTTACTTAGATGATGACACTTTAGTGTCTCATACTATTTCACTCACCTGGTACTTAATGTTCAAGTAATTATGTTGACATCACCTCTGAATTTTCAGGATGATAACTCTTAGATGGATCTCTTACTCTACTCACTTGATAATGATCATACAAATAACTATGTTGATGTCACCTCTAGATGACATGATGATGAAACTTGGATTCCTCAATCCTAAGACTTGGGGGCATGGAGATTTACATATCTTGCTGAGTCTTCAATAGGTTGGGTCACTAGGATCATGTTGTATGGCATGATCTTGGGACTCTGGAGCATTAAAAATACTTAACCATTTGAAAATATTTGACTGTGGAGAATTTAATCTCTATGAACAAAGACAAATAAAAGGTAGACTTAGGAAATAATCAGTAGGTTAGTCAAAAAACAAAATTCATCATATTAAATATAACACTAAGAAAAGTATTTAGTGACATAGACTTAACATAAAAATTGCAAAACTAATTTCAAGTCAAAATGAAATATGCTACAAGTAAAACCTAAAATGTAAATAAACCCAGATTTTTAACAGAGTCTTAGAGGAGATAAACAACATTATGAATGCAATAAAATGTTTTAATAGCTAAACAAGAATTTCAAACTGATAGCATGATCAACTAGATTAGAATCTAAAGTGAATATGCATGAATCATGTCCATAATATAGTCAAAAATATTAATAGTATAGCACAAGGTAAATTATTCTAATTAGGATAATGAGGAATAATTTAGTCATACATGAATCCACATTTTACTTGACATTAAAAATTATAGTAAGAATATAACTCTGTGATGCATAATTAAATCTTATTAGTATGCAAGAACATGAAAAGAAAATAGTTAAGCTAAATCAAGAGGGCCCCCATACGAAAGTATTTGAGTATGTGGTGTGTTAGACCAAACAAGGATGACTAGTGGTGTCCTTTATATACATTATTATATTATGTGGCCTAAATATTTATAAAACTTTATCATATGATGAGGCACAAATAGGATGAATAGGAATATTAGGGGTCTCTAGAGCTTGGGTATTGGTGGCTGAAACTACATCACTTCATGGTGTTATTAAAATAGGTTTTCACTAAGATAAGAATGATAACACCTCATTAATTTGTATATCTCATTAGAACACATGATTTTTTTAAACATTGGATGATGAAATCCTAGTCACAAGGCTTGAGTAAGAGAAAAATAAAAAGGAATATATTATTTTTTATTACCAATGTTTCTTTACGATGTGAGGTATGGGTATACATAACACACCCTTGGGTAGACATAAAAAACCTAGACCATTTCTAATTCCAATGTTTTCCTAAAAATGTAAGTAAACATGTGTGGTACTTAATTCAAATAAACACATGCAATAAAGACTTTAAATATGTATATAATAAATTGATTGATTATATGTGTACATTTGTTTGAGTGTATATGCTTTGAAAAGTGAAACTAGAATAATATTTTTATTAATTTTGGTTAGATTTAAATCCTTTAATAGATTATTCCTACTAAATAAGAGGGTTATGAGCATGAGAAATAGAAAATATCGACCATGCAAGTCAAAAATAAAGCATTAGGTATGTTTATTTTTTAAAAGAAGACTCATAAGACACATTTTCCACTATTATAAGATTATCCCTAAAATGAAATATTTATTCATGGATACATTCATCCTTCCAATATCTTCATTCTAGTGAGAATGATAGGTAAAATAGATACCCAAGTCAAAAGTTATGGCCTATAGAAAATAACCACTACATGTGTAGGAATGACATCCATACATATATGTCACCAATTTGACACATATGCCATTATATTGATGTGGGAAACACTAAAGATGAAAAAACCACTATATAATATGTATATGTTACTATATTGACATTTCTACACTTTTAGTTTGATTTTAATGTTATTAATGATGCATACGACGCTCTATAGTAGAAAACATCACCAAATTGATGCACATATTTCTAGTTTATTATATATGTTATTAATGATACAAATGCTAATATATAGTACATATATGTCACAAAATTAAAATAGAATTTTAAATATGCATATGCCCCTTGTATACACTATTTTATGGATTATACATCACCTCAGTCTTGTACACTTGACAAAATTAGATCTTGGTTATTCCTATCAAATATATACCTTTCCCACTTTCTAAATCTCACATTTATTCTATCTTGTGTCCCTTGGTCAATCTCTTGGTCTGAATAATAATATGTTAATGACCCATACCTTCTATCTTGCCTATAATTCTTAAAACTTGCATATCTTCCACCTCTATAAGTTTTGATTCTATACTTACTTTCTTGCTTCCTAGACACTAACATCCAGGACATTCACTTGAATCAACATAGGTGTCTTTCTCTATTGCAAGTGTTCAATTCCCTAAAGTCATCTAATTTTCAAATGAAACATATCCTAATGGTTAGCCTAAGTGTTTTAATGTGAGTTATTTCTCTAAAAGGGATTGATATAAATACAAGTTCAACCCTCATCCATTTCTCACCTACAAAATTATTACCTACTCACCAAGAAACTTACAAAATACATTTAATAAAGCAATCAAGTGAGAAAATCTTCCCTATTTTATCTTATTTATATATCAATCATAGGTACAACACATACAAAATTTTGAAGTATTAAAGGAGCAACCCAAGAGCAATATTTTCTAAGTTACAAGGTAGGTCACTATTATACTTTATTTATACATATTGCATGATTCACACACAATCCAACACATAGGGGATAATTACATTAGTTTGAGTCCCTCTTTGACGTATTAGTTATGTGGGTATCATTCATTAATATAGGGGTGTTTAGGGTCAACTTGACACCATGTTCCCACTAATAACCCATTTTTCCCTAAGGTCACTATTAATATCAAGAACTAAGGTTTTACAAATTTATGAGGAGTGATAGTCCATGGCCTAGAATTTAATTTATTAGAGTAAAGGTGAAGACAAACCTATAAGTATATAGTTGGCCACATCCTTTTATAGTAGGTATTCCATATGAGATATTTATGTCAAGTTCAAAAAGTAACATTGATACAACCATCCCAGGTTGATGTTAGTATCTATGGCTCTAGATGTACTCAATCTAGAATCTAACAACTATTCTAGAACCATCTTCTAGTCTTATTTATACCTATTCCAAATCCATAACTCATTAGCATCAAAATAAGCTAAGTACATTACTTATTTGTCATTTCCATATCTATAATATTTGTACTTGCTATTTTTAGCCTATCTCAATTTAAGAAATTCATTTTATGTTTATCTAATTTTATCATTTAATTGGCCTAGTTTAGAGATAGTTTATCATCCTTATGCCCTAGGCTCTCTCTACCCCTTTAATCTTAGATAACCCGAATCTAGATTATTTTAGTTTTAAAAATTTGGTGAACCTCATCTTTGAACTCTAAACCCTAGTTCAAATAGGGGTTTTTTATCTTTATATTATTGATCCCTAATTAATATACAATATAAGAAACATGGATACATATATCACCCATTTTAGGTTCCAATATATCATATTTTATATGTCTGTCTACATTACTTCCCTTGTCAAAATTGTTAAGCATATTTGTGCCATTAATGAGATGGTTTTAAATTGAAAACAACACTTAATCTCTCTTCAAAATTCTTCTTTCAATGCTATAGATCAAGTTTCTAGACACTGGTGTGCATGTTATTAACTATTTATTCTACCTAAGTCTTATTCAAATAACAACTACCATCTTGCACCCATTATTTTCCCATTGCTTATATTTTATTTTTTGGTCCACGTCATTTCTACTCAAAGGGCTATGGTTGCTCAACCCATCTCACCTCTTGTTAATATACATGTGCATCCTAAACCTAAAATTGTGATAAAACTAATGGGATATTACATTATTGAACAATTGATCAATAAACATTCTAAAATTTCAATACTTGATCTCTTAAATCAATCTAATGTTTATAAGGATATCTTATATGAGGAATTACATGAAACACAAGTTCTAAGTGATATTAAGCTTGATTATTTTGTGTATATCATGAAATATTTCAACAATAATGCTAAGCTCATTACCTTTGATCTAATAGATTTACCATCTAAAGTTATTAATTACCAAAATTTTCCTTTGTTCATACAAGTGACCATGAAAAATAAAGGCTTCAAAAGGGTGCTCATTGATAGTGGATCAAGCCTAAATATTTGTAGCATAAAATTCTTAGCCACAATGGGTATTAGCACCAATCTTATTAAAAATGGTTATGCATATAAAAGGGTTCAATAATTCACGAATCCCTATGGTTATTCAAATAACATTGAATGTGACATTACAGAAAATAGTTTCAACTACTTTTTTAGGTAATGTCTCAATTATTAAATTGTAGTTTAATTTTGGGTAAACCTTGGATACATTCAATTGAAGTTCATTATATGGAAGTTGTCACATGTACACTTCACCAATGTGTAAAATTTAGACATTATGGGACCTTATTATCCATGCCTGTTGATGATTATCTTTTTTAAATTTTCAAAATGATATATTATAAAACTAAAGGTATTCCTACACTGGTACCACCTAAATAATGCATTCCTATTGAACACATACACTTGTAGGAATTAGGTGACTCAAGTACCATGGATGCTTTGTCACCATATATCAATAAGGCACCAGATATTGAGATACACATCAATACATATCAAGAGAAATAACCATTACTAAATGATCCAATAGAACCACAAGAGCACCCACCATTTTATCTTCCTTTATTAGTCAATTCTGAACATAAAAATGGCCTTATTTTAGATTACTATGACAGTTATGGTGATACCACTTATGATATAGAAAATGATAAAATTCAAAAAATAAAATTTTATCAATTTTATCACTTTATACACAACCTATTTAAACCTACTTGTCTTAGCACATATAAACTACATCCACTTGTAGAAAATATAAAACTGAATCCAGATAAGGGAAAAACAAAAATAGTAGATGAGCATGTAAATGTTTGTTAATACATACATCCCTCTTGGTTAAAAACATTGAGTCATTCATACAAGGGTAAAATAAAAGTACATCATGTGAATAATGTGTAGTATTCTCAAAAGGATTCACACCAGAAGATATAGATCACAACACAATAGGATACTAAAGATACCATACTATCTTCTTTACTTGAAAATGTAATGATTTCTTTACCTTCTACCATACATATATCATGCAGTAGACTTATATCTATAAAATACATGGTACCATATTGTAATATCATCAAATCATTTACTATAATACTAATAAATGTTAAGCATTGAAGAAACTAATTCATAAATATAAGAATGAAGGATCCATACACATTGAGTCTAAAATGAGAAAAAGGTAATTTATTTCATATCTTTTAGAAAATAATTATCTCTCAAAATGATCAAAGTATGAAGATTTAACTATTACTACAAATATTTATGGGGAATATTGTCACCATATCTAGTTTGATATTAATAAGTGGGATATAATTTGTGGCACCACATTTATCACAAAATTGGTACATATTAGAGATGAACTAATATACACTCCATTAATTCTAGAATATTAAGGATATTCAATTACCTATAGCTTGTTGCTCATGTGTGGAATATTCCACAATATGGATATTAGACTATGAACCAGATTTGAAATTAAAGTTTCGATGAAATTGTCTAATTGAGTGGAATGCTAAGTTAGATACTAAAAATGTTTGTGTTAATTTTCTTGATGTGGATATATATATTTTCATATATCATGATGGTCATGATTATTTGGTTGCACCATTGGCTTCAAGTAAACCATTAAATAAATAAAAAATGAAGTGGTGGAAGTGTAGCAATACAATTAAATCTTGATAAATTTTATAGGTGGTCCTAAAACTTTGGATGATGAGGACTTCCTTAATTAGACATCTTAAAATACTCCAAAAATGCCAAAAAAAAGAACATTACAAACTCAAAAAACATTTCCAACATAAAATATGTTTTATTGGGTCCTTGGCATCTACATGTTAGTTCCATTTAATGGATGGCATATCAAATATTCCTACATACACGTGTGTCTTGTTTCTACATGAGGGTGATACAAACATATATAAATACATGATCTATTCCTCTTTGGGATGTTGGGCCTTTCCTCTACTCATTTCATATGGACATTGGGGATATCCACTTATATGATCATGATACTTGCAATTTATATCATTATATGGTCACTCTACATCATCATGTTTGAGCTCTTATGTACTTACACATGCCTTTATCCATGATTATATCTTACACAAGGTACATGATGTGCCATTCACTTGACACTTTTTGCTAACACATTGGATCAATGAGATACTATGATATGGTTATGTTGGTTTCTTATGATTTCCAGTATGCACCTCATTGATTTTGTTGCCTTACTATTGCCTTACTTATTTGAGCATTTAAATATGTTCCCTTGTTTTCAGCCCCCATGCCTATGTATGATTTTTTTAAATTTTAACATCATTGTTTTTTTTATGTGCATTTGAATATGTCATACTTTATCTAATGGACATTCAACTAGGTCACATCCCTTTGATTATGTGACATTTGAACATGCCTCTTGTTTGTGATCTCCTTGGACCATTGCCTTTTGACTTGATTTTGAGTGATCTTGTGTGTGTGTGCTTGATTTTCTTGTTGTTATTATACAATTACTATATATATTTTTCCATGATACTTATCATGCATTTTATTACTTCATGTGATCACATTATTTTATATGCTTCAATGCTACATTTACGTAGACAGCTCCTTCTACATGCTACATTATTAAATTCTTAGATTATTCAATTGTCTTATCCTTTTGAGGTTTGGAAATTACTGGTTTATATTCTTACCTCAAATAAAAGTGGGTGATATTAGTGGGGGAATGTCATAGAGGCAGGTTATTTAATTTTTCACAATTTTTAGATTTAGTGGGATCATGCTTTAGAAGCATGTTCTCCAAACTCATTTAGTTTTTGGTGCTTATATTAGGTTTTCAAATTTAGTGGGGGCATATCATATAGGCATGGTTTACACACATTCATTTTTTTTTATTTAGTTGGGGCATGTCATATAGGCATGTATTACACATAGTCATAATTTTAGATTCAATGGGGACATGCCTTGGAAGTATGTTCTTCACATTTATTTAGTATTCAACACACCCAGATTCAATGGGGACATGTTTTGTAAACATATCCTTTGCATTGTTACTTATTTTAGTTTTAATATTTATCCATATAAAATTGGGGAATGATTTATAAACATGCTATCCAAACTTAAATATCCTATGGATTAGCTAAAACACATAGTTATATAATTCAGATTCATAGTTATGATAGAATTCCATACATTGATACCATTGTTATACATAGTTTTAGCATGAGATATATCTAAGGTGCATATGATATTCAATGTGAACCTAATATTGTAAAATCTAAATCAGTTTAAAATTTAAATACACTCTTAGGTACTATCATCACCCACTAAGATGTACTTTTATGCACTAATATTGAGGATGTACTTTTATGGACTTTATTGAGCCAATATAATGTAGTAGTTGGTTTGATTTTGTTATGGTTGAGGTGATTAAATCACTCAATCTTACCATTTTTTAGGTTTTAATTTATTGTATCATCCAACCTTACCAATTTGATAGTATGAGTTGAGTTTTTTCACTTATACTCACTAGGTTATAAGTATGATTGGGTTGCACAATTGAGTTAAACACAACTATTACGTGGAAACTCAAATTTTCTCTAAGTTTGGGGGATGTGCCTTCTAATATCTCTCTCTATATCCTTAGATATATGAACTTTGTATATTTACATGCATTTGTCCTAATCTCAATTTTAGATCCTTACAAGGATACATATTTAAAAAAAAACTTGATATTAGGCAAGACAATTACATTGATACATAGGTGTACTCATAAACCTCGCTCTTTCAATAAAAATATTTTTAAATACTTTTAATTATAGATTATATGCATTAATTATGTATTATAACATGATTTTGGTTGTAATTAAATCACTAAAAAGTCACTAAAGTTGGACTCAATCAAAGACAAGGTGTGTTATACACACCCTAATAAGCATTATTTTCTTTTAAACTAGATATTTCATTACTAGATTAAAGTGGGGGATTTATACACTATTTTATGGATTATATAACACCTTAATATGGTACACTTGGTAAACTTAGACCTTGGTTGCTCCTATCAATTATAGACTTTTTCTAATTTTTGAAGTCTTGCATATGCTCTATCTTGTGCCCCTTAGCCTATATCTTGGTCTAATTAGTCTTGTGTTGATGACCCAAACCTTCTATCTTTCTTAGAATGCTTAAAAGATATTTATCTTCCACCTCTGCAAGTTCTAAGTCTATACCTACTTTCTTGCTCCCTCAACACTAGCATCTAGGATAGAAACCTACATTGACATAGGTGTTCTACTTTGATTCAAGTGTTCAATGACCTAAAGTCATATAATTTACAAATTAAATGTATGTTGATGGTATTGGCCTAGATAAATGGAGAAATAATTAGAAAACTACATTGTGAATATTGTATTTCACACAAAATATATTAATCTATTATTTTGAGATGTTTTTTACAAAGTGAGGTGAATCTTTAAAATATTAACGGGTGGTTACAGGGAGAAAATCAATTTTACCATGAAACCAACATATAAAAACAAACTAATTAAAACATTAAATAAATAGCTTTGGATCATAAACCCAATAAACTCCCCCTTTATCCAAAGGAGTATAGATGATGAAGATCTAGTCATTAATGAATCTTTGCTACATCTATAAACTAGCACACTATACATTATGGTACTGATCAAACTATAGATGATGAACACATTCATACCCTACTCATCCCCTTCAACCATTGTATTTTACTATAATAGAACCTGATCAAAGCCTATCCAAATACATCAATCCACATAAGGTCCTACATAAGAACCCATCCAAGTGATCTTTTAGTACTTTATATGTCACATCTCTTAGATGCCCAACAATCTCCAACATTACATGCATGCCTTTGCTCAACACTCAAAATTCTAGAAAATCTAATGCTAACTCATACAACCACCAATGATTGATTGAAGGCCACTATGTAATATATTCCCCCTATCATGTGAGAGGTGAGAAGCTATACAACATAAAAACAAATTGAAACTACTCTGTCTACTCCATATAATGAATATCAAATATAGAAAACAAAAAATGGAACTAAAATAAAAAGCACAAGCCAAAAATTGTTATCCCAATAGTGAAACCATAATCTGAACAAATAGTGAACTAGAGAAGATAAATTATCCTCTAACCTCTATGGATCCTCCAACCTTTAGTTGGATCTATTTATCCTATTAGATCCTCAGGGACTTGTAAATGCCTAAATGTAACACCATCATCACTGACAACCTAAATAGTGGGATATGACATTATGATCTTTATGTGATGTATACATTTTTACCATTTGATAAAAACTTAGGGTGTCAAATTCCACTGAAAATGCACCTAATTTATTTACAATGCATAATTTATTCAAAATATATAAAAAACATATTTATGCATACTAAAATCAAAAAATTATCATACTTATATTCTTAAAAAATCCATTTCCATGAAAAATTAATGGTGATATGAAGAATTTGGCCAATGTGTGCAGAAGATATGATAGTTTGAAATTTTATCCTCTATCAGGTTAGGTAAACCCCCCCCCCCAATGCTAATTCAAATAATTTATCTATTTTATTGGGATTAAAATATCATATCAATACATTATGAACCCCTCTTTATTTATACTCATTGAAAATATATTTGAGTCTAGTTTCCAAAAAGGTAACTTTAACTAGATAATATGTTAGTGTGTTCGAGATATGGTAAAAATGGTCATGGTAGGTGCAGATTTTCTTAGTTTCCACAATTAATTCAAATAATCCATTTGTAAAAAAAAGATTTTTTTGTAACTTTTTAGGGTTGAACCCTTGACCTCCTACCTTCAAATCTTTACACAAAATAAGATTCTCCAAGTGCTCCAAGAGGATTTACAAGACATAAGAGGAGATTTTTACATTTGAACTTGATTTCCCTCTCCATGAAAAAAATTACTTTTCCTTTAAAAAAAATATTTTGAGAAAAATAATTTTGAAAAAAACTCACTTATTTTGTGGATCCTATGTAGATATTAGGTATTTCAAAAAATTGAAGTGTTGAGGATTTCTTATCACTATCTGTGCTAAAAATTAACTAGATCAATTTTGACTTCTTTGACTTTCTTCTATTGGATCATGCCCACTAATTATGCAACGATTAATTTCTAGGTTACCATACAAGTCTCACACTAGAAATGTGTTAGTCCCACTTGAATTTATTTTAGAATTCCAAAAACATTAACTAGACTTCCATGTTATGGTATCTTCTTTAGCACATGCTTCATGATTTCAATTTTGTACTTGACCAAACTATTAGAACATTTTGCAATGCACAAATACCACCCACCATAAGTATATGCCTATATGAGTAAGTACCACCTACTGGAATTTTGTTATTATATGAGTAGGGTTTAAATGATGCATAGTTGCACCATTCTTTGATTTTGGAACTGTTATGTTATACCATAAAATCTCTGATGGATTATTCAAATCCACTTTCACAATAAAAAATTTCTTCCTATGGATCTAATACCATTGTTGGCCTAGATAAATAGAGAAATAACTAGAAAAATACATTGTGAATATTTTATTTCACACAAAATATATGAATATATTATTTTGACATGAGTTTTACAAAGTGAGGTGAAGATTTAAAAAGCTTCATTGGTGGTTATGGGGAGAAAACCAATTTTTCCATGTAACTAACATATAAAAACAAACTAATTAAAAAATTAAATAAATAGCTATGGTTCATAAACCCAATAACTGGTCAGCCTAAGTGATTTAATGCAAGTTATTACTCCAAAATGGATTGATATAAATAGAATATTAGGGCTCATTCATTCCTCACCTAGAAAATTCTTACCTTCTCACCAAGTAGCTTAAAAAAGGCATTAAATCAAGAACTTAAGTGAGAAAACCTTCCCTATTTTATCCTATTGCTATATCATTCATAGGGACATCACATAATTTTTTTTGAAGTACTAAAGGAGTATCCTAAGAGCTATATTTTCCAAGTTACAATATAGGTCACTATTATACTTGCTTTGCACATATTGCATTGCTACTTCACAAACAATATAACACATATGGTAGAACCACATTAGTATAAGGCCCTATTCATAGGATTGGCTATGTACATAATTCTCAATGATAGAGGAGTCTTTAGGGTTAGCTCGACACCATGTTCCCACTTAACCATTTTTCCATAGGTTTACTATGAAGATGAAGAACTAGGGTTTTACAAATTCATGATGAGTGATAGTCCACGAATTAGATCTAAATATACCATAGAAAAAGGAAAGACACACCAAAAATCATCCATGTGCTTACATATTTTTCCATTAGGTATTTTTTATATGACACCTATTTCATGTTCAAATAGTGGCATCGATGTAACTATCCTAGGTTGATGCTAGTGTTCGCAACTCTAGAGGTACTCAATCTAGAGTTTGATGACTATTTGAAAACTATCTTCTAGACTAATTTATACATGTTTAAGATATATAACTATGTTAGCATCATAATAAGATAATTACATTACTTATTTATCATTTACATATCTATTATAGTTATACTTACTATTTTTAACCTATCTTTGTTTAATAAATTTAGTATATGTTTGTCTAAGTTTAGCATCTGAATGGTCTACTTTATAGATAGTTTATCATCCTTGTTACCTCATATATATCTACCCATTTAACATTAGATAACCCTAATATAGATCATTTTAGGGTTAAACACCCCTATTTCTATGCAAATGCTGAAAATTAATAGAACAAAATAGAAACACTATTCTTTTCTACAAAAAACATTTTTATCAAATGGTGGAGATTTTTTTTCATAGGATAGAGATGGTAAGACATATAAAAATGAATTTAAAGATTAAAAAATTCCAATTTTAATTTAAACTGATTTTAATTAGCCTTCAAAGCTAGACTGGCTAAGTAAGTACCTCCTAGCAAGTAAAAATAAAACCAAGATTGTGGATAAAGTTTCCTACCATGCATTCCAAGAATGTACACACATAAGTTAGAGTATAAGTAAGTTATAAACTCAGACATCAAATCTATACTATAATAATAAAATTCACTTTATATTGAGCATAAAGGTAACAGATAAGTGTTTTACCTTCACCTACCAATGAAGCTTTTCTTTTATTGTGTGGATTGTGCTTAGATTGAAGGTTGGATGTGGTTGATTGATTGGAAATGTACAAGTAATTAAAAATCATGTCCACTTATCTAATTGATCATTTCTTAGATGATGTTGATCATGATGGATTCTCAAAATTAGCATGATATCTTTAGGGATTTTTCGCTTTCTTACTTATTTTTTATGGTCTCATTAGCCTAACATGGCTTGTTAGAAGTGGAGGAAGGACCTCCATTTTATTACTTTTTATAGTTGAAATGGACTGTTGGATCTAATTTAAATGGATGACTATATCTTAGTCAAAATTATCAATTAATGATGGGATTTGGTTCATAAATGTGAGGTTTTAGTGATGTAATGATTTGTTTAAAAAGGTATGAACATGATTATATTTTAGCTCCTGACTTGGGGAGTGAGGATTACACCATTTATTGAGTGATGTTATGATTGATTTGGGATTTGGGGTAATATTATTTGAGATGGGATAATTTGAATTCATTTATTTTCTTATTTTCAATATTCATATATTTTATTATTAGATTAATCAACTAGCTAATATGATTTATTATTTGAATAATATGGATTTTATTTTATTGTGATTAGGTAAGGTATATGATAGAATTATTAATTAATTAGAGGGGGTATGGGGGATGGTGTGGTTAAATTAAATTAGATAGGGATGTACCAATGATCAAAGTATGGTTGAGTGATGTTAAGGTGTATTGATGGATAAATTAGGGATGAATAGTGATGTCAATAACAATGTATCAAAAGTGTGGGTGTCACAAGTAAAGTGCCTAAATTAGAATGTCTACACAAGGAATTTAAATACTAGAATCACTATTTTTGTAGAAAAGACTAAAGGAAGATGCATATATGAAAAATGATTACTACTTAATCTAGCACTACAACTTAAAGGCATACAATAAAATATGAATCAAAAGAACTAATGACTATGAATACAATATAATTAAAAAATCAAGATATAAAGGTGATATAGTCATGGGTTTAAATAATTATGTGTTCTCTTAATTATACTTGATCACTTAGATTAATGTGAACCCAATATTTTAGAGCTCTAACTACATAATCTAAATTGTTCTTGTAACCCACTCTCCTATATTCTAGGGTATGGTGAGTGTAACTTATGTGTGTGATAGGATCCTCTCATGTGCACCATAAATTAAATGGCTAATATAGGCTTCATGTGGTGTAAAATAGGGAACCTAGGCATTTCCAATATAATATGAGGCGCAGATAAAATAAAATTTATGTTAAGTGTTGTATAATGGCTTGATTATTAGGGTAGTATCCCTAACACCATGATGCCCATAAAATATATCATGAAGGGATAATCACTAATTAGTTTTATAACTATTGAAATGTCATTACTAAAATAAGTAAAAAAAATAGAAAATAAAGATAAAATAAAATTTGAACAAATTTTGTGTGTATATATAAAAATAATTCAACCTGATGTTAAAATAAAATTCTCCAATGTCATATTTTCTCCAAAATGACAAGAGAATATATTTAGTGTTAGATTAAGTGTAAGGAAGAAGAATAATGACTAATGGTGTCAGATTTATATCCAAGGACAAACTTTATTTTATTTCAATTTCAAGAGTTTAAAGAATTTTGTATGAAATAATAAGACAAAAATTAAGCAAACAACAAGCAATGTTCTAAAAAAAACATAGGTTCACTAGAATGTTTAATTGTTATTTTGATTTAACAATAAAATGTTTAAAACCACTAAATGATTGAATAGTGATTTAGATTATAGAGTATACAAAACCTAAATGTTAAATATAATAATTTAAATAATTTTAAATGAGATATAAATAGTAATAAATAATAAAATGTGTAATCCTATCTTGGATCTTATTTATGTTGATTGTGCATGCTCACTGTTGATGCTAAGCATGGCGGAAGGAACCTTGAACTATGTCATAACCAAAAATAGAATTCTAAAAAATACTAGGATAGGGTTGCACTATGATATATAGGGGCACACTATAGCCCTATTTATTAAATACAATTTCATCCTAGTTGACTATGCAATTGAGTTTTCTATTTGAGTGCCTATGACTATCTAAGAGGGTCTTTTGATAAATTGTTGGTTTTGATTTAATGTGTGGAATTATGTAAAAAGTAAAACCATATATATTTAATGTAAAAAAAATAGATTTAAAATATTATGAGAGGATTAGAGTAATATAAATAGATTTGGTACCCTTAAAACACCCCACATAATCTGAATGCTTCCTCTATACTATAAAAGGGACCCAAGATGTAGTTCTCCATCCTAAAATGAGTGTGTGAATCTTGATATTTGATAAATGTATTAAACTAAAAAAATTAACTTGAATCCTTGATAATGAATGCCCTTAAATTTAAATAAAATAGATTAATACTTGGTCTCTAACTATTATAATAACTCAAAAATAGAATTGGAAATATGAGTGCTCTTTTGATCAATGTGTAGTAGAATTTTCCATGTGATTATCAGGTCATGTTTTGAGAGTTCTTAATGTGCTTATATAGAGGAATATTTGAAATATTTATGTTAATAAACATTATTAAAATTAGATAGGGATAAATAAAAATGCCTTTAATTTTAAAAAAATCCATTTGAGTGTGGGAGACAAATCCTCACTAGTGGACAAGGTCATATTATAGACCCATCTGACATAGTGTAGTCCTATCTAAGAAGGATTGATAATATTTATATTTAGCTTCCAATAACATATAAGTAGAATATGAATGTTTGAATGGTGTTTTATAGTAATTATAAGATAGTAAGTATAATAGTGAAGGCTCTCATAGATATTTCAAGTTAATGAAATGATGAATAGACCAAGTAAGGTAAAGATGTCAAGATTAAACATTGTCAAGAACTTAATCATCAAATTTGAATGTCTAAATTTTTAAATCAATATGGATAACTAAGTTATGATTTATGATGGAAGGATCTATAATGAACATGCCAAAATAAGACTAGGAAAACAATTGAGAAAACTGAAAAATAATTTTTGTGATATTTCTTTTCATTATGTGACATCAATATATTTATTAATATAACTTAAATTTAATTATATATATGAACATAGTTTAATTTTGTTGTTGTTTCATTATATAGTGTGGATTTATATTTAATAAATGGAATAATAGTTAAGGAGTTAGGTCTAATTAATTTGATGGAATCATACTTATGGGTCTTAATTAAGAGAAGCCTTAGATCACATAGCCCTGAAAATAAAACAACAAAATAATTAAAATGGAATTCAATAACATAAATTCAAATATCTTATTATATTTTAATAAAATTAAATACCATAGGAAAATTTAAAATAATGACATTGCATGATTAAAATAAGATGTATTACAAGATCAAATCCATAGATATCAACTTTGCTAACTCA
Source organism: Torreya grandis (assembly GCA_037957365.1). Taxonomy (NCBI): domain Eukaryota; kingdom Viridiplantae; phylum Streptophyta; class Pinopsida; order Cupressales; family Taxaceae; genus Torreya; species Torreya grandis. The sequence continues at coordinate 1,570,527 of JARHVA010004081.1, read as the reverse complement.
AATTATTCATAAGTATATTGATGAGCGAGTATGATCAAGAGGAAGCTCAGAATAAGATCATGGCCTAAATATTTAAGGTGATTATGGATGAGGGCATCAAGATTAATAAGGATATAGAATCCTTGAAGGTAATCTCAAGATCAACATTCTTGAGTATCAATGAAGAGTTTTAAAGACTAATCTGAGTTTAAAATAAGAAGAATGTAGACAACTCAAAACTTAGTTTGAAGAGACAAATACCAAGTTCAGTTCAAAGCAAGGTGATCATGATGATTTAAAGTCCAATGTTGATTTTATAAAGATTATTGAAGATTAGGCATGTATATTGAAGGATAACATGACTAAAAAATCTAAGAGGGATAAGGAGACCATACAAGATATCAAAATTCAGTTAGACATTGCAAGTTCAAGTATGAGAGCTAAAGAGGATGAGAGTCTTCAATTAAAGACCAAGCTAGATTCATTGAAGGATGACATGAGAAATTATTGTCAAGGTGAAAGAGTAAAAGAGGTCAACTCAAGATAAAAAGGTGAAAAGAATGATTAGGCAACAAAACTCTATAAGGTATGAACGTTCATTTCATGGTCATTATTTTGCATGTAAGCTTTTTGGTCATGAAGAAAGAAAATTTAGAAGGAAGAATAACTAGTCAGCTATAGGTATGGATAATATAGTCTAATATAATTGTTATGACATGGGACATATTGCTATATTCTTCCCTAGAATGCATGGGAAAAGACTAACCTAGGTATGGAGACCTAAGATAATTAATATTGAGAACAATAAACCTAAGAGACAAGATGGTGTGTTTACTAAGATTCATAATATTCATCAAGTAGAGAATATGAATGATGTTATTTATTTCAATTGTCATCAAGTTGGTCATATTGAAATATATTGTAAAAATAAGCTCTCAAGTCATAAGAAGGTGCATGGACATCATAGAGTGCTCAAGAAAGGTCAATACTTGGTATGGAAACTTTAGGAAGTGAAAACTAAGAGAAATAATTCAATTATTTTGAAAGATCAAGGTGGATTGTCTACTAAAGGAAAACAAGAATTAACTATGAAGAAGGTTTTGGAATGCCAGGATAATGTGTCATATGTCCAAATAAAAAAAGATAATCAAAAGTTAGTTCAAGTTGAGCTCAAAGAAAAAATGAAGGTACTAGTTGAGGCTAGTTCTGAGGTTTGTATGGATACAATTAAACATCTTGCTATTTTTGAACAAGTTTCATGTGAAGATCATTATTTGTCAAAATTAAGTGAAAAGGTATGCAAAGAATATTTATTTTCTCAATGTATTTTTAATACCATCCTAGAATAAAAGTAAAATGATAAAAGAGATAAACAAGTTGATTTAGTCAAGCAAAAGAAGAAGAAGAAAAAATAAAAATCATCAGTTCAAGTTATCCAAGGAGAGATAATATGAGGAGTTGTGGGAAACTCTTGATTTCACATTAATCTAGGACAATGTGGGTTAGGGATGTCTCTATGTAGGCTTCAAGGAGATACTTGTTAGCAAGAAGAGGCATAGTAGATCATAAATGAGTTTTGGTTGATATTGTAGGATAAGAAAGGTCATGAGAAGATATAATTGGTGAAGGGGGAGTAATGAGTTTTATGTAACTGCTCCAAAGTGTTATGATGAAATGATTCATAAAATATATTTAAGGAAAATTATCTTAAAGTTAAAGTTTTGGTCAATGTGGTGAAGAATGAGGCTATGTAGGCAAGGTTTAAAAGCAAAGAATGGAGGTCTCTAGTTGTCTAATCAAGAATGGTGAGTTGTCAAAATTTGTATAAAAAGGTATGTTGATCCTTTTCTATTGTGATCAAGGTGTGTTTAGGGGTTTTAGACCTGAATATAAGAACTTGTCAATTTTTTTTGCTTAAATTGATTGATGAAATGTTGAAAGACTGAAGACAAGGTTGATATGGAGGATGAGGATAATGTGTTATCATATCTTTGATATCATGAAGAAGGTATTAGAGTTATGTATATGATAAGTTGTGTTTGTCATGGATTTCATAGTGATCTAAAGATGAGATAGTTCCATGAGAGTGATTTGAAAAGGTTATAAACCATGATGGCTTGTAGAGGACAAAGGGAAATTGTTTTGAGATTCTTATGAGAGTTATTCATGTTTGTTTTAATTGTTTAAGTTGATATAATGAAGATATGAGATCTATCTGTGGTTTTATAAGGTTATTTATTGAGTGTGGATATTATTGAAGAGTTGCTAGTAGATCTAGTTCTTTGAGGAGTCTTTTTGAAGATATAATGATCCTAGTGGAGCATGGAGTTAGGGGGGATAACTCAAATAGTTTGAAATGCTTAAAGAGTTGTGCATGATGTGAGGGAGAGCATATATGAGATGTCTCAATCATGGTGGAGATATAAAGATGTTTTCTATAGTTATTATTTTAAGCATATTTCTATGATGATTTGATCAAACCAAGTCATGTGTTAATGACAATGTATTGAGTCTTCATGCATAAACAAATGGGGAGATTTGTAAATGGTTAGGTCCTATCATAAGAGGACTATGTAGTAGCATTTGAGAGAGAAGGTATGAAGGAAATTATGTGGATTCATCAATGTTAATGGTTTAAAGATGATTAAAAGTGTGCCTAAGCTTAGTTTACTTAGAGGGACTCCTTAATGTGTTCAAGATAAGTTCATGTAGTTTTATGATGTTCGTGTATGTTTTATCTTCATAGAAGCTATGCATGATCAAAGAAGAGTGTAGTAATGGAGCATGCTTGAGAAGCTCAAGGTAAGAATAGGTATGTAAAACTTTAAGGGGATTATATATCATCTCTCATAGGTGTTCCTTTCCTATTATTGGTCCTTGAAGTCTTTTTAGGTCTGCAGGATTAGGAGTTGAGACCACTTTATCATTATGTCAAAGGGGGAGAAAGTACATAAAGAGAGAAATAGAGTTTGAGCATAAGTTTTGTATTGGTGTTTGACATCAATGAAAAATGGTAAGATTATTTAAGGTTTGTCAAATATGTCTCCAAGGTGACTAAGGATGTTGATGAGGTGTCATGTGTGTTAAAATGACAATGACAAAGTGTGCTTCAATGAGATTTAGTGTTCCTGCATGGTTCTTTAGTGTTTAACTTAGTAAGGTAATTAATGGATGATATTGATGTTATGAACATATTTAAGAGAACCTATGGGATGTTATTAGTTCTTATAGTGATAATGGAAGTGAATGAGATTCATCAGAACAATCATATGAATGTCTAAGCTCAAGTAGTCATCTTGATAGATAAGGTTGAGTAAGCAGTTTGATGGTGTCATATTTCACATGTGTGAAGGTTTAGAGAATAGATTGATATATGGATAGACTAAAATATTTAAGTAGATCATATGGTTCAAGATTTAGGTCTAGACATGGAGTGTAGAAAAATTTATTAAGGTATAAAGTTGGCTTGTTAGATAGAGTATACTAAGTTCCCATACTTAGCCAAATCTATGATATCAAAGATCTACAGTGAGCATTCAATCGGATCGAGGATATAATGGTGATAATTTTCCTTGATAAAATAAAGATATAATGGAAAGCATTATATTTTTATTAGTGATATAATGGTGTGTATTTATTCAATATGTCAAAGGATGCTTAGAAGGCATGTGGGGCTACCAAGTGGTAGAATTTCATTATAATCAAATAGTCAATATACTCAGAAGGCATGTGAGGGTGACAAGTGTCTTAATAATACAAGTGAAAAGAAATATAAATGGTATGTATTAATTTAATAATTTAATAGTATTTTCATAATTCATGTGGGATTTATAAGTGGCATAAGTGCATTGAGTCTGACAAGTATGGTCCACAAAAGGCACATGGGGTTGCCAAGTGGCTTGATCTTAGAAGCAAGGATACAAGATCAATGGTGAGAGATGAAAGGTAAATAATATGATACTCATAAGTATATATATGTAATTATTTTTATCTATATTTTATGTATCACGAGATGAATACACATGTCTACAATATTTGTATATACACAATGATCGTTGGAATTCAAATTAACAAAGGAAAAACTAGTCTGCAGTGTTTGAGCCATAATTTTGATATATGTAGAATTTGATGATGAAGTAAAAATAAAAATTTTAAATTAATTAAATTAAATTACAAAAAAAAATTCATAATGTTTAAATGTTTCTACATTCAAAAATATTAAGCTTCAAAGTTGACTATGTGTTTGACCATGTTCTATAACCTAAGAAGGATAATTGAAGAGATCTTGATGGGATTTTAATATTTGAAGATTATATATATACTATATAGTGTTATATAATATATTATTACCAAATTTGTGGATTTTGGAGGTTTTATCAATCCATATTTAGTGTGAATAATTACTTATAAGTTGATTGTGTTTGTTGAATGCACTGGCAAATTGAGTGACCATGTTACAAGAGTGATTTAAAATAGTTATTAGTATAATTAAATAAAAAAATGAGTGTGGAGACATTATATAAGGATATAATGTTTATTATAAAGTATTTTATGTCATGATATGACCTTGATTATATATGGATAGTCAAAATAGTATAATTGTATTTTGACTGTGTGTGACCAGCCTGAGTGGTCATTCTGATAGAATTGTTTTATGTACTTAGATCTTGTGTTGTTCATTCTGATAGAATTGTTTTATGTACTTATATCTTGTGTTGAAGTGTATAAATAACATGGATGTGTTGCATAGGTAATTAAGGTTTCAATAATGTGATATAATAATATTTCAATATGAAATATTTGATTTTTAGCTTCAAAAGTTTGAGACTATGTTTTCTATGTTTGAAGGTCCAAAGGGCAAGGAGACCTAATTGGTAGATTCATGTATTGAGTTAGTGTTATAGGTGGAATGTACCCATATGAAAGTGATAAAAATTATAATAGATACAATTTTTATGTGTTCAAATCATTGGTATAATCTAAATGTTGTCCAATAGGTTGCAAGAGTAATGTGTAGATGTGAAGGCCTAATTATTTAGGGTCTCATTAAGGCCTAATAGAGGATTTAAGTCTTAAGGACCATGTAAAACATATGGAGTGGAGTTTTTCACCCATATAACATGATTTAATACCTATTCCAAATGTATAAGAATTTTGGTAAGCAACTTTGCTGACCAAGATGGGTTAAATGAGTGTATGGTATAAATACTAGGCATAATTGGTTTATTTATAATTGTGTTGAAAAAGTGTGGTGCTAAGAGAAGGAGATAACATTTAAAATAAAAGGTATAGGTCATTAAGGGACAATAGAGAGTGAATAGGATTATTCATGCTTATCTAATTAAGGTTATGAAGGTGAACACATAGGTCATTGGAACTAATGAGCCTAAAAGAGGCAGATTGAGCGAGTAAGCCTTAGATGTTGATTGAGTGTGATTAGTGGATGCATTGAAGAGAAGAGTAGGTTAAGGATTATTTTCATGATCGATATGTCATGTTTATGATTTTATGATAGATTTTTTTAGGTTTTCTAATTTTGTATGTGTTAAGAAGTGAAGAGTGATGCAAAAGGGTGTTTTAGATGTATTGCTTGTGTGTGCAAGTTTTTGAGAGTGTAAAGGGGAAAGAGTGCAAGAAAGATAAGTCCATAATTAGGTGTAAAATACATTAGATCAAAAGTGGAGATCAAATCAAGGTATATAGGTTAGTGTTTATTTTCCTAAGGGGTTGTTTCCTCCTTGTGATATGGATGTCTCACTAAATTAAGAGATGGGTGTTCCTTAATCAATTGGTGCTGGTCTAAATGTTAAATATTGTATTTATATGACTATAGTCCATCTTTTAGGGTTTCGTGGGTTTTATTTCCCAAGAGGGTTTCCTACATATATCCTGTGTTATGTGCTTGATCTTGTTATATTGTCCTTATTCATTGTAATGGTTAATTTTTATGAATGATTATTATATGTGCTAAATGTTTAAGAGTTGGGAATTAAATTGGATTATCTAGAATCACTAATTCACCCCCCGCTCTCAATGATTTTACCTCTAAAAATTGGTATCAAAGCTATTCCTTTTGAAGTAGGTCTAATAGCCTAAAGGTGGTCCTAAGTAGCATAAGATGGCTAATTAGTTGAAGAAAGATAATAAAGAGTTGAAGGCTCAAGTATAGGTTACTTATGCATGTCTAAAATCAAGTGAAGAAAAGTGAAATTAGTACAAGGAATTTTTTGAGAAGTAATAGGTAAGATGAATGACTATGATAAAGAAGAAGCTTAGAATGGTCTCAAGATTTAAGGCTATTAAGGATGAGTGCATCAAGATCAATAAAGAGATATAATCATTGAAGGCAAGATCAAGATCAAAAGATGACAAAGAAAATATCAACATTCTTTAGGATTAATTAAGAGTTACAAAGACTAAAGTGAGTTCAAAAAAGAAAGGATGCAGACATCTCAAAACTTAGTTAGAAGAGACAAATGTGAATTTGAGTTCAAAGCATGGTGATCATGATAAGTTGAACTCAAATATTGAATCTATAAATATTATTGAAGATAAAACATGTATATTTAAGGGTGATATGAATAAATAAGCTAAGAAGGATAAGGAGACCATCCAAGATCTCAAAATTCAGTTAGAGGCTACAATTTCAAGTATGAGAGCTAAAAAGGATGAGAGTGTTCAATTGAAGACCAAAATAGATTCATTTAAGGATGAGCATGAGAAATTTTTTGTCAAGTTAAAATATTAAGAAAATTCAACTCAAAACAAGAAGGTGAAAATATTTATTAGGAAACTAAACACTAGAAGGTATGAAAGTTCCTTTCATGGTCATTATTTTGCATGTAAGATTTTTGGTCATAAGGGAAGAACAGTTGGTCATTTAGAGTTATGGATAATATAGTCTACTATGATTATCATGACATGGGACACATTTATATATTCTATCCCATATTTCATGGGAAAATACTAACCTAGGTATGCAGACCTAAGACAGTTAAGCTTGAGCATAATGAACTTAAGAGACAAGATGATATGCTTACTGAGATTCATAATGTTCATCAAGTAGAAGATATGAATGGTTTTATTTTGTTTTAGTTGTCATCAAGTTGGTCATATTGAAAGATATTGTAGAAGCAAGCTCTCAATTCATAAGAAGGTGAATGGACATCCTAGAGTGCTCAAGAAAGGTCAATAATTGGTATAGAAACCTAAGGAAGTGAAAACAAAGAAAACTAATTTAGTTGTGTTGAAAGATCAATGTGTATTAACTGCTAAAGAAAAAGAAGAATCATATATGAAGAAGGTTCAGGAATTCCAAGATAATGCATCATCTATCTAGATAGAAAAGCAAAATCAAAATTCAATTCAAGTTGAGCTCAAAGAAAAGACCAAGGTGCTAGTTAAGGCTAGTTATGAGGTGTGTGTGGATACAAGTAAACATCGTTCCATTGTTGAACAAGTTTCATGTGAATAACATCAGTTTATAACTTCAAGTGAAAATATATGCCAAGAATATTTATTTTATCAATGTATTATCAATACCATCCTATAAGAATGGTAAAATGATAAAGAAGATAAACAAGTTGATTTAGTCAAGAAAAAGAAGAAGAAGAAGAAGAAGAAGAAGAAGAAGAAGAAGAATCATTAGTTCAAGTTATCTAAGAAGGAGAGATAATATGAGGAGTTATGGGAAAATTTTAGTTTTACATTGTTCTAGGACAATGTGGGTTAGTGGTTTCTTTATGTAGGTTTCAAGGAGACACTTGTTAAAAAGAGGAATCATAGTGGATGCTAGTTGAGTTTTGGTTGATATTGCAGGATAAATAGGGTCATGAAAAGATATATTTGGTTAAGGGGAAGCAATGAGTTTTATGTAACTAATCTAAAGTGTTGTCATGAAATGATTAAGAAGATATATTTAGGGATAGTGATCCTAAAGTTAAAGTTTTGGTCAATGTTATGAAGAATGATGTTGTGTATGCAAGCTTTGCAAGTGGGTAATGGAAGTCTCTAGGTGTCTAATCAAGGATGGTGAGTTCTTAAAATTTTATATTTGTATATAAAGATATGTTGATCTTATTTTATTATGCTCAAGGTGTTTTTAGGGTTTTTGGTCTTGAAGATAAGAACTTGTCAATTTTTTTTGCTTATATTGATTGATCAAATTTTGAAATATTGAAGACAAGGTTGATATGGAGGTTAAGGAAAATGTGTTGTCATATCTTTGATATCATGAATAAGGTATTAGAGTTCTATATATGACAAGTTGTGTTTGTCATGGATTTCACAATGTTCTGAAGATGAGATAGTTCCATGAGAGTGCTTTGAAAAGGTTCTAAACCATGATGGCTTGTAGAGGACAAAGGGTAATTATTTTGAGATCCTTATGAGAGTTATTCATGTTTGATTCAGTTGTTTAAGTTGATCTAATTAAGATATGATGTATACTAATGGTTTCATAAGTATATTGACTAAGTATGGACAATATTGAAGAATTTAAGGAAGATTTAGTTCTTTGGGAAGTCTTTTTGAAGATATCATGATCCAGGTGGAGAATGGAGTTAGGGGGGCTAACTCAGATAGTTTGAAAGGATTAAAGATCTATACATGATGTGAGGGGTAGCATATGTGAGATGTCTTAGTCAAGGTAGAGATATGAAGATATCTTCTATATTTATGATTTAAAACATATTTGTATGATGAATTTATTAAACCAAGTCAAGTGTTTTTGACAATGTATTAAATACTCATGCATAAACAAAGAGGGAAATTTATAAATGGGTAGGTACTAGGATCATATTACTATGTAGTAACATTTAAGAGAGAAGGTATGAAATAAATTACATTGATTCATCATTTTTAATGGTTTGAAGATGATCAATAGGGTGCCTAAACTCAGGTGACTTAGAGGGATTCCTTCTTAATGTGTTCAAGGTAAGGTCATGCAGTTTTCTAATGTTCATGTATTTTTTACCTTCATAGAAGCTATGTATGATCAAAGAAGAGTGTAATCATGGATCATGTTTAAGAAGCTCGATGTAAGAAGAGGTGTGAACAATGTTAAGGGGAGTCTATATCATCTCTTAGATTTGATCCTTTCCTTTAATTGGTCCTTGAAGTATTTTTAGGTCTATAGGATTAGGAGTTGAGCCCACTTTATCATTGTGTCAAAGGGGGAAAAAGTGTTTGAAGAGAGAAACAAAGTCTAAGCATAAGATTTATATTGGTGTTTGACATTAATGATAAAGGGGGATATTGTTGGAGGTTTTTCAAATATGTCTCCAAGGTGACCAAGGATGTTGATGAGGTGTCATGTGTGTTATAATGACAATGACAAAGTGTGCTTCAATGAGCTTTAGTGTTCTTGCATGATTATTTAGTGTTTGACTTAGTGAGGTAATTTATGAATGATATTGATGGTATGGAAATATTTCATAGACCCTATGGGATGTTATGAGTGCTTATATTGCTTATTTAAGTGAATAAAATTCATCAAAATAATCATATGAATGTCTAAGCTCAGGTAGTTATCTTGACATATAAGACTAAGTAGTTTAATGACATCATATTTCACATGTGTGAAGGTTTCTAGAGAAAATTGATATATGGATAGATTCATATATTTAAGGAGATCTTATGGTTCAAGTTTAAGGTTTGAACACTAAGAATAACAAAAGTTATTAAGGTGCAAATTTGGCTTCTCATACAGAGTTTACTAAGCTCCCATACTTAGCCAAATTTGTGAATCAAAGATCTACAATAAGCATTCAATCAGATTAAGGATATAATTGTAATATCCCCTGTCAATAGAGATATATGAAAGACACAAAACTATGATACCAAAGACCAAAGCTCTGATACCACTGTAATATCCCCTACCAATAGAGATATATGAAAGACACAAAACTCTGATACCAAAGACCAAAGCTCTGATACCACTGTGATATCCCCTTCAAACAGGGATTATATAAATTTATAAAGCTCTGATCACAGATACAAACTTGCAGAATAGATTCAAATAAGCATACACAAATCACAGTATAATCTCTCAATAGCAATTAAAGATCACATTACTTGTTCTTCTGGACGATTACACAATTGAGTCTCTGTTATACAAATAAAAGAATATTAAAATCTGGTCTTAAAAACCATGAATTCATGCAAACTGGGAAATAACTTGCAATTCTAGAAGTCTCGGCCTTTCTGTGTCGACACACAGGCGCCATCGTCGGTCGATATATCGCCGACGTCGGTCACTGTCGATCGGCTTTCTGCCGACGTCGGTCTTCAATCGACCGATGTCGGTCACTGTAGCCCTTTCTCTGTCGAGGTCAGTGCCTGATGCGCTCTGTACGGACCTGTACGGACTTGGTACGGCCGCCAACCTGTCTCTTCTTAACCCCTGATAGCTGAACAGCCTGATCTCACGAATATAGATTCTAACACAAGATCTATCTCTGTATAACTTATTTGATCAAAACTAAATAAAGAAAATACCTGGAAAGCTCTGTGATAAACTTCTGTGTGAAGTTATCTCTCAACCCTGGAATTCTGTGATAACTTCTGGGTGAAGCTATCTCTCAGATCTGTATCTCTGTGATAACTTCTGGATGAAGCTATCTCTCAATTTGGCAATAAATCAGCTGATATCTCACAGCCTCTAAATCACACACAATGAAGAGGGAACGTTCTTCACTGCAATGGAATCCTGGAACCCTTGGCTCAGTCTTCACAGAAGAATTACTTCAATTTTCAATAATCAATAATCTATGCATAATGAACAATGGCCTCCATGAGAAACCCTTATACCCTCAAAAAGATGTGCTTGCCCTAATTAGGGTTTCTTAAATTAGAATTAGGGTTTCTAATTAAAAATTGGCTAAATAATTAATATTTGATTAAATCAATCAAATATTAATATCTCCCTCAATACATGTCGGATCGACGAACCGATCGAAGCTAGTGAATCAGGGAGTGATTCCGCACATAAACATACCATAATAAAGGCGCTCCGCTGCATATCAAATATCCCTAAAAAGTAGGAGCCCAGGCCAAATATGTCTGAAATAACCTGAATGAAAATCAACTGTAGAAATCCTGTGAATCAAAGTCAAGCCAAGCTCCATTTTGACCCTCTATCCATCATATTAGCCTACGAAGGTCGCATAATAGGCCAATCATCAAATCTGTCAATGTCCTCAAAAAAGGGGACATGACAATCCGCCCCTCCAAAAATTGCTTGTCCCCAAGCAATCTCGGAACAATGAACTACTCGATCCACCTGGATCCCAAATGTAGTTATGCTCTGCACTATTGTGAATCAATGTGAGTACCTGCAATATCATCAGAAGTAAAACAAAGTTGAACCCATAATCAAATTGGTGAACACAACTCAACCAATCTCTGAAATCACAACTGCCCTGGACTTGTCGATACTGTACACTGTGTAATTGGCAACTGCGAAGTCCATCTACAAAAGATGGTGTTAATCCATCCCATAACTGATCCCTCTGTAACGGTGGCACAACCAACTGTACCATACTATCAAATGTGTGAGAAGAATTAGTATAGAGACTCAAGTCTACTGGTCTCTCAAACTCATTAGAATCAGGGACTCCCAAATCCCGAATATATGTGTTAGCCTCTACAATATGCTCCTCATCAGCAGCTACAAAAACATACTCATCACCAATACTCAATGTACTAACCTCTGAGTATACCTCCACACTCTGAATGCAAGCATCAGGCTCATCCTCACTGTATAACACATGAGCTGAACTCACCTGAAGACAAAGCTCATCCACAACATCCTCAACTACCCCTACCGGTGAAGGTACTACAGATAAATCATCACCTGAAGATGTGTTAATATCTCCCTGTACTGGATCAGCATGTCTGTCAAACTCATTATGCAAGTTGCTGCTTGTCATAGGGAAAGCACTACGATCCTTGGGCCTATTAATTAGACTCTTTAACCACTTACAAGCTCTAGGTGAGACATTTCTCCCTTTTGTCCAGACATACCATAAATCTTCTGCCAAAAGTTTAGAGATTTTATCCTCCTCCTCAAACAAGATTGTGAACATGATAGAGTGCATGGATGCTAATACATCACTGGAATGAAACTCATCTAAAATATTCCAAAATATTTTAAACATATTTCGAATGCCAGCAATAAAAACTACTAACATCATAATGTTTTCAAATCCATACCTTGCAAAAGTTTCAAGTAATCTCGCCCTCTTTGCGAAATGAGGATCTCTAATGTCTCCCAACTTTTCAAAGCTTGTCACCATGGCATGAAGTACCTCTCTCATAATCCGGTCATCATAAAAAGTAAAGCCAGCTACTATTCTCATGATTTCACTAATACAAGAGAGAGTTGCAAGTCTTACCACCTCATGATGATGTCTCAATAATCGGGGCTTCACCAACAAATCAAACACTGGAAATAACACTGTTTGCATCTCATAAGTATTTGAATGCTCAACCTTGCCTAAATAAGTGTCCAACTCCTCCAAAATTTTTAGAGTGTCATCTGCTTGCTGAAATGGATGATCTAATTTCTTCTTTGCATTGTGCATGCTTTCTTCCAAATCTTTGACCCCTCTTAGAGCCATACTGATGATCGAATTGACCCTGGAACTACCCAACAGGTTGGTAAGACATTAGTTCTGATGTGCCCAATAGGATGGCAGGAATTTAGCTCTGATACCACTATAATATCCCCTGTCAATAGAGATATATGAAAGACACAAAACTATGATACCAAAGACCAAAGCTCTGATACCACTGTAATATCCCCTACCAATAGAGATATATGAAAGACACAAAACTCTGATACCAAAGACCAAAGCTCTGATACCACTGTGATATCCCCTTCAAACAGGGATTATATAAATTTATAAAGCTCTGATCACAGATACAAACTTGCAGAATAGATTCAAATAAGCATACACAAATCACAGTATAATCTCTCAATAGCAATTAAAGATCACATTACTTGTTCTTCTGGACGATTACACAATTGAGTCTCTGTTATACAAATAAAAGAGTATTAAAATCTGGTCTTAAAAACCCTGAATTCATGCAAACTGGGAAATAACTTGCAATTCTAGAAGTCTCGGCCTTTCTGTGTCGACACACAGGCGCCGTCGTCGGTCGATATATCACCGACGTTGGTCACTGTCGGTCAGATTTCTGCCGACGTCGGTCTTCAGTTGACCGATGTCGGTCACTGTAGCCCTTTCTCTGCCGAGGTCAGTGTCTGATGCGCTCTGTACGGACTTGTACGGACCTGGTACGGCCGCCAACCTGTCTCTTCTTAACCCCTGATAGCTGAACAGCCTGATCTCACGAATATAGATTCTAACACAAGATCTATCTCTGTATAACTTATTTGATCAAAACTAAATAAAGAAAATACCTGGAAAGCTCTGTGATAAACTTCTGTGTGAAGTTATCTCTCAACCCTGGAATTCTGTGATAACTTCTGGGTGAAGCTATCTCTCAGATCTGTATCTCTGTGATAACTTCTGGATGAAGCTATCTCTCAATTTGGCAATAAATCAGCTGATATCTCACAGCCTCTAAATCACACACAATGAAGAGGGAATGTTCTTCACTGCAATGGAATCCTGGAACCCTTGGCTCAGTCTTCATAGAAGAATTACTTCAATTTTCAATAATCAATAATCTATGCATAATGAACAATGGCCTCCATGAGAAACCCTTATACCCTCAAAAAGATGTGCTTGCCCTAATTAGGGTTTCTTAAATTAGAATTAGGATTTCTAATTAAAAATTGGCTAAATAATTAATATTTGATTAAATCAATCAAATATTAATATCTCCCTCAATACATGTCGGATCGACGAACCGATCGAAGCTAGTGAATCAGGGAGTGATTCCGCACATAACCATACCATAATAAAGGCGCTCCGCTGCATATCAAATATCCCTAAAAAGTAGGAGCCCAGGCCAAATATGTCCGAAATAACCTGAATGAAAATCAACTATAGAAATCCTGTGAATCAAAGTCAAGCCAAGCTCCATTTTGACCCTCTATCCATCATATTAGCCTACAAAGGTCGCATAATAGGCCAATCATCAAATCTGTCAATGTCCTCAAAAAAGGGGACATGACAATAATGGTGATAATTTTATCTAATTAGATAAGGATATAATAGTGAGCATGATATTATTATTAGTGATATAATGCTGAATGTTTATTCAATATGTCAAAAGATGTTCAGAAGGCACGCGGGGCTACAATGTGGCAAAAGTTCAAGGGAGTCAAACAGTTAATATACTCAAAAATCACATGAGGTGTCAAGTGTATTAATAATAAAATTATAGAGAAAGATCATTGGTGTGTATTAAATCAATAATTTAATAAGATGCTTAGAATGCATGTAGGACTACCAAGTGGCATTAACACATTGAGTTTGACAAGCAGGGTGCACAGAAGGCACATGAGGCTGCCAGGTGGCTTCATCTCAGAAGCAAAGATATAATATCAACAATGAGAAATGAATGTTAAATACTAGGATTATCATAATAATATAAATGGAGTTATTTTTATCTAGCTCTTAGGGAGTACAATATGAAGACATGTGTCTCCAATATTTGCATTTACATAGTGATTGTTGGCATTCAAATTAACAAATGAAAAATGAGTCTGTAGTGTTTGAGCCATAAATTTTAAAATATGCATAATTTGATGATGAAGCAAAAAAAAATTAAATTAATTTAATTCACATCCAAAAAAAAATAGTTATAAGGTTTGAATATTTGTACAATTAAAGATATTAAGCTCCAAATTTGACTATGTGTTTGACCATGTTCTGTAACTTGAGAAGGATAATTAAAGAGTTATTGATTGTATTTAGATATTTAAAGGTTAACTATTTAATGGATAGTGTTATATACTCCATGAGGATGATCTATACATATTTTTTAGGTTTGAACAATTCATATTTAGTGTGAATAATTGGTTATAAGTTGGTTTTGTTTATTGAATGCACTAGCAGATTGAGTGACCATGTTGTAAGAGTCAGTTGGAAGAATTATGAGTAGAATTGAAGAATAAAATGAGTATGGAGATGTTATATAAGTCTATAAGTATTATGATAAAGTATTTTATGTCATTATATACCCCTAATTAGATATGGAGAATCAAAATAGTATAACTATATTTTGACTGTGTGTGACCATCCTAAGTGATCATTTTGAAAGAATGTTTTTGAGTGATTAGAGATTTTCCTTGAAGTATCTAAATCACATAAAGGTGTTTCATATATACTTAAGGTTTAACCCATGTGATATAATCATATAGATATGTGAAATATTTGAGTTTTAGATTCATTATTTTGAGACTGTGTTTTCTATGTTTGAAGGCCTAAAGAGCAAGGAGACCTAATTGGTAGGTTCATGTATTAATTTGGTGGTCCAAGTGGCATGGAACCATATGAGAGTGAGAAAGGAGATATTAGATATATTTTTTATGTGTTATAATCATTGGTATAAGCTAAAGGTGTTCCAATAGGTTGCAAAAATAACATGTGGATGTGGAGGCCTAATTATTTTTGGTCTCATTAAGGCCTAATGGAGGATTTAAGTCTTAGGGACTATGGAAACATATGGAATGGAGTGTCTCACTCATGTAACACGTGTTAAGACATATTTCAAAGGTATAACAAGTTTGGTAAGCTTCTTATCTGACCAAGATGGGTTAGATGAGTGTATGGTATAAATACTAGGTATAATTGGTGTATTTGCAGTTGTGTTGAAAAAGTATGGTGCTAAGAAAAGGAGATAACTTTTGAAAGAGAAGGCACAAGTCATTAAGTACCAATAGAGATTGAAGAGTATCAATCATTCTTGTATGATCAAGTTTATGAAGGTGAACACATAGGTTATTAGACCTAATGAGCATAAAAGAGGCAGATTGAGCAAGTAAGCCCTAAAGGTTGATTAAGTGAGTGTGCTTAGTGGATGAATTAAAGATAAGAGTAGTTTGAGGATTGTGTGAATAATCTACAAGTCACTTTTTTTTATATTATGTTATAATTTTTTTAGGTTTTCTAATTGTGTATGTGTTAAGAAGTGAAAAGTGATTCAAAAGGGTGTTTTGGATGCATTGCTTGTGTGTGTAAGTTTGTGAGAGTGTAAAGGGGAAAGAGTGAAATTAAGATAATTCCATCATAAAGTTTAGAAGACATTGAATTAGAAGTGGATATTAGATCAAGGTAGCTAGGTTGGTGCTTGGTTCCCTAGGGGGTTAGTTCCTCCTTGTGAGATGGATGTCTCACTAAATTAAGGGATGGGTATTCCTTGATCAGTTGGTGTTAGTATAAATGTTGAATATTGTCTTTATAAGACAATAGTAAATCTTACAGGTTTTAGTGGGTTTTCTCCTTGAAGAGGGTTTCCCACATATATAATGTGTTATGTGATTTTTGACCAAATTTGACTTTTTAGTCAAATTTGGGCACCTATAGGTAAAAACTTGAATTTATATGTTTATAAGGGGTGTAATATGGATTCCATAAGGTGTTTTACAGGTCAATTAAGGTCATCCAATGTTGTACTAGCCTTGGTCATTAGTTATTTTAGTCCTTAAATCATTTTTAGATCATTTTGAGGTCAAAGAGGGTGCATTTAATGATTTGTACAGTTTTATTGGGGAATTTAAAGGTTGAAATGGGGGATTTAATTTGAAATATGTTTTAATAAGTCTTAATCCACTGATTGGTAACTTAAATGTTTAGGTTCATCAGAAGAAAAGTTAATTTTCTTAAAAAAAGGAAGAAAATGGCAATTGTACGACCTCTTTGGAAAGTGTGACACTTATAAAAGGTTTAAATGTGACTCTTGATCTTACCCAAACTAATATACACACTTTAATTGATCTAAAAGTGTCATTTATTTCTCAAAATTGTTCTACTTCTTTCTTGGTTATCTTGGCAAATAAAAGTGACTTGCAGGTTTTTGTTTGGTATGAATAGCTCATGAGGTTTCAGAAAAAAAAACTTTTAGGAGATGATAGTATACTCATATAACTTAATTTTAATATAAATATTGAAAATATTTACCAATTTTGATTTATGAACTATTTCTAACAAGTTGACTATGCTTTTTTACTAGCTATTTTATGCACCCTAGAGGTTTTGGTTCATTTTGAGCAATTATGTACAAACAATTTATTGAGGTGGATTAAAAATGATGTTTAATATATATTCTAAAATTCCTTAAATTATTTTTTTCACATTCCAAGTTTATTTAATAAGCAAATCACCTAAAGTTTGCAAGAACTAGTCCATTCTATGTTATTGCTAGGTTTCCATTATTTTTTGAATTTTCATGCTTTATGAATGATTATAGAGGGTTATGATAGTGGCATTTCCATGTTTTAAATGTCATCATAATTCATCTCATATTTAAACCTAATTATCTAAATTATCTCCATGTTTTTTCAATCACATATCATACATACATCAATTTGCCTATGACTGTCATACACAACCATCCAGGTGTCATGACACTTGTTTCACATTTCAAAGAGTGCGTTGACACTAGTTTTAGGTGTTTTAGGGTGTGAATAATGATTTTTAAGTTTTTATTTGGATATCAACTCACTAGAGGGTCAAGATAATGTATATTTCCTAAGATTATACTTACTACCTATATGTACTAAACAATCACCTATAGGTGGTCCTAATAGAAGCACATTAGTCCTTGTTTGAGAGGTTAGTGTAGAGTAAAAAATACTCTACATTTCATTTTGATTCACAGTCACGTGATCCAAATTTTATCCCTGTACACTTCAGTTTGAGAAGATGGAGTAAAAATTTCATCAGTGAAATGAAACAACACATTGAAGACCTAGTGCAATTAGGTCTTCCTTCTCCATTTCCTAATGACAATATTGTGCTCATGGTTGATGAAATTGAACCTTTGTTGTTGGCTAAGTAGAATGATCAAATATTTTTTCAATATTTAAGGGATGATTCATTAGTAGCTAAAGTGGAAGCTATTTTGATTCCTGTTTCCCAGCTCGAATTCAAATTGAAGGCTACGATTTAGATTTTGCAAAATTTTCACACAAGGATATTATCAACCTTGATTTAGCCTTCAATGAATTGTAGAATAAGTAGGGGTCATCTAAAAATAAGTGATGCACCTATCAAACAACATTGTTGAAGCTGTGATTTTTTATCATTTTGATCAAGCAAGAGTTGTAGTTTCTTTTTGAGCAGGCTCAAAAGTCCTTGAGGTCGCCAATAACTATAGAGTAAAAATTACTCTATGTTTCATTTTGATTCACAGTCATGCAATCCAAATTTTGTCCCTATACACTTTGGTTTGAGAGGATGGAGTTTTTTTTGACTCAAAGCGCAGGCTCAAATTTCTTTTTGCCTCAATTTTGTCTAAGTGTCAAAATCAAGTGAAAGATGCCAAGTGTCATCAGTTGAGGCACCTTTCATAATTTCTATAAGTTGGTCGAGACATGCTGTGTGTCTCATAATAACTCAACAAAATGTGACAAGTGTTGACATCCACATTTCATATTGGCATCTACATTTTAAATCTCTTTTGAGTAGAAGGTTTCAACAAGCTAAGTGTCAGGATCAAGCAGAAGGCGCCAGGTGGTAACATCGGAAGGTTTCAGTGTGCTTTCCTAAAAGCAATAGAAGATGCCATGTATTCCTAGCTAAATAAAGTGGAAGCCACCACGTGTCAACCTCTAAATTATCTTCATTTTGTTTCATTGACAAGTAAAGACTGTGGTGGGTCCCAGGTTTTGTTTTGAGGCAAGCGAAAGCCACCAAGTGTCATCGTCTATGTAAGTATGAAATGAGGCTTGATCTTTTCTATAATATAGATAGGGCAACATGGAAATGGACACATGTCACCTTCCACAATTTTCTCAAAAGGTAGCTAAAGGTAGTAGAGATCACCACATGCCTTTTGTCAAGAATAAGCAAAAAGCGCCACATGTCCCTATTCCCTTTTTGAAGTTGCCCAGGTGAGAACTGATTTGGGTCCCATTTTTTATAAAAGTTGTTTAAGTTTTGGAGAAGTGAATGGTGATATATGTCAAGGACCAAACACCTCTAAGTGAAGACATAGTAATATTATAGGTTACGTGGAATGTGCCATGTGTCTTCAGTAAGTGTTGTGGAAGCCACCAAGTGGCATGTTTCAGTGCCTCTTAAATAATAAAAAGGTTTTCAAGAAATTGGCTAAGTGTCCTTTTCGATTTAATAGAAGGGAATGTCTTGTGTATCTATTTCAACCAATGAACTATAGGAAGATACAGAGTTTCAAAATCTAATAAATATCTTTTGTTAGACACTTCCAGTCTAGTTAGAGTTTTAGTTGGACTATTAGATTGGGAATATGCAGACAATTTGAGATGGATGATATCAAGAATATCTTAAGGACATTTTCTAATGAGTTGATTAACATAAAGAGACAACAAAATCCTTACCCTAGACCTCCATATCAAGGCTACCAAGGAAATAGATTTTCATCATATCCAAACCAATACCAAGGTCCTCAAACACAAAATAATCCTCAGCCAACAAACCAATTAGTTGCAATCCCTACACCCTCACAAACTATTCCCCCCAATCCGAATAGGAAGATTGTTCCAGGGAAAAATAATTATGTGGATAACACCAATGCCTGGTGTTTCCCTTGTAATAATGCTCATACACCTAGAGATTGTCCCATGGGTAATCTACAACAAAATGTGGCAGAGCAAAGAAGAATGGATGGACAATTTGCAAGAACTAGTGACAATCAAGCCTACCAATCTCTTGGTATGCAAAATTCAATCCTAATGGCTCAGATGCAAGGAATGTCTTTACAACAAGAGGAAGAAATAGCCCCTAAACATGCTTTGTTTTCATGGGTTGAAGATGAAGAATCAATATTCTTGAACAAAGCTTCCACTTCCAAGAAACCAATGGTGTAATCAAATTACTATACTAGATCAAAGAGAAGAATGGTGGAATAGCCTGAGGTTGCAAATAATCAAGTTATGTAGAGTCCTCCATTTCAAAGTCAAAGAAATATAATTGTTTGACAAGAAATGCCACAACTAGTGCTGAATCAAGTAGTTCTTGGGCAAATTCAAGAAAAAGTAAGGTATCCTTATTTTCCAAGAACCCAAACTCTGGGACCAATGAATGTGGTGGAACAACTAAAGAAGACTCCAGCACAAGTATCAATATGGGACATACTAGCTACTCATGAACAAAAGACACTGTTATAAGAAGCTCTATAAGGCCAAGTAGTGCCCAAACATACTGAGATCAAACAAAGATCTACTGAAAAAGAAAAGCTCAAGGACACAGTTCATTTGTAGACAATAGCCTTTGTGAACAATGAAGTAGAGGTAAGTAAATCCAAACCAGAGCCTATCTGACTCTGATAGTTGGAAAGAAACTCTTGCATAATGCATTGATAGATTCAAGAGTTAGTACTATAGTAATGCCTAAACAAATAGCTGATGCACTAAAAAAAAGTATGAACCCCTCACTAAAGGAGTTATGTAGCTAGATGGAAAAATAGTACAAATAATAGGGAGAATTAAACAACTCCCATTGCAATTATATACTTGTCCTAATATAATTGTAATCAAGATATAATAGTCATAGATATACCTCCTATTTTTGGTTTATGTTTATCCAGAGACTTTACAGCCAAAATAGGAGGATATATGTCCCTTGATTGATCTCACCTCATCTTAAGAACCAAATACGGTTCTAAGATGAAAATCCTATCTGAACTGCTATCAAAAGATCATGTCACCAATGAACCAACATCAAAATTAGAGGCATCTCATGCTATGTTGAATAAGGAAGAAAAGTTTTTTTTGTTGAGGAGTTAGGTGACTAGACTGAACATGATCAAGAAGAGGAAAATAATCATTTGTTTGCTTTAATGCAAAATGATCCATATGGAAATTATGACTCTATTGGTCTAAGCAATTTTGTCATATTTGATGAAGATCATGAAATCCTAAATGTTTTGAGGGAATAAATGCCAAAAGATACCACTTTTACCAATCCTCAGGTCTCTCAACATGAATTCCATATTCTAAGTGGGAAGTCGCAAGCTTATGCCTTAATCTCTAATGAGGAAGAAATAATTTCTGACTTTCTTCTCACTTTGCAAGATGATATGAAGGAGCATGGACACTTTCCTGATCATGATTTGGATGACTTGATTGAATTCATTGGGGTAGGTTATAATATTCTTCAAGGAGACTATGAGCTAATTGTGGAGGGACAAAATAACATTAAAACCCAAATAAATATGCAAAATTACTGCAAACTTTCAGAATTATCTTTTCAAGAGGTTGGTTATTTTGAAAATAATATTTTTAAAGTCATTAAAGAGGATGATCATGAAATAGAATCTAACTTTGAGATAGAAGGAGATAAGCCAATAAATGATATATATCAAAGGGCTTATAGTGATGAGAAAATAACCATAGATTTCTTGATGATACACGCCAGTATGAAGAACTAACATTTGACAAGCTTTCGAGAATGAGAAGAGTATGTATATATTGAAAGCATGTTTGACTCTGATCCACTCAAATGTAGACCAATCAAAGTGTTATGAAAAAAGAGAAAGTCACCATAACTTCACCCCATTCAACCACTTGTACGGCAACATAAGTCATTTTTCCATGAAGGAAACTTCAGAAACTATTCTTTTGATCCAGGAAGAGAGCAAAGATGTCTCTAATGTATTATAGTTAGATAGTTTCCCTTTCTTAGTTGATTTTTTTTCCCATTTTGCTTTCCTGCTTTATTTTAAATAAGTTTTCTTTGAACACATAGCCTCAGCTTAAGTTTTTCAAAATTTTCAAAATTCTCAATACATTGAGTATCTCCCAAATCTTTAAAAATCCCCAAGGTACCTTGTGCTGCCACTTGCATAATGTGTCTATCTCGTTGTCCCATGAAGATTGAGTAAGATTTGCTAATAGTTATTCAAGTTTAATGCCATTTTAAGACTTGATGGGTCAATAAATGCCTCATATCAAGAGTTAAAGCTTACAATTTCTCAAACATTCTTGCATCTATGAGAAAATATCCTGCTACTTGCATTTTTAGTTCTTAGTAAACCTACTTAAACGAAAGTGCTTTCTATTTTGAAATAATTCATACTAGTTATCACAGAATAGATATAGAGATGGAGGGAGCAAAATCTTCAAAACAAGGAGCTAGTATTTATGAATCCCTTGATAAGTTTATTATGAGCAAGGCATATGCTTCAGCTTTCGTGCAACCATTAAAGATCTACCCATGGCCCAGAGTCTCTAAGGTTGGTCAAGCAAGTGACCCAACAAAGATAAAATATTATGTAGATGGAGTCATGGACCTAGTTCTTCAAATAACTAGTAGTAAAACTCTCAAAAAAGGGGCACATCAATGGTGTCTTTAGAGGGCCAAGGTGGGGCAATATGAGACATTTGCAATGAGGATATGGACTTCACAACTAGCACAATTCATTATCTTAGGTGTACATTCGTGCCTTGACTTGCTCAAACTATGCGCTGAGTTGTTCCATGCACCCTCGAACACCATTCAACAAGGTCCATTCATGGTGCAGATTACACCAAAAGCTATTAGAGAAATGTTGGCCTTGTATCATGATAAGACAACTATGTTTCCCACTATTGATAAAATGTAGAGAACATGGGAAAACATCAATACTCAGTTGAGGTTCTTAAGATCTAAATTCCAAATGGGTGATGATGATACTATTGTGCTGACACTCCCTACAATAAGAGCCCAATTCACACAAGCTAGCCAAGATGCACTGTCTATGATGGCTTTTATCTTTGGCATGAAAGATGATATGGTAGTCTATGGAGAACAAATGGCTATCCTCTTCAGGTTGAAGACTGTCGACAAGACTCAGGAGTATCAGCTTGATTTTTCTAAGCAAATTGCATACTCCATGTTGGAATAACTTGTCGAATTCAAATCAAAAGGGGGTTTTAGGTACTCTTCTTATTTGTTTCACCTTATGCTATATCAGAACCCTGGCATCTTTTCCCAACATATGCATCTTGATATGTTTGACCCAAGTTTTGATCTCCAAAGGACCACTCCTGTGTCTTCATGGAAACATATTTTTTCAAAAACTAGCGATCCATATGAATTCTAGGAACTATTTGTTACCCTTGCTTTTTGTCACCTTAGCCCTAAACTAGTTATAAATAGACTATTTCCAAGTGTTTCAAATCAGCTAATTGCCCAATTCCTTGTGAATTCTTTTTTGGATCCCACCATACAATTATTAGAGTCCATGGTTTTTGTGGGGAACCAATGTTGCTACCTAAGATTTTGACTCTTAGGTTAGCATTCTTAGAGGTCATTAGGTATGTGTCTATATTAGATAATGAATATGGCTCTGGGAAGAGGAAGAGGAAAATGTATGACCTCCCATGGATGACAAACAACATGGTATTAAAAGCCAAAGATGTTGAGATTGTTTTAATTAGAAAGTTAGCCTTCTTGGGTTTCCTGATAATTGAATATAAATGGGTATATGACCCAAATGGTTTCATAGCTTATTGGATAAGGACTAATAGGGTTGTTACCAGAATTGCACATGAGGGCCACTCCTTTTGGGAACACAAAATAAATCCTAGGGAAGATACTCCTAGATTTTATGTTGAACTAACAGATTTGCCCCTTCCACAAAATAGACCATGGGAAACTTTCTATGATAAGCAGAGGGATTTTGATCCTAAAATAATAATGACTTCTAGCTTAAGAAGGGCACTAAATAATAAAGACTGGGATGATGAGAAAATAGAAGTCTATTGGAAATATAGGCAAGAAATTTGTTAGACAACTCATTCTTTTGGGAATGTGGACTCAGATGAGAGATGGGAGGAACTATGGGATGAGTGTCATATATTCCCTATATTTAGCCTTGAAACAAGCAATTTGCTATCACAGGGTATAGAGCCAAAAGCCAGAGCAGGATCTAACCAAGAATCACAGGCCTTAGGGCAAACCACAACTACAGTCACAGTAACAGTTTGACTACAATCTCTTAGCATCATGAAAAAACAAAAGAGTGTGGTGCCTTCACCACCAAAAGCTTCCCCATTAGCATCAGTTATTGGAGTTCCCATTTCCCCACAAGCACCACTAACAATAGTGGTAGATGTTAGAGAAAAAGAAGCACAACCAGAAGAAGAAACACCAAGGAAATAGAAAAATGCTGAGGTTTCAACTTGAGTTTGAGGAGAGGGTAGAACCCACACAATGCCAATTATAGGCTACTGTAGTTGCTTTTTAGGTAAGTATCATTCCTCCTCCTCCTACTCAATCTTTTTCTTCTCCTGTAGGCATGATGCTTTCATCTTGCCAGATGACATTCCCTGCCACCTCCATCGTGCCCATTTCTCACTTTGCCCCATCTATCCCCACTCAAACTTTAACTTTACCTCACTTTTCTCCCTCTATTCCCAAGAAGCTACCTCCTTAGATTTCCCATAGCCAATAATTAGCTATTCCATATGGTTTACCAAAAAGACATCCTTTTGCAGGTGGGTAGATTACCTCTCCTTCTACCTTCCAAACTCAAGCAGACACTGCTAAGAAGGTGAGGGAAGCCTGAAGAGAGAAAAATAAGATCAATGAAAATAAGGCCTTGGCTACACCACATTTGTGGTCATAATTTGACCCAATTTAGTAACAACTGACGGTGACTCATTTGTCACCAAATGTAATCAATCCAAGTGAGCAAATGCAATCAAAAGACTACATAATGAATGCAGTGGCCATAGACATGTCTCTATTCAAGCCACAAGACAAAACTTAGTTGCTAACCGAATCCACTTTTGTATTTGCTAAAGACTACTTGAAAACATTTAGGAAGCTATAGAAGATGGAGGCTGATCTAGCCAAGGAGAAGGCAAATTGTAGTAGTTTGACTTTAGAAATTGATAGAAAAGATAGTGAAATAGAGAGTCTAAATAAATAGTTGCAAGATACTTTTTCCCTTTATACTCATCAGGTGATCTAGGCCTAAAATGATTCCTTAAAATTAGGGCTAATGTAGGTAAAAGATGTGGTGATGACCCTAAGGTGAGAAAAACTAGCATTACAAGGAAAATGCGAGGAAAACTTGTTACAGGTTACTCAATTGCAAAAAAAGCTATTAGATGAATAGAATAATACCACAGCTATACAAGGCCAATTTCAAGCTGAGGAACAAAGAGCAAAACAATTGACATTAGAGTTTGCCAATAGGCCAAAGAATGTCAAAGTGTTGAATTTCATGAAGGAGCTTTATGAATCAATGTGGAAGAGAATCTCTTCAGAGATTATTCAGCTCAGGCCTTCTCTCACCTTCCTACTAAATGCACAAAAATTGTTTGAAACGGTGGAGAATTCAGTTAAAAACACTCTGGCTATAGTTTTTGGGAGAGTATTGTGCTCAAAAATGTTGCTACAAAAGCTATATGATACAACGGATGGAACGTTGTCAGTAGTAGGAATTGATAATAGAATGGTCATTACTAAGGGAGTGAATGAGGTTCTCACTTGAAACTCCATAGCCATTAATTCTAGAGAGCTTCTTGATGTAATGAAAGAAGG
The DNA here is from genome assembly GCA_037957365.1 of Torreya grandis. Classification (NCBI taxonomy): domain Eukaryota; kingdom Viridiplantae; phylum Streptophyta; class Pinopsida; order Cupressales; family Taxaceae; genus Torreya; species Torreya grandis. The sequence continues at coordinate 1,544,899 of JARHVA010004081.1, read as the reverse complement.
AATTAGTGAAATGAAACAACACATTGAAGACCTAGTGTAATTAGGTCTTCCTTCTCCATTTCCTGATGACAATATTGTGCTCATGGTTGATGAAATTGAACCTTTGTTATTGGCTAAGTAGAGTGATCAAATTTTTTTTCAAGATTTAAGGGATGATTCATTAGTAGTTGAAGTGGAAGCTATTTTGATCCTTGTTTCCCAATAAATTCAAATTGAAGGCTATGGCTCACATTTTGCAAAAATTTTCACACAAGGATATTACCAACCTTGATTTAGCCTTCAATGAATTGTAGAATAAGTAGGGGTTATCTAACAATGAGTGGTCCACCTATCAAACAACATCATTGAAGCTATGATTTTTTATCATTTTGATCAAGTGGAAGTTGTAGTTTCTTTTTTAGCAGGCTCAAGAGTCCTTGGGGTTGCCAATAACTGTAGAGTAAAAATTACTCTACGTTTCATTTTGATTCACAGTCTCACAATCCAAATTTTGTCCCTGTACACTTTGGTTTGAGAAGATGGAGTTTGTTTGACTCAGAGCACGAGCTCAAATTTCTTTTTTCCTTAATTTTTTATAAGTGTCAAAATTGAGTGGAAGCTACCAAGTGTCATTAGTCGAGGCACCTTTCATAATTTATTTAAGTTGGTCAGGATGTGCCACGTGTCTCATAATAAATCAACAAAATGTGATAAGTGTCAACATCTACATTTCATATCAACATTCACATTTCAAATCTCTTTTGAGTTGAAGGTTTCAACAAGCTAAGTATCAAAATCAAGCGGAAGGTGCCAGGTGGCAACAATGAAAGGTTTCAGTGTGTTTTCCTAAAAGCAATAGAAGATGCCACGTATCCCCAGCTAAATAAAGTAGAAGCCACCACGTGTCAACCTCTAAATTATCTTCATTTTGTTTCATTAACAAGTTAAGACTGTGGTGGGTCTCAGGTTTTGTTTTGAGGCAAGCAGAAGCTGCCAAGTGTCACCATCCATGTAAGCATGAAAATGAGGCCTGATTGTTTCTATAGTATAGATAGGGAAATGTGGAAATGGACATGTGTTACCTTCCATAGGTTTCTCAAAAGGTAGCTAAAGGCAGCAGAGATCACCACATGTCTTTTGTCAAGAATAAGCAAAAAGTGCCACATGTCCCTGTTCACTTTTTGAAGTTGCCTAGGTGAGAACTGATTTGGGTCCCATTTTTTATAAAAGTTGTTTCAGTTTTGGAGAACCAGATGGTGATAGATGTCAAGGACTGAACACCTCTAAGTGAAGACATGGTAAGATTATAGGTTATGCAAAATTTGCCACATGTCTTTAGTAAGTGCTGTGAAAGCCACCAAGTGGCATGTTCCAGTGCCTTGTAAATAATAAGAAGGTTTTCAAGAAATTGGCTAAGTGTCCTTTTCCATTTAATAGAAGGGAACATCTTGTGTATCTATTTCAACCAATGAACTATAGGAAGACAAAGCATTTTAGAATCTAAGAAATATCTTCTGTTAGACACTTCTAGTTTAGTTAGATTTTTAGTTGGGCCATTAGATTGGGAACACGTAGACAATCTTAGATGAATCCAATGCTATAAAGAGGGTTGTAGAGATCACCAAAAATGATCATCAGAAGTTTGGAGAGAATTTTATATGAGAGACTATTGTCAAGAGTTTTATACTTTCAGAGTTGTGATCAGGTATATCATTTGCCTTTGTTCTATTTTCTTGAATTGGAAATTTTATGTAATTGTGCATGTTTTTGTGCCTTTTATGTAACTTGAGAGTTAATAACAAGACTGAGTTATGTGCCTTTGTTGGTGTTTTTTGTGTCATTGCAAAAGTAGTCTAAGCTATGAGCCTCTATTTTCTATTATTTCTATCTTTTACATTGATCATGCCTTTTTCACTCTTTAATGTAATTGAAGCTTACATATAGTTTCACTGTGCTTAAAATTAAGGGTCGAATTACATCCAGACGCATCGCCATAGTTAGACTTTCTTTCTTTGCATTTGTGTTTCTATTTAAATTCCTATCCCTTTCCTCCCAACACTCAAGATAAAGAAGAGACCAGCTTCTTAAAAATTTGGATGTCATTTCAAGTTGCAAGTCCCACATTCTTGAAACTTCCCATTTTTGGTGTTAGAATCAAAGCACAATTTTAATCATCAATAGTTAGAACATAAATAAATTTTCATTCAAACTTGGTATATATAATTAAGCACGGCAAAACTTTTAAAAAGGCTATGTTGAGAAAACCAAGTATTATCTTGATCAAAATCAATGACTAAAAATTTAGGCCTCTAATCCCTAAATTGGTAAAACAAAGGCTAGGGGAGCTTTTGTGGATAACATATAACATGGTCTCAATGATATATAGTGCCTCTAATTGACTTATTTTTATAGCCTCAAGA
>JARHVA010004081.1:1525000-1537500 GCA_037957365.1 Torreya grandis | reverse complement strand
ATCATTTAATATATTAATTTATTACCTTTTACTTTATTTATTGGTTGTTCTCTTGCTCATTTTCTTGTAGCTCTTCTTCCATTAGTCCTTAATCTTCACTTATTTGTATATTAATTAGATTAGTTCTTGGGATAAGGTTATCTTCTCTTTGATATTTGAATGATATAATATTATTACTAATTCCTTATATTAACTTAGGACTAATATTTTCCTCCTCCCAACTTGCATTAATCCTCCAATAAACTCCTTTGTGAGGATCATGGTTGTCATCCTCTTTATTTGGATCTATGATGAGATATTTTACGTCATTGCTTTCCTTCTCCATGTGATCATGGATTGGATCCCTATATTTAATCTCTACACCTTCACCCCCATGCTTAGTACATATTGAATGATATTCATGAGACTTTATAGTCTCTTCAAGGATCTCATGGTCCTTTCCATCCTCTCTTGCTCTTGTTTTCTTCTTCCAAACCTCTCTAGGATTCTCTTTCATCTTCAAAAGTTTTGTATCTTATCTTTTATACTCTATAGTTACATAATTATCTTCCCATACTATTTTCTTGATCAATTCACATGACTCTATACTTAGCTTACCTTGGCCTACAACTTGACTTGGTTTACCTTGTACCAATGCTTGTCTATCTTCCTGGTTGAAATTCGTTATTTGATTCTAATTTTATGCCCTTATATGACCTAAAACTTCATCTTATTAATTTTTTCCCATGGGTAACATTATCCTTGTCTTTGAAATTGGATATTTCCATCTTGAAATCATTTACCTGTCTCATTTATGATAGTTCTCTCCTTATCTTCACTTTGACTTAGGAAATCTAGTAGATCATATTTAGCCTCTTATATCAATGATCTCCATGTAATGTCCTGTTATTCATTTTTATCTTTCATATCTTGTACCATACCTTGAAATTAGGCTTCATATCCATCTTGTGTCAAGCTAAGCACTCCCTCATTTTTCAAATCAACTTGTATACCTTGTTTCTCCATGATATATGTTACCTTATCCATATTATTTCTCTCTAAAGCCTCCATTGACTCATGCCAAGTGTTCATATATTTAACCTCTATTATATTTTATAGTTTTTCCTTTTCTTCATTATTTATGGCATTATACAAAGCTTCCAATTATGTTTACAATTATTCCCAAATCTCCTATAAAAATGGTCAGTCTTCATACCTCTTGATGTTTCTATGCAAAATTGCTTTCTACATTCAAAGAAGAAATAAGAAACTGAAAGAAAATAGTTAAGGCTAGAAGTACCTGATAAAGTTGAGCGCACCAAAATCAGATGTTGGAAGATTCTCCTCTTTGGCTGTGGAGGAATGACACCTGCGGAAAAGAGACAAACATGGAAAGATGTTAGTCAAAGATATGGTGGGCTATCAGGCGAACGCCCGATCCCAGAAGTACGAAGACTCCCTAGAAGGATATCAACCCACTGATAAAAAAGAGTAGAAAATTGGACGAAAGTAGATGATAATGACAGAAATAAATGACAGAAAAGTAAAGAGCATACCTGATATGCAGCACTGTTCTGCACAGTCGCCGGCGTCGGTCTCTGTGGTGCCGGCGTCGGTTAGGAAGGTGCCGACGTTGGCAGGATTGCCGACGTCGGCTGATAGGTGACCGACATCGGCGACATCGGCTGGGTAAAGACTGACGTTGGCAGATGCATAATGGGTATAGAGTCTAGTTTTAGCTCTGTGCTCATCTTTACATGCTGCCAGGGTCAAGGTTGGTGAAACAAGTGATCGACAAGGGTTCAATAGGCGAAGAAGAATAAGACGGGGAAGGGCCAGGGGAGTCGACACGATTTCGGTGTCTACATTTGCCCCTTTTTGTCTTGTTGGTTATTCTGGACGAACTGCAAGACAAAAATAGGAGTGAGTGCCCCAGGTGAGGGATAAGGTTGATTTCGTCTTGTTGGTTGTTCGAATGAACTGCAAGACAAAATAGGAAGCAAAATGCCCTGAGTAAGGATGAGGTATTCCCCCTCAAAGCAGGAGTCGAGGGAAGGGAACCGGGAATCGGGTGCTGATTTGATAAAGAGCGGATGAAAAAGGGGTGAGGGTGAACGCTGCAAAGGTCGTGATTACGCGCATACCACTGCACGAGATGGTCAGGCCAAAGTGTCGCAGGTCAAGGGTCGAGGAGTGCCAAAATTGAAGTAATCGGGCCCTAGCATTTAGTCATCTACTGATCGGGTCACTCAATCTAAGCTGAAGCTCCAAATGGGTCGTCGCGTTCCAGGTATCCCGGGCTCAGGAAGTGCTCCTAGAAACGCAAAAAAGTCACAAGTAGTGCGGATCAACCGGTGTGCGATCCTATACTTGTGAGGGTCCAAAAAGGTCTACGCACAATTCTGCTAACCAGTCATGAGGTAGCATACATGCAAAAACAACCAAGGCAACAACGTCTTGGAAGTGGTCGAGGTCGGAGGAGATAGGCATGATCTCCAATGGTTGGTGGTCGATGGATGGAATGGACGAAAGGATGCGGCCGAGCTAACCCCAGAAGACCCCATGTCAACTGAGTGCTACCTACATAGCCCTGGTGATAGGGCCTCAGGCCGATGTAGTTCTCCCTAGAAGGGAGGAAGGGTCAAAGGGATGGTGAGGAAAAAAAAGATGTTGCAGCCTTTTCCAAATGGTGTATTCTGCAACATTGGTTGAGGGGTTTTTCATCCCTAGCAATATTCCATATGCATGATGGATGTATGCTAAAAATGAATTGAGGTCTATTTATGCTTCAGCAAGTATTGGTTTATGCTTAACATAAATTGGGTCGAGTCGATAGTTTCCATGTGTATTGGTGTCCATAGAAACTAGGGGGAACAGGGTAGGTCATGTTGATGGTCTGAAAAGAGAGTTGAGCTGAGTCGATTGACGAGTGATGAAGGTAAATGTGACCAAAGTGAAGAGAAAAGATGAAAGGCAAATTGCTCTTTCATTGACAAGGACCAAAAAGATAGCATGGATAGGGGTTATGAGAACCAAGAGCCCCATTCATGCGTGACGTCGTTGACCGTAGTTATGTTAGAGCGATAATCGAATCACTTAGACATTAAAGTGAGCTCGAAGTCCCTTGAGCGGGTGATAGGAGGAGGAAGAAGGGTAACCCGTTTTAAGAGCAAAGATAACAATGCCCCTTTTTATAGGAGACCTTGAGACAACTATAAGTCAAGTCCATGACTTTTTCAATTTTTTTTTTTTTTTTTTTTTTTGCGCAGACTGATCAATGCGGGAAGCCTACATAGAGATGTTGTTTGATGTAGTGGTCAGGTTGTGAAGCTGATCAATGCGGGAAGCTTCTAAAATAAGGCTGTTTATTGCCAGAGTAGTCATAGCCATCCTTCGAGGGAGTGGTCTATATTTTTGCTTAATAATGTTTGAAAAGTTGGCCTAGCTGTCCTTCGAGGGATCAGTCTAGTAATACAGCAATGATAGTACAGCTGTCCTTCGAGGGAGCAGTCTGCTTTTTGATTTTGATATAGATATAGTGACCATAGATATGTTTTGACATCTTGATTTGTTTTGACAGAAATGTGAGTCATGGACAAGATTATAGAAGGTCAAGGACTCCCTTTTATGAGGACAAAGCATCCATACCGCATAAAAGGGTTATAGGAATTGTTAAGAGGAATAGGGTTGAAAGGAAGTAGGATTAAGAGGATGAGGATTGCTCAAGGGATGAGCTCAAGTTAAGTGTCAAGTGGACGAGTACTCGACTAGCAATAGAACGGTCGCAGATGTAACGCATTAAGAGGCTCAGGTTCTGGGCATCCATCAAGAGAAGACAGACGATAAGTCCCTGATCCATACTTGTGCGTGATAATAAAAGGTCCGAGCCAATTAGGAGCAAACTTGCCTAGTTTACTTCGCTCCATATTGGTCACGTGTTGATTGATGATTGGATGTGAAGTTGATTGATATGGTTGTTGATTGATTGAGACTGGTTGAATGTGTGGATAAAAAGGTTGGTCAATGTTTGATTGAGATTTTGTCGTTTGATAGTTGGTCAATGGTTGGTCGAGGGTTGATTGGTTGGTATTTGGTCTTTGGTTGGGTCGAATGTTTGGTTGAGGTTGGGTTAAATGTTTGGTTGCTAGTCTGGTTGAGGCTAAGTTGAAAGAGTGATTGATATGTGGTCGAGACTGTGTTGAAAAATTGGTCAAAGTTTGGATGAAGGTTGAATTCCCCCAACGGCTAGGGAGAATGTTTGATGGATTGGTTAAGGTAAGTTGAGGTTTAGTGGTCAGATGGACTGTGTTGATGTTGAATAAGGGGGTTAAAGGTGACAAAGGAACCAGAACCTGGCGTGGAGATCCCGATTTAGGTGATGAGGTTGGAGATGTGTGAGTTGGTGTTGATGATTTGTGGGAGGGAAGGTCTAGAGGATCCTTGATGAAAAGGGAATCCTTTCTCCGTTGGTGATGAATAACAGCTTTAAGAGCGCAACAACGCTCAGTGTCATGTCCCAGAGTATGATGATAGTGACAGTATTTAGAGTTGTCGAACCAAGAGGGTCTTGATCCGAGAGTTGATGAGAGGGGCGGTGTTGAAGGCTTGATGACGTGGTCAAGAAGAGAGGTGTCATTCCCCAGACATTGGCGAATGGTGACCTTGAGGGCACAACAATGCTCCGTGTTGTGTCCAGGTGTGCGATGATACGCACAAATACGAGTGTCGTTGAACCAAGGTGGTTTAGGTCCGAGAGAATGATATGGTTTGAGAGGCGGAAGGTTGAGGCGAGATGACTACAATAAGTGTCGTAACAACAAGGTATAAGAACCTGCTAACGGGTCTGGATATTTTATTGCAGTGAGGGTTGATGACATTGGTTTGAGAGGTGTAAGAGACGTTGGTCGATGATTTGAGGGAGATATATGTTTGACAGGTTGATAGAGTAATGGAGGTGACGTGCCTCTGTGAAGGATGGGAGTAGGAAGCACTCCAATTAAAGTGGATGGATGTGGGCCTAAGATTGAAGGTAATGACGAAGGTGGGGGAGGAGTCCTCCGGTGTGGTCTAATGGTCTTCGTGGGTTTGGGTCGAGGGCCACTATTGTGCGAGGCGAGGTTAGATATGGGTTTGGTTTTAGATGTGGACGGAGGTGAGTGAGATGTAACAATCTCAGGCAAAGGGCAAGAGGAAACCGTGACTGGGTCTTCCTCAATCGAAATGGGTTAAGAGATAGGGTCTTCTCTTGGTGGAGAAGAAATAGGAGAGGGTGGTTCCTCAAGTGGGTAGATGGTAGGGATGATCGTGCCTTCTGCTTGTGCTTGAGGAGTAGGTAAGGTATGGTCATTGGATGAAGGTAGGGCTAATGGTGTAGGTGTGATCAAGGCGTCCTCTAGTATGAGAGAGGTCGATGGAGGACTAATAGGAGAAGAGGGTCTTTCATCCTGTGAAGAAGGTTGGTCAGGGACAAGAGGTAAGATAGTGTTGACGGTGTGTATATGGTCTTGAGGGTCATTGATTATGGTTTGAATGTTGTCTTGAGTAGGCGGGTGATTAGAAAAATGTTATTTAAAGATGTCAAGGTTTTGGTTGGGCGGTGCGTTCGGGTTATCCAAGATAAGATCGCCCTTGTCTAGCATGTCCTGGACGAGGTTTTTAAAAGTTTGACAGTGATCCGTATCATGGCCTTTGACACGGTGATAGTTACAAAAGTGATTCTCCCTGTACCATGCAGGGATAGGTGTTGAGGGGTCAAATTGATGTGGTCGGATTGAAGGGAGATTGAGGACCCCCTGTTTGATGCGTTTATCCAAGACAGAGGCATATGATTCTCCAATTGGAGTGAATTGACGCTGTATGGATTGACGTTGAAAATGTTTATTGATGTAGTCTAATGTTGAAGATGTTGGTCGGTTAGTTATTGTTAAAGATGATGGTCTAGAGATGACAGTGTTCACCGACTCCTTAGATTGAGAGTGGGCAGAAGAAGGTCTGGAAGAAGAATGGTCATTGGTTCTTGTGTTAGTGTTACACAATTTGACCTTATCTTCTTCAATAGCGCAGAGTTCAAGCTTTCGGGCCATGGTGAAGGCCTCATCGAAAGTGTGGAATGTTTGAACCCGCAAGGTGGATGAGATGTGACTGACACATGCTCGGGAGAAGAGCTCAATGAGCTCGGGTTGAGGCAAGGAGAAAGAGAGCTGGTTAATCAAGTCTCTCCAACGGGTGACAAAATCAACTACTGATTCATCGTCGAATTGCCTAATGGAGTAAAGGTCTGTGATCAAAACTTGTTTAGTGATATTGATTGAGAAATAGTCAACGAATAATTGAGCGAGTTGAATGAAAGAAAAGATAGAATGTCTGGCAAGGGAGCTATACCAGTCAAGGGCAGGGCCAGAAAGGGACATAGGGAACGTGCGTAATAATAACGCATCGTCGTGGGCAATAAGGTAGCAGGCATGTCTGAATGCCCGTAGATGTTGTTGTGGGTCTTCCTTACTCTGAAAGCGAGTAAATTTAGGAAGCTCCCAATGGTTGGGGTATGGTCAAATAGGGACAGAAGGATGAATGGGCTCGTTATAAATCTGGTCATATGAAGAGATAATATTTGAACCGAAGATAGAAGCTTCGAGACTGGACATTTTATCCATCAGCATCTTGATGACGTCTGCTGACAGATTGGTGGATGGAGCGCCCCCAAGGTTGTAAGGCGCTTGAAAGAGGCTAGAGGAGGTATACGACGTAGTCGGTTGTACCAGTAAGGATGCAACGTACGGATGACTAGTCACAGGGGCAAAAGTAGAGGTTAAGGGTGGTTGCGTCATGAAGGTCAAAGGTATAAGTTAACTAGGCACTGCCAAAGGTGGTTGAATAGCAGCACTGGTAGAGGGATAGGTTGGCACTCCTACATTTGTGGGCGCAAGAGTGTAAGGGGTCGAGGCAATCAAGTTCTGATACGATGTAGAACTTGGTTGATTTGTAGATGATTGAGGGGGTAACGAAACCCCGATGGAGGTCAGTCTAAAAATAGACGAAGAGGCCAAACTTTTCGTATTGGCCATGGTTGAGTTAACGGTTGAGGCGAAAGGCTGAGTCAAAAAAGGTTGGGAGGCGAATGGTGTGGATGTCATCGCCATGTCACCCGAGAGGTTTCGCGTTGGGTTTCTCGCGAGATAGTTATGGAGGGCTGTGGTATTGAGGTCCAAGAATTTTTTGAAATCCTGGTCCCCTTCAGGGATGATGGGAAGTTGAGTCGGGGTTAGGGTCGGTCCTGTAGGAGTTCTTTCAGTCTCCGAGTGGAACTCCATGATAGGACGGTTTAGAGATGGGGTAGACAAAATTAGTTGACGGCCAGAGTGGTCAAAAAGGGCCTTGGTTTGACTGTGTGTCAAAACCATAAAAGGCAAGAGAGAACGTCCTTACATGCTCAAACAAGCAGATAAGAACTAAAAAGATGAAGACACAAGCAGATCCTAAAATTCTAGAAGTAAAAATTTTTAGGATTATAGTGGCTTATGCCTTAGAATGTGTGTTTGGGGAGGTTGGCTTTGTGAGTCGGGTCCTAGAAGAAGTCTATGGATGGTTTCGGGTTTTGTTATGGTGCTTAAGAAGTCTGTGTTAGGGTCTGGTACGTGGCCTGGTGCTAAGGAGCAAGCTCCCCTCACTTCACGATTCCAGTGGTTAGCTGGTTTCGCTTAGCCAAGATATACCTCGCCTAGAGATTATACTCCGCCAGAGAACGGAGTGGGCTTCCCCCTTGGTGATGAAATCCAAGTAGGGTCACCGAGACGGGTAAGGTATCTGTTGGGGGATGAAATCCCAGTCGGGCCTTGTCTCAGGTAAGTTAAAATGTTTGTTTTGTGCAGGTGGTTTGGTCGTGTAACATGAAGTGATCTAGATTAATTCAATATGCGATTTAATTACTATGTGTGGTCTAAGAGATGCAGGCAAACAAAAATGAATGCAGAGTGTTTTAATGTCCAAGTCGAAATGTTTGTTCGTATGAAGACGAATGGAGAAAGAATCGAAGAATATGAGTTTAGCTAGTCTAAAAGTGCAAGAAAGAAATGTTCATTTTAGTTCTGCTTATGATGTCGTTTAAGAAGAGACGAAAGGAGGCGAAAAGGAAGAAACCTAATGCCTAAATGAATGAAAGAAAGAAAGAACCCAAGGAGGACCTAGGGTCCCATCGGGCGTGCCAGAATGTTTCTATGCAAAATTGCTTTCTACATTCAAAGAAGAAATAAGAAACTGAAAGAAAATAGTTAAGGCTAGAAGTACCTGATAAAGTTGAGCGCACCGAAATCAGACGTTGGAAGATTCTCCTCTTTGGCTGTGGAGGAATGACACCTGCGGAAAAGAGACTAAAACACGGAAAGATGTTAGTCAAAGATATGGTGGGCTGTCAGGCGAACGCCCGATCCCGGAAGTATGAAGACTCCCTAGAAGGATATCAACCCACTGATAAAAAAGAGTAGAAAATTGGATGAAAGTAGATGATAATGACAGAAATAAATGATAGAAAAATAAAGAGTGTACCTGATATGCAGCACTGTTCTGCACAGTCGCCAGCGTTGGTCTCTGTGGTGCCGGCGTCGGTTAGGAAGGTGCCAACGTCGGCAGGATTGCCGACGTCAGCCGATAGGTGACCGACGTCGGCGACATCGGCCGGGTAAAGACCGACGTCGGCAGATGCATAATGGGTATAGAGTCTAGTTTTAGCTCTGTGCTCATCTTTACATGCTGCCAGGGTCAAGGTTGGTGAAACAAGTGATTGACAAGGGTTCAATAGGCGAAGAAGAATAAGACGGGGAAGGACCAGGGGAGTCGACACGATTTCGGTGTCTACACTTGAATCCATCTTCTTGATTTAATTATCTTTCTTTTATGCCTTCCATGAGGTATCTTTCTTTAATATCTCATTATTTAAGAATCTCTCATATTTCATTGTAACATATCAATTTACCTCCATATATTATTTCCCAAATAATCTTTTTTTAACCATAATCATAATGCTTATGATTTATCTCCTTCATGTTTTAAATTTTTATGTCCTCAACATGGACTTCTTATTTATTCACTTTTGTACCTACATACACACATGATAAGAAATAATTAATTTCACAAGCTTGATGCTTTATTTCCTCCATATTATCCTTATTAGTTTATTTTAAATCCATGACTATCTCATTATATTTAATATGTTTCTCACCTACCTATTTTATATCAATTTGTTCATACCTCATGAACTTATTCATCTCCTCCTTGATCTACCTACATAGCAACTTTTTTTTCTTCTCATTGTCTCTCATGACAATATTTCTTATTCTCTCCATGACTAGACTTATAGGATACTTAAATCTCATAATCCTCATCATCCATCCATAACATTAGATTTTTTTCTTCTTGCATAAGCTCAACCAAGATATTTATCCTCTCTAACCTTTTATCTATCTCACTCATCTCTTTTTCAACCACAAACCCTTTTCTCTTTAGGTATTCCTTTGAATTTATCTCACTAGGGTACTCTAACTCAACTAATTCCTTACTCTCCTTTGCTTTCTCTATCTTAATCTTCTCACAATAAAGTATTTTTCACCTTGCTTTGGTCTCTCAACATAGGTTTTATCTACTCAATCTATTGACACTCTTATCCAAGTATTTTTCACCTTAGAACAACTCCTCTTATTAGAATCTCTCTCTCTTTTATATTATTCTCTTGAGATTCTACTAGCTCTTTTATTAGGGTTGCTCTACCATAAACTCATATATTTTCCTACTTACCTAACACTTTTGTACAACTTAACTTTATGTAACCTCAAATAATAATCTATAATACTAAGAATCATAACTTATTCCAAGAGTTTACCTACTCTGATACCACCTATTGTATATTTTATGCCTGCAACCTCCATATTCATTACCTTGTCTTTGATTTATAATTTATTTCCTTTAATCATTTATAACTTACTTTATTCATCTAGGTATATTGTTTCTTCTTGTCACACTTGAACACTCTTGTCTTCACTAGGCACATAAGCCTATTTACAAACATCTAGTCCTCCCCTCTCTCTCTTGACTATCAAATTTCTTCATCCTCTAAATTCTCTCATCATTAAAATCAACCTCATCATATCTTACACCACTTTCATGTCTTCATTTTATGTTTTTGGATTAACCTTGTTCATTCTTCTTAGGTTAATAGGCCTATAAAATTCATGCATGGCTCAAATTTTATTTATCATATAATAAAGCTTATATTACCATCCTTATCTATAATATTTATAACCCCCTTAAATAATAAAACAAAGGACTCAAATTCCAAGAAAGAACTCTCTACAAATGTTTTCTTCCCTCTTTGAAGACTAGCTCCTTGTAGCCCCTTTTTTACACAAACCTAGAAGGTATGACCAATCTACAAGGCTTCCCATCAAAATAAATACGCCTTTAGATAATATTTATTACACTCATACTTAACATAAACTTTTATGACAAAATTTTTATTTAAATATTAATAAATCAACACCCCTCATTACCAATCAGGTCTCTTTAGGCTTAATGCCCTTACACAATCTTGGTTTCCATACTAAACCATACTATACCAACTTAAGACCTTAAAAATATTGTATATAATATCAAATTAAAAAAAATTACAAATCTTAATGAATTTTGATTGATGTAGATAGTAGTTATTTAAGTTACCATCTCCAAACCCTAATTGAGGGTTACACAGGCCTGAGATAGCCCAAGAGGAAACAAAATGGGATAGTTTGATATTATGCCAATTTAAATCACTTATAATAGTGGGATTATATCTATCTTACCTTTACTCATATTTTAAAATTGTATTTGGCCTTGGACAATCTCCTAAAATTTTCAATATGTAGATTTGTAGAGTTTTTGGGTCTCTTGGATAGGCCTATGTATTGTGCATGGGATTTTAAATTCATTCAATATTATTTATTGAAAACATTTCAAACTTATTTTACCAAGTAGATAATTATTCACTATTTTAATAATGTGGACAAACCCTAATAATGTTTAATAAACTTTAAAATATGTTATGAGTCATGTTTCCTGACTATGTATGCATATAATTTTGTGTGGTTAGATCAATTGTAGCTTGCACATGTTATCATAAAATATCAATTGAAATAAAATCAAATTGGTACAAGTAATAGTGTTTCAAGCGTAGTCTCTTGTATTAATATTCATAAGAATCAACAAGGAATTGACAAAAAAATACATATAATTACCACCTACAATAGAATAGGGTTTTGTCCTATATTTATTGATTTTTTCTTGAGGCTTTCCCCCTCTCTCCTTCATATTTATCCTGCCTTACCTCCATTATACCACACTCTCATTTTATTTAACACTAATTTATATTATTTTCATATCACTCAAACATGTAAAGTAACTCTTTCTTTTGGCCAAAATCATGTTGAATTATAGTTACACAACCAAATTTCTTGGCCTACATTACTTTATTTATTATTTGTACATTATAAACACCTATAAAAACCTTATTATGACAATCCAAAAATATCCACCAACATTTTTATTTCAAACAAGACTCAATACACCACTCAAGGCCTAATTAACAATTCAAAATTTCAAAATTTGTTTTTTTGCAAAAAAACTCAAAATGAGTTCAAACACAACCTAAAAACTTATAATGACTCCAAATCACCCCAATGTTTCTTAAAATACCTATAACACCCACCAAAATATAAAAATGTATATAACGAACCTCTTAAAAACATTTACATACTTTTGAGACTTGTGATGCTTTGCATCAGAATACCACATTGTATCTCATAATTTTCAAATGACCTACTATTTAATGCACTGAATGTACAATTAAGGTTTGTCTCTTTCACAAAACATCACCCATTTAGATGATTCTATAGCGAATAATAAATTATATATAATTACTTATTTTCTAGGAGATATAATAGAGTGATGAAATGATACAAAAAATATTTTCATTAATATGTTGAGGGAACAAGCAAACACTACTTCTTTTGAAAGACTTCACAAACTTATTCAGACAAGTACTAGATAAACTATGCATAATGAAAATATGTGTAGAACATTACAAACACATATGTGCTCTTATGAAACAAAAACATGCACACATAAAATTTATGTAAATAAAAATAAATAAGGTTTGATAAAAAAAAAATATATTATGCAAACTTATAACAAGACATAAACACACAAAAAAAAACTTGCACACTAAAACACTTATAAAATTTTCCTAAACTATCATATTTATGATTGATGAAATATTGAACATGAACCTAAATTATCTTGAATAATTATATTTTTAGAGGTACAATCACTGATATGAGGGTGAATTAATGATGCAATCAATTCAAATCCAATTCTAAAACTTCAAACTCTCAATCACTCAATCATAAACATTCATGAAGCATATAAACCATTCATAAAGAAAGCTAAGCAATATCAATGGAACATAACACATGAATTATGTGGGAAAACCTCATGAGGAA
>JARHVA010004081.1:1355000-1520000 GCA_037957365.1 Torreya grandis | reverse complement strand
AAAATTCATGCCTATATGGCATCCCCACACTGATATTATCCCCCTTTTGAGGTGAGGGGAAATATAATATGGTAGTTACCTTACCTTAAAAATATAAGATAAATATATCAATTGTGTATAGATCATGTATCATATAGGAGTAACATGTATAGGTATATATAACATCTTCTAACATAGTATGTGATCACATGAAGTCTTAAGATGCATGATATAGATCATGGAAATTTCTAGAGAGTAATAATAGAAGCTCTAAAAACAATCAATCACATACATAAGATCACTCAAAATAAAATCAATGGGAAAATGGTCTAAGGAGACCCCAAATAAGGTGCATGTTCAAGTGTCACATAATTGAATGGGCATGACTTATTCAAATGTCCACAAAGCATAGCAATGTCATATTCAAATTTCCACATATAACATAGAGTGACATATTCAAATGTCTAAATAGTGAAGCAAAGGCATGGGGGGAACAATTAATGAAGCATATTCAAATGCTCAAATAAGTAATATAATGCAAGATAATATAAACAAAGGAAGACACTTAATGAAATGCATAAATAAAAGCATATAATATATGCAACCAGCATGAACATATCATACTAGTTCCTAAACATATGTGTTTGAAAAAATTTAAATTACATAGCATATCAAGTACATTGTGAAAGGGATAAGCATATATAGAGATATGTGTAAGTATATGAGATGAAATATGATATTTAAAAGGGATCATAGAGTGATATAAGTTGAGTTTATTATGAGAAAATAATTAAATTCCCCCAATATGATGTGAGGGGAGGGAATACCAAACATTTGTATGTGCATATATCATGTATTCGTGTATGTTTGTATTACACTCAAAATAATCACGAAACATGTGTGTACATAAAAAATGAATGATATAATATAAAGTAACATGGGAAAAATGTATAAAGAATTGTACAAATATGAGCATGCTAAAAATGTTTTGGTCTTTTTAAACTATTTGAATCTTTTGATTTTTTTAAATATTTGTAGAAGGTAAAGTCCAAAAAATTATTCCATTTTAGGTATGCTCAATTGGAAGTGTTATACACTTTGAATATAGTGAATAAAACAAGTGATCATACCAAGGAGCATATATATGTGTCATATCTGAAACCAAATAATTGGGAATAATATATGTATCCCTCGTGTGATTATGAGGTTATGAGGTAGAAGTAGAAGATGTATTGGTTCATGGAACCCATTTCTCTTAGGTTTATTTGGAGTAGTTGTATTAGGAACATGTTTATATGTTCTAGAGTATTTGAAGATGCAAAATCTATCAAATGATCTCAAGATGAGTATCAGAATTTATGAGTAGAAAAATATGCATAACCTTTCCTAAACGAGATGTGATGTATGCATGCATAACAGAATCATAAAGTGTATCATGTTATTTTGGAAAGTTTTTACTTGGTATATTTGGTTTGTATTTATCTAAATTTGGTTTCTCATCTGTCTATTCATGGATTTAATCAATAGATATTGGGTCCTAAAGGTATGAATAAATTATGTAGTCAGTTATTGAGTGGATTAAAAGATAATTTGTTGAACTATTCATCTGAATATTATTTACCATCTATATGTTTAGTGAATTTTGATTGATTTGAAGAAAGGAATGTATTTTATATTTTATATACATATTTTAAAATTATATTTATTAAGTGTATCTTACATTTTTTCCTCTTTTATTAGAAATCTTGTTTTAAATATTCAATGTGCCCATTTCACTTATTCTAATGTTACCTTTTCTATTTGTTCTGTTTTATTTGACTTGTCATAATTTGTATGTTATTTATCTTTTTCATTGATAATATGTGTCTTTGAATGATTGGAATTAGTATTGTCATTATATCTAAAGCCTTATTGATAATTATTATTAGATAGCAAATGTAGAGATAAGAAAGGTGATATCGTGTACATGTTTTCCCAATCCTTGACCTTGATAACCAAAGTGTTGTAGATTGCTGTCCAAAACCATATCATTTTGAAAGTTGAGTATCATTGTGAAGAGGTTGAATTATATTATATTCTTTGTCTAACTATTTCATTTTCATCTACTTTTTCTCAGAATTATCTTTTCATACCTATTGACTAAATTTGATCCCAGTCAAATTTAGTCAACCCATACTATTTTGAAAATTTGAATAAGGTTCCCATGTGTCATATAGGGTGTAATGTTGGTCTATTTTAAAACTTATCCCTAGCCTAGCCCTTGTTCAAGTCTATTTCCCTTATACTAGTAAAATCAATGAATGTCAACCCTAGTCAAACAAGGTAAAACCTAGTCAAAGTCATAAATTATGTTGAATTGGTCCTAATATGGTTTTGAATATTATTTAATATCTCTCTAATCCAATTAATTATTCTTGCGATGTTTAATGTGTCAAAAATTCCTTGTGGGGCCACCTTGTAGCTAAGAAAGAGGACTTCTATGGATGGGATAAAGAGATCAACTTGTCATCAGGCCATGAATTGATAGTAATAGATGTTAGAGAATGTCATAATTAGTTATATGACAGCAAATAAGTAGTTATGTTTAGTAAATGGTATTTTTTCCTTAAAAATAGGAGTTTTGGGTACTTTTACAAACTTTCCAAGTCCACCATCAGTTGAAAACATGGAGTGACTCTTCACTTCCCCATAAATCATTTACATGTTTGGATTCCAAGGAGAATTCAAGAAAGTTCATCTACATCTTATTTTCCTCCATTTTCCATTAGTAAGCCAAGGACAAATTCAATCACTTGTTATGGGTTGTACAGGTGGAATTGGAAAGAGTGATTTTAGGGGTAGATAGTAATCTGAGTACATTTCAATTTTGAGTAAGAATTTTAAATTTGGTGCCTCCTCCTTTATGAACAATTAGTTTGAATTTAGGCATCTTTTTATGCTTGTGTATCTAAGAAGGGGTCATTGTTGCAATTATTTCAAAAACTTTTGATTTGATATGATAGTGGAAGTTGTTCCATGTGTTTATCAAGGCTTCTCCATTTTAGTCACTGATCTCTTTATTTTTTATGTCTCAATATTTAAAGAGGCTTCTTCCTAATCTTATTTCAGTCTAATTTCACTATCACTGCTCTATACTTAGGAAAGTGCACCTACAAGTGCCATTGAAGGTGTTGTGAAGATATTTCTAGGTGTTATAAATGAATTTTATTCAATTGAGGGCTATGAAACACATTAGATGTGCTTGGAGAGTCTCATTATTATGTTTTATTTCTCTTTCATGACAATTCCTACATATCACAGTCAAACTTTCATCTACAAGCCTTGTTGACATCATGGTGGCACATATGGAGGTGTGATGAAACCCTATTTGTAACCCTTGCCTATTAATGAGAATCATGTTAGGATTTTTTAAAATGGACAATTGTCAATAGGATATGAAAATCACTTCCAAAATCCTATTGACTGTATTGACCGTACAATCCCAAAAGGACCAAAATAGAGATCCTTGAGCCTTTTTGGGATAAGATATGGAATGACAAAAGGTGTTTAAAATTTCATAGATTGTTTCACCTCATATCCCTATCTAGATAAAGTTCCTATGCCAATTTTGAGGTCAAAATAGTAATTGGAAGATGGAGTTTTAACACCTTCAAAGTGATTACAAACACACTAAAAAAGGGCAGTGATGTCTACAAGAGGTTGATGGAAAAGTGAATTTATAATTATTATGGAAGATTATAACTATGCCATCAAGATATAACCATCCTAAATGATTGAAACAACAATCTTGAGATAAAAGGATAGATAAAATGTGAAGTTTTGGGTTTTGACCATTAATGCATTCTCCCCTGTCCATACATAGGTTTAAGAACAAACACAGTCATGTAGAATTATAAACAGTGAGTTAGAAGTGAGATTTTAGACTTTATGTTGAGATTTTAAAGATAAATAGAGTGTTTTTTATTATAATAAATTCATTTTAAGATATAAAACCTACCACAAATACCTAAACACCACCATAATCATGTACAACCAACTCCTGAAACATTGATTCCTCAACAAGCAATTAGTGGCCTAGTTGATGGTTTCCAAAAGGTAAGGAATTGTTTGAGGATCCAATGAACTAGAATATGGTCTGAGTAGGTTTTTATAAGTCATGAATGATCTATACATGTCCTAATCAATTTCAAACCAATCCCTAAATTCCTTAGTATAACCTATACCCTACCCATCTTCATCAAGCTAGCTTGTTAAAGTCTATCTTGGAAATAGTGTTAAATGGAGGTCTAAAAGTTGGAGGAGAAGAATGATTTTTGATACAAAACACCCTTTTTAGTTAGGGAAGAACATTTAATTATTATTTTTGAATAATATGAAGGGGATCATGCCCTTATTTTGTCTCAAAGTAGGGGTAATTTTTTCATGCCCAATGAGATAGTTTGAAGAAGAAATGGGTCAAATCATGGACTAGAGGTCAAGTGAGATCAAATGGGGTTTTTAATATTTATTAAAAATCTAATGGAGAATGATAAATAGAGCTAAAATATTTTTAGTAATTCAATATGCTCTAAACAAGAAAGGTTACACAAAGATGTTGAAAACTATAGTTTCCATCAGTCCAGCTTCAGACTCCTACAATCAAACTATAGAATCCATCAGTATAACTATGGACTCCATTATCATAGCTTTTTTACTTTCATAGGCCTCATATAATTCAAATATTTTAGTGTTAAGTGTCAAGGAATTCCTATTGGAGAGTGATCTTGATGATAGGTGATGATTGAGCTTGTGTAAGAGAATGCCATGATCAAGAAAACTCCCAATTCAGGTGAGGGATTCTTTGTAACTCCCTATCCTCATCACACATGAGAAACTTGTCCTAACTTTATTTTTAATTCTCAAAAGGAAGCTTATGATGAAGTTAGTTAATAAGAGAGAATGATTGAGAAGATTTGTTATACCACACTTTGAGAAGAGGCTAATTTGGGATGTGATGATGTGTAAATCAGTTTCATGACTCATTTTTCACTACATCCACATGTATTGTAACTAATTCTTACCTTTGGATACTTGTCCTTGTGCCTCTTCAACTTCTCTCTTCTCTCTCTTCTTCCAAGTTCTATAAGTATGAGCCATTTTTGGCTATTGAAGGGGATTCCAAATCTTGGTATGGTGAAGCCCTACAAAAATTGTACCTTGATTTGTACTTAAGTTAATGAGAAGCAAGTTGGTTATAATCGAAGTCCATTTACACTATGTTTTGAAGTGATCCATCTTGAATGTCAAGTAGAGATTGAGTTCATCTTATTTTCATGTGATCTTTGAATGTGTTGATACAAATAACTTCTCTCCTAATAGGTTTCATGAAGTGTATGCTATTGTAATAGAATATTAAAGTGTGTATGAGTTTTGTAGTGTCATATCTTACCTTCCCTTCACTTGCCTTCATTTATTGAGTTGTTATTTACCTTCATGAGAAACACTAGTGCTAGGGATCTCCATTACGAGTGTTGAGGCTAGTTTGGCTATCTTAGTTCATTATGCAAATTCTAAGTGTATGAATGGAAACAACTCTCAGTGTCTTACATACTATTTCAAGTTTTCTTTATGTATCTTTCTCTCCCTTTTCACCTGTAATAGGAAGTTTTAGTAGCATAAGCACATCAAGTCATATCTAGGGATCTTTCCCTTAAAATATAGATGTTTACTTACAATAGGTGTCCCACACACCTGGTAGTATTCCCATGCTGGCCAAATATTGAAGAGGCTTAAACAACCTCTTCTAAGGTGCAAGATTTTGAGACAACAATACCCATATTTTTTGTTTTAGCACTTGTGCTTTAGGATATGTAATCATAATGTGAGTGGTATTCTTGGTTGATGTATCAATGTTATGATTTTCACTATCATTTATCTTTTGTATTTTTTTATTCAATGAAAAAAAAAAATTGTATTATGCCCATGCATTCTATGTGATACATAATAGTATTTTGATCTCCTTATAAGATGTAAAGGAGGTAATTAAAACACTTTGTTTCAAAGAATTTCTCTTTAGATTTCACTTGGAATCTAATTATCCTTTTGTTCAGTTTTGGAATCACTTGTTTTATATGTATTTTGTTTTAGCTTTTATTTTTTATAAGAAAACTTTTTGGGTATAACTTTTCTAGATGAATATGAAAACACATGATTAACACTAGCATGTTTTGTATTTTGCATGTATGTAATATAAATTTATAATGATGTGATATTTTAATTTAAATATTGATTTTGATTTTTTAAATATTATATTAACTTGATCATAGTGATGTTTTGAATTATTAAGGTCTTATAGTAACAAACACCATGTACTTCAGATTGAATCTGCATACAGACATCATTTATAGGAGATGTGGGAGGTGGAGGGGTTTTAGAAAGGAAAGTTACAATAGGATGGGTCACCTTACACCTTGGAGTAGTGATATCATGGAATAGGTTAGAGGGATGATATCTATCACCCTCCTTAGGGTTAGGAGGAAGAGGTTCTTCTTATCCATTTGAAATTTTCCAAACACACCCAAAATAAAGATCACAAAGGATAGGCAAACAAGGATAAAAAAAATCACCTATAATATGCCCACATAAAAATCATATTTGGAAAAAATAAATGCAACAATTTGAAACCCTATAAAGTTAAAACCCTAAAGGAAAACTTTAAATTTTTTTGCACAATAATAATGTAGGAACCTAAGAGGATTAACTAGGTTTTTTATAAACATAATTATGTTTTTTCATAAAATATATAAAATATGCAAAACCTAGAAAAATAAGAAAAATAGGTATCCCTTTCCCATTGTATATCAAGATGCATGAAAATTAGTAAATTTAATATTTAAAAAAATTTGTAGATAATTTTAATAATTGAAAATAATTTTATTATTACAACGTGATACAAAAAAACCTTAGAGTAATTTTAAACTTAATCTATTTTGAATCATAAATAAGAAAAAGAATGTGGGATGTTTCATAAGTACTCTACAGTGTTCCAAATAAAGAATAAAAAATTTATATAAATAAGCAATATATTTTTGATATCTAAGAGAGGATTTTGAATAAAATAATAATTTTCAATAAACCTATAACTTAATTTGAAAATACGTACATGATTTGCCTCGTATGTCAATATTTACTAAACATAGTTAATTGTAAAAATTAAAAAATCCATATAAAATTTGGATGAACCAAATGATGATTTTTTTAGTATACCAAATTTAGTAAAAAATACATCTAAATAATTTAGAAATGGATCTATTTGGAATTATAAATGTGCCAATTAAGGAAGCTAATTAATGTTTTCATGTTGGGTTCACCAAATGTTAAACCCTAAATTTACATGAATGTGGATATCTAGGGTTAAGGGGAATAGGTTGGATTTTAAATAGGGGTGGTTAACTAACCTAATGAGTGTAAAAATTAATAGAAAATTTAGATAAATAGTATTTTAAATTTATACAACTAAGAATTCTAAAGAGAAAAACTATTGATAGAAATTGTAATAAATTTGAAACAAAGGTACTCATTTTTTATGGTGCACATATAGGTATGGGTAAGAATAGGGTATAAGTGGAATAAAAGATGATCCTATAATATTTTTCATATTCTCTAAATATTATTCATGTGTCCTCAAACGTTTTCATCAGATTTTGATATCTATGTCGACTTAGGTATATAATCTTACCATATGTGTCCTATATGGAATACTAATTGGATTTGTATGTAACCAACTAAATTTTTATTAGTTTTATTTCACATTAAATATTAATGTATTCATATCATTAAAAAATTCTATCACTCTTTATCAAATGATCAAACCCTAGATCTTCACCCATGGAGTGATTATGAAAAAAAATTGTTTGTGGGATAATAGTGTTGAGCTACCCTAAGGACGACTCTATCAGTGGGCACTACCAACATTGTGAATAATCTAAAGAGGGCCTCAAAATTATTTAATTATCACCTATATGTTGTATTTTTTGTACACAAGGATGAAATGTGTGATAATTAAACACATTTAGTGACATATCTTGTCCCATAGAAAATATGGCTCATGGGATACTCTTTGAATGGTTAAAACTATGGAAATGTTACTCCTATAATAGATTTGGAAATATGGACAAATAGGATAGGTTTTATCACTTGAATTCTTGATTGAGTGATGTTTGGTATATTGCCTTTGAGGTGTATGTGGTTTCAAAGTGAGGAATGAATGAGGGTTGGTATTTTATATATATATATATATATATATATATATATATATATATATATATATATATATATATATATATATATATATATATATATATATATATATATATACACACACACACACACATGCACACATACACGTGCGCGTACGCACGCATGCATGCACACACGCACGCGCGCGCGCACACACACACACACACACACACACACACACACACACACACACACACACACACACACACACACACACACACACACACACACACACACACACCTATCCTTTTTGGAAATATATCACATTAAAGAACTTATGCCAAATTTTAGGATAGTTTCATTCATAAAATGGATGACTTTTGAGCACTAGACACTTTGTAGGAAAAGTGGACACTTGTATCGATGAATATTTAAACCTAGGTCATAAGTGTCCATGGATCTATAAAACATGTGTAGGTCAAGAACTATAAATTAAGGATAATAATCATGTCTATATATTTTTTCATAACATATAATCCTTGGTCATTAGAATAATAATGGTTAGACTAAGAGATAAGTAATTAAGCACAAAGAGATAATGAACACAAAACTTTTAATAGCAAGCAAGTATAGAATTGAAAGTTAAAACCATGATATTTATATGCAGACAGTACAAGTCTGAGGTGCTATATAAATCATATTTTGGCATCTACACATACACCTTTGGTATTAAAAAAACATGTTATACTATTCATGTGGCTTCTAATAACTATATTAATGGTATTTCCTTTTTTGTAGCTTATAATGCATTAATCCATGTGGTATCTTTTATATCTCTACTTTTCCAATTTGCCTTATATTTTTTATATTATTTTCTTTGCATAATTTTTATAATTCTCATGTTGATCACCTCTTATATTTCTTTACACTCTTTCTCAAGCATCTGAAATCTCCAATATATTTCTACATAATCTACATGTGTATTTTCAATACTTTTTCCTTTATAATATGGATACAAATCATCCACATTTAAAATATGTTATATATCTATTCCTTTAATTAATTATATATTTATTGGTGGAGGTATTTACAACAATTTTTTATTCATATTACTTATGTGGATAATATATATTTATTAGGTGAGTGATGACATCATCATGCACTTATGATTACATGGGGTCACATAGTGAGTGGATGGGGTCATCCATCCCACTTGGTCCCCTGAGTGTTGAGTCCACTCAGGTCACTTTTCTAATATGTTTCCTTAGTTCTCTCTCCACTCATAGTGGAGGATCCCACCCACTTACCTTGTCTAGATTTGATACCATGTAAGAGTTTACCATGATCTTTGTATCAATAACTGCACATAGTTATGTGATCACATGAGTCATGACCTATTTTAATTATAAATGCACTAAAGTTATAAAGTGACATATTCAATGGGGTTACTTATGTTATGGGCCCTAATACTTTATGAATTGTACTTCATATAATAATTGATCACATGTGGATGCATTTCTAGTCATGTCTGACATCCCCATTTTGAGTGTGCATTATCCATCATCACTCTAGCACTGATTTCTCATTTGGATGCATTCTCATTTGTGTCCAATGTCCCATTTATGAACATACTTTAAGGTTTGATTTTTGTTTTTACTATGTAGTCTTTCACTTCTTTGGTGTCTTCTCATAGTCATGATGACTCCATTTGAGAGATACCAAAGGAGGAAGGTTGAGTCTATTCTAGTGGTACTTCTCCAGAATACTAATTATGCTTCATGGAGTGTGTACATAGAATGCTCACTCATGGATTAGGAATTTATCCCATTCTTATTTGGATATATTCTTACTCCTATTGACCTAGGTAAATATGATGACTAGGCTAAATCTTGTGATTATATTTATGGTCACTTATTGATACACATTTCATGGGATATATACTACCATGTGGAGCACATAGAGTGTCCCCCCATTATTTGGAAGTATTTTTTGGGATTTTATTATACTTTGTGTCACATGTCCTCTTCTTATGATCTCTTTTAAGACTATTGTACACTCTCCTCCTATTTTTTATGAAAACACATTCATCATGGACAATGCTCTTACTTTTGTTGAGATACCACTACAAGATGAGATTATGCTAGACCATAGCTATCATATTGCATATTATTCATTTTTTCCTATATAGGAATTTTTTATTCTAAATCCTTCACAACCTATAATTTCAGAGCACTCTATTATTTTTAGTGATAGTACACCTATTAAGAGCATCAATGACTCATCTCTTCTTGTGGATTTTCCTTATTCATTTAGTGAGTCATGCTCCACACTGCACATGGGCATTATTTTAGTAAATGATCCATGTCATTATTTTGACTAATTGACTTCAATGGTATTACCTATAGATTTTTTGCATGTTCTTTCTAGACCTATGACACATATTTGATTTGAACCACATTTAGATATATTTTTACTATTTCCTTAATTTTCCATTATGGAATGGGTAGAGGTTCAATGCACATATCAGGTTATTCATTTACCAAAGGGAAGAAACATTTTTTGATGAGGATGAAGCTTCTATAGTCTTCAAGTAGAGGATCTCATAATCAACCTTCATCATCTTGTGATATGTACTCAGAGTACTAACTAATTTAGCATCATCATCTAGGGGGTATTTTAGTCTCCTATTCTTATTTTCTCTCTTTTAAGGGGGAATTTTTTTCCCACTAGGTTTTCCCCTTTTACTCCAAATTTTTAGGGTTTTTTATACTTGGTTACCTAATCAAGCCTAGTTGTTAGGACCTAATTCTACTACCCACCTAAGATACACTTGGGGGGTGTTGGAATAAGTATTTACTACACTTGTTTATTCTTCTTGCTTATGTGGATAATAGTTATTTATTGAGTGATGACATCATCATGATGTCATCATGCACTTGTGAGTGCATTGGGTCACATATTGAGTGGATGGGACCATCCTTCCCACTTGGTCCCTAAGTGCCAAGTACACTTAGGTCACTTCTCCACTATTTCCCTTAGTTATCTTTCTAACCATAATGGAGGATCCCATCCACTCACCTTGTCTGGTTGAGTCATCATGCACTAAACTAGCCTATTTATATACCTATCCTATAAAGCATTTTGAGGTGGAATATGGTGGAGTGTAATGTAACATTATCTTTTGGATCCAATATGTTTGTGAAAATTTATCACTTGTCAATTTCATTTGATTATAAATTCATTTTGATGTGCACTTTATTTACTCATGTGATCACACAATCATGTGATTTCATTGATACAAAGATCATAGCAAACTCTTACAATATTGTATTCATTCTTTCCATTTTTTTGTAAAATTATGCACATACCAATTTTTTTCTAATTCAATTTATTTTAATTCCCTTTTGGAAATTTCTATTTTCATTAAAGTGTGCTAGGAATAAGTATTCCACAAATATTCAACTTCTCTTCTCTTCACATATATATGTTTTTTATATTGTAATGTATTTCTTTCTAACAATTATCACACTTAATCATTTATTGAATATTCTCTAAAAAATATTCTTCTTCAAAATTGATTTTTTGATCATTTTTCATGTTTCATAATTATGTAACTCCTCTTAGACTTGACCCATAAAAAAATCAAATGGGATCTTTCATGTAATTTTATTCACATAATTGATATTTGAGGACTCATCTTGAGCTAGAATACTATCCCATGTTCTTGAATTACCCTCAAATAAACATCTCAAAAGATTACCCAAATTGTTATTGACTACCTCTATTTTTCCATCTATTTGAGGATGGTATGTTGAACTCAATTTTAATTTAACACTAAATTTATTCCACAAAGTCCTCTATAAATGTCAAAAATTTAAAACATCTATGTCTAATATTATATTTCACCATAAAGCATGCAACCTTAAAACTTTCCTCAAAATTAATTTAGAAATGATTATTACATCACTAGTCTTTTTACATGCCAAAAACCATGCCATCTTTGAAAATATATCAACTATCATAAATATTGAATCATTTATTTATTTATTATATGTAAACCTAAAACAAAATTGATAGTTGTACCTTCCCATGGTTTATTTAAAATAGGTAATGGTTGAAAAAACTCTACATTCTACCTTCTCCCTTTCACTAGTTGGAAAACTCTACATTTTTGAACAAATTTGAGAATTTAAACATTCATTCTTGGCCAAAAATAATTTTATACCACTTGTACTTATATTTTTTCATAACCAAAATGAATTTTTAATGCTTCATTATGTTTTTAATTACTCAAATTATCTCACATTGAACCTATTGGTATATATTTTTATTCTCTAAGTCACCCCTCCCTACAAGCACTGAACTCAGAAGGACTTCATAATAGGTTGTGCACTTGTGCAGTATTAAGTTCTCTAAAATCAAATCTACATGTAGACGCTTCCCATACACACCCATAATCAATAGTTATAATAGTTTTTCATATTAATTAGGTGTTAATATTCACCTATAAGGAGTTATGAATGTGTGCCCTATGTAAATATATTTCATCACACCAACATAGTACACAAGTCACAGTGCTTGGGTCCTGACTTTAAGTAGTAAAAGAGAGAAGTACATAGGGAGTAGTTAAAAATCATGAATAATGTACTTAATATCTTAAATATTATTATTCACCCTTACTTAAAGACTTCCTATCTTTCAAACGATGAATTACCATGCCAAATTCATATATTTTCAAGTCTATGCCCTTGCAAAACATAGGCTATGATATAGGTTGTGCATTGTTCCCTTCACAAACTAGTAAAAGTTCTAGATGAGGGCACAAAATATGAATATCATCATAAGAGACTAGGCACATAATGATTTTGGGCCTTTTGTATTTCCATAAAAGATTTCCCTCAACACCTTTCATAAATTTGTAGCTTTTGCACTTCCATCTACAAAAAACTTAATGAACATAGTTAAATTTGAACCTAGTACCTAAAATATAGGCATGAATTCTAATCCCTAACATTCACAAGGTAACATGATAGAACCCAAAGATGAACTTATGGAGTCTCATATCAACAGGCTAGTCTAAGTGTATTGATGAGTGGCATTTATAAATAAAAGATGGTAGTTAAACCTAATTAGACATCAAAGGGTTGAATATAAAAATAATTAAATGTAGAGGTAGTTATCATAATGTCAAATCATGATAACACACCTTCCTTGTTTTCCTAAATTCCATTCATTCTTAGATGCACACATGGATCCATGAGTGACCTTCTAGCTACATCTATGATCAATTTATCAGACCTAAATTGAATAAACATGACTTTTAATAGTTATTGCAAAGATTTTGATGCCCTTAATCAACATCAATCTCTAGAAATTGATTCCAAATTCAATTTCATATATACCACCTCCAATGGTGAATTAATTACATTGTGCCTTTCTTAGTTCTATATAAACCCTAATTTTTATTATAAATGGGCCAAATTTTATCCTCCAAAGAGCCTTCTTTTTGTATAACAAAGATTTGCCCATTCAAATTTGTCATATTGCCTTACACCTTGATATTTATAGAAACTAATTTACTTTTATTCATGTTTTATGTTCTGTGTGCATTCATGGTTGTTCATCCTTATTTGTGGAAGTTCGTCACTCTCATTGGCATCCTTTCTTCACACCTCTGTAAAGAACCAAAGGGTCTTACATGTTTCATTCTATGTATATATGGGTTTATGTAGGCATTATCTATGGATCATTTTTCATCCCTCTTAATGTTGTGATGTTTTCTCTTACCTCTATGCAAAAAACTTATGCAGTGTACCTAGTTTGAATATTTCACATTCTATCTATTATTTTTATTATTTTATTAAAAGGTGAGGTTCTCACTCTATTCTTGGTGAATCACCTTTTACATTCTATTAACCCTCTTACTTTTTTTCTCCCATTCCCCTTGTCAATTTTAGGTTTAGAACTAGCTGTGGATTCCATCTTGCTCTTTGTAGGTCTATGCATTGGTCCTAAACCATGTACATATAGAATAGAAGGAAGTAAAATTATTATAGAGGTTCATCCAAAGGATTTCAAGAGTAAAAAACCTTTAAGTATGATCTCATTATTATAATGATACACAAAATCACTCTGTAGAATACAATTCTAAGCAGAATAGCCATGCATCAACGCACATGAGATCCCTTCACACACAGCTACATGTTTTTAGTGATAAAAATTTCTAACATGATTGGTGGGAACAAGTTCAAAAATTGGTACTACTCTTAACAATTAAAGTGTTAAATACACTCTATAGAGAACTTGAAAACTCCAAGCATTCTTGGTTTATAAAGATCATCCTTTTACCTATATGCCAAGATAAGCATGATCATCTGCAATAGTTTTTAACCTTTATTTCTTCAAATTACCTATACCCTATATAATAATAGGAGTTAGAGTATCCTTATCTCCCATCAAGAGGGATAGAAACACAAGGCAACCTTATCTTAGAGATCAATTTACATTAGCATTTGGTATATTACCTACACACAAAGGATGACAATTCCCCATCTCATTCATGGCTACTCTTAAAAACCAACCATTTTTTCCCTTTAATGGAAGAAACCTAATGATCTTTCCCCAGCATGATTATATTCTTGTAGTTGCTCTTAAGAGAATCCCCTAATTTATAGGATAAAATAATACTACCTTGGTAAATTATATACAAGACATTATAAAAATATGCTCCATCCATAATGTGACTAAAGACAACATCACATTATGACTCCTTGCCTCTTATTTTAAAGTGATATCACTTTAATGGTACCATAGTCTAATACCAAATTCTATTCATAGTTGAGACAAGTTAGGAGTAGTAATATGTAGATATTTTAAAGAGAAGAGTAACCACTTTTAATTAATGGAGCAGCTCATGACCATCAAAAGGGATCTAAACAAGTAGATGGTCAACTTTAAATTTAGATTCCATAAGACTTGGGACCAAGTTCCACTCCTAGTAAGGTCAAATCCTAACATTATGTTCTTATATTTTTTAGAGCATTGAATAGTGATGTGCTTGTGATGATCCAATCTATGGGTGGTGTAGTACTAACAGATACATATGAGGTCATTATGTGTACACAAATCTACTTGATCCAAGTGGAGAAAATTATGCCCAAACCCCTTATGACCTTATATCCTAATCTCCCATGTAAAATTTCACCTACCTTGCCTCTAATTACAACTCTATCTCCCATTCCTACTGATGTCAACCCACCAATTTCATTAACTCCTATAGTCATGAGTGAGCTACACAAAGTCAAGTCCTTATTAAATAACTTTGGAAATGATCTAGTAACACTCAAAAGGAATTAAACATATCACCCTAATCATTATTAACCCTTTAGCCAATAATTTCAATCAAATAGGCTTCCCTACCAACATGTTGTGTAGGATCATAACTAGTTTTCATATAATAGGCTACACTATTCATCAAATTCTAACACTATGAGCACATCTAGAGATCTTGTACATATGAAAAATAATATAACACATGATGTTTAATGGTGATATTCATGTGATCAATTACATGATCAATTTGCATGTTTAAATGGATTAATGAATGAGGCACCTATAATGCAACATGCACCACCACCTCAGGACCCTCTATCTACTTCATATTAACCAAGGGATGAACTTTAGGCACAAACACAAGACCAAGGTGGATTAACCTTCCTAAATTGGTAGGAGGATGACTTCAATTATTTGAATTATATTAAAGTTTTGAATCTGCTTCAGCACCCTCAACTTCATTTCCCTACATTTTGCATGAAGATGTGTAGGGTAGAGCACCTACGATAATTTTTTAGGCATGCATATAAATAGTCATGTACAAAGAGATCCAACACCATACTAATACATAGGTGAAAGAATAGGATACTATTCAAATATCATAGGATAAAGGGACTCAAATCCCCTTTAACATAGTCAAGTAGATGAAGAAGACTAGCCTGAATGTTTCCATGTGGGATGTTCTTTTTATTCTTTCCCAAACAAATTTACTATAGGATTCCCTAAGGAGCTTCCAATCCCATGATCCATTATAGACTAGGCCTACTATGCCCACAAGTTTATATCAACTAGATCAACTACACAAAAATAGAAAATTAACCCCATTCTACATCTCTTTCATTATCATCAAGCATATTGTACATAATTTCATGAGAGATTCAGGCACAAGTATCTCAAAATGGGTCATCCAATTAGATAGAACAAAGGTTAAAATTGTGGGAATTATAAAGGATCTAAGTCTCACTCTCCATGCATGTTTGAGCCTTTGCATTATGTAGGACATTGCAATCATTAACTTACCCACTTAATTTCATATATGCCTCTCGTAATATTTAACTATGAAAGTGAGTGGATATTTATCCTTTAATTGGTCACACATGCCACTTAGGACTAGATATGGGACCAAGGCTGCACCTATTTCAAACAATTACATAGATCCATACACTCTTATCCCATTTGATACAAACTACACCCTATTAAACCTAGAGGAGAATTCAATTCTTCATGAGAAAACTACACCCATTGAATAGGTCATAGATGACTTACTTTATGAATGGGCATGTGAACATTATGAGTGAGACCCATACAATAATTTAGAGGAAATAGGGCTAGGCACATATTATGTTATTGATGAGGATGCATAGTTTCATAACCTTTTAAAAGCATAAGAGGACCTTGGATGCATATGGAAGTTATAGTTTTATTTTTCCCAAAGTAAAAATTGTGCAGGAGTTGGTGTTGTAATGATTTCCCCTCAAAAGGAGAAATATTTTTATGCATTCAAATTGTATTTTAGTTTTAGAAATAATGTTTTCAAATATGAGGTGTTAATCTAATGTATCAAATTGAAACATAAGAAATGGATCAAGGTTTTGTAAGATTTTGAAGATAATGAACTAGTGGTAAACTAGGTTAGATCATTGAACATGTCCAAAAATAGTCTATTTAGAGCTTACAAACATAAGACATGGGACATAATTGAGGGGTTCAATTCTTTCAATATCCATTCCATATCAAGGATGTAGAATGATGATGATGATGATGATGATAGACTCATAAATATGGGTGCATAACATGACATCCCATATAGTATAAGTAATGAGTCTGATCTGATCATAAAACTTGTAGTCAGACTAATAGTCCTAGACAATGAAATTAATTTGGTGTTAAAAAATGGTAAATAAATTATCAACTTCCTACAAATTCAAGTTAATTTTTACAAAAACAATCAAATACAACTCAAAAATAAATATGAGTATTAGATCATTCAACTAAAGGGAAAAACTTTAACTAAAGGACTAGTCACACTTGAAATCATCTTCAATTCTGATGACCAGCTAAAGGGTGAGAGGAAAAACATGATGGTGAAGGAATAAATCTTAAGCAGGTTGCCATTTTTGATGAAAATATGTTGAAATCTAGTAGTAAATGATCCCTATATGAATTAAAATAATTAATTGATATAATTAAAAGGTATGGTTATATATTCACATGAAGCTATAAATACCTCAGAGGCTTTGATCTAGGCTTAACCCATTATAGATTAAGCTTCAACACAATACCAAACTAATTAGTCAAAAGTAGAGGTAAATTAATGTGAAGCTTAAGACCTTAATGAGGAAGTATCTCTCAAATATCATCAAGGAAAACATAATATTTCCAATAAAACATTCCTCATGGGTGGTCAATCTAATCCTAGTGCACAAAATAAATGGAGAAATCTACTTGTGCATAGCCTTCAAGGACCTAAACAAAACCTCCCTCAAATACCACTACCCCCCCCACCAATGGAGCAAATTCTATAAAAATTCATAGACACTAAGAGGTTTTCACTGTTATATGGTTATTTAGACTATAACTAGGTGCTTGTGTAGGAGTACGATCAATTAAAAATAATATTCACCATTAAGTGGGTTACCTTCGCATACCAAAGAATGCCCTTTGGTTTGAAAATCACATGATTTACCTTTTTAGGGGCCATTTTGTCACCAAATCATACACCCTAGAAGAGAGCATTCAAACCTCTTCTAGATTTAGGCAACATGGGAATAATTAAAGGTATGTGGGTGTACCTATGGTGGAAGTAAGCCTCTAGATTTAAGGGCTAGCTCCATGAATGTGTCTTGAAATGCTTATCACCTAAACTAGTGATTTCTTGTGAGAAAAGAGTGATAAATTTGCATGAAATAAACTTATTATAAGGGGGTGACACACCAAAATTATTTCCACATGACCATCATAATACTATCATAATGAAACAAGGAAACAAACTAGATTCAAAGTCCTAAAGGATTATAACATCAATGTTTCAACATAGAGGTGAGATGTATGAAAGTAACACAAGGTAAATAAATGAGAGGGAATAATTCACACTCTAAGAATAATAGTACACTTGAAATGAGCCTAACATACTTGACTATAATTTATATGACCTATTATAATAAAAATTATTTCATAAACATGAAAGGATAAGGCAAGCAAGGGTAGAGTATTATCACTAACTCCACCATACATCACTTTGTAAACTTAGACAAATATTTATGAACTCAAAACTAGACTTACATTAATGCTCAAAGGAAAAATACAATGTCATTCTAGTAGGGATTCACCATACATGGTATGGTATTAGTTTAAAATAGACAAAATGGATGCTACTTATAGAATTATAGAGAGGAAAAGCGAATGAAGTCCAAGAGTCACTAGGATATGTGTCATGTTGATAAAAGGAGTTATACATTAAGGAGAATGAGTGTGAGATAGACCATGCAAGGTCTGATATAAAAAATGGTCCTCAAAGGCATGAAACTCCTAAAATGTGGTGTATAACTCATTTTGCTTGCTTAGAAAACTATCTTCATCATTTGGCCCTTTTAGAACACCCCAGCACTGAATGGGGATAGATCTCATGATTGCACTAAGAAGGATGCATCCATCATATACCTAATGGGGTTGTTTATATATACTAGTATAAATATATCCCTATCATTATAGGATTGATGTTCTTTTCATCATGAACCCTCTATGACTATGTTGAACCTATTGCATGTGTTTTTTATGGTCTTGACTAAGATATATTGGTGTCATATGAATTTGAAGTATTTTCTTTGGTAACCCAAATCATATTTTTATCTCGTGTTTATACATTTGCATGATTAGGTCCATAAAATATTTTGATTTGACCTATCTATCTATGTAGCATCTCCTTGACATGTTATTTATTTAATTTTAAAATATGACCATTGTCACTTCAGACACATATATTCATCTCATATTCTTTAAAATTTGATCAAATTTTCTCCATCGATCTCTTTGGGAGTCTCCTATCCTTGAATTTCAATAGTGGCCATTGATATTTGATTCAGGCTTCCAAGATTATGAAACTTAGTAGACCTATGTGCCTTTTATGTACCTGACTATCAATCCCCATTCAATTAATTCTCTTATGCCATATGGCACCATCACATTCAATCTTAGGATCCTTTGACATATTGACTTCATGATCATTGTTATATCTCCATTTGCATGATTAAATGCATGCCATTGATCTTTCTTGACTTATTGACCCTAGTATTCAACATGGATCATCAATTGGAATTTGTATGTAAGAATATGCACCATTGATTTTGATCTAAGGGACTTTAACTTATTGACTTTGGGTGATTTCCCACATTTCAGTGATCTTTGATCCGATTGAGTGAGGTTTCAACACTTTGTAGTCATACATTCAATTTTAGGATATTTTGACATGTTGACTTTGTGTTGTTGATCCTTGATCCGATCGAGTGAGGATTTGACACTTGGTGACAATGAATTAAATTTTAAGGTCCTCATCTTCTTCAAACAAGATATTTCAACCATGAAGTGATTGAAGATAGGTAATTTCCCCTTTTAAACATGATGATCTTCTCCATAGCTCCTATAGGTTCTCATTCATGGTAGATTACTGTGTATACATAGGAAATAGATTGTTACAATCCATCCTTGTTATTTGAAAGGATCTTGCTTAACTGACCATGTAACAATAATGTGTTCAACCCCTTTGAACTCTTCATAACATTGTTATGAAACTCTTTAGGAATTCACATACCTCACTCAGTAGACTATGCATGATAATGTAAGAATTACTATTTGGCCTACAAAGGCTTTGATGAATCACTGATACTTTGTGAAAGCCTCTTTCATTCCTTTTAATGCTTGAACATCATGGAAACCTATTGGATCCTTGCAATTAATGCTCATTTATGATCTCTAAGTGACTCAAAATAACATAAAGATTAATTAGACCATGATCAACACTAAAATGACATTAAATCACATCTAATTAATTATGACACACCATATAACATTATATTATACCCTTATATAAATTTTTGGCTATAGGGGTTGACCCATTTTTACTTATAAAAAATGGTCAACATTCTTGGCAATTTATTGAGAGTGGTATGCTTGTTATGTCATGACCAATATCATAATCCTATCTATTGGGCCATGGAGTCACTTATACACCATATTTTACACACAAATTGCCTTTGATAACAAATAAAACATAAGGGAAAGACAAGCAAAATAAGATACACTCAAAATAAACACACATGTATTCAACTAGAACACTTACAAAACATAACACAACTAAAAGCAAAGTCACACCTAAACTAATATTTACAAGACTAATCTTATATTCCTAAATAGAAATGTTTCAATTGTATTTCATTCATAGGGATAGGCATCTCCTTTCCATTGATCCTTACTAATTGGAAATAGTTACTTTATTTGTACTTGATGATGACATATGGTCCACTCCATAAAGTGTCAAATTTTGTATGTCTCCCTAGTTTTTCTTTATCATCATCCCATTTCAATACTATGTCACCTTCTTGAAATGTTATTGTATTTTCATTCTTTTCAAAATACCTCTTCATTAGTATTTGGTGATGCTCCATATCTTGATGAGATTTATCTCTAGTTTCTTGCAACTCTATTAATTCTGCCAACGTTACCTCCATTGGAATGTTTTTAAGCAACTCTAATTGATGTTCCAACTTTAAAGAAATAATATATTGTGATATAGATAGCCTATCCTCCATTCCATAGACAAGAAAAAAATGATAATCCCTTATTGACCTCTTAGGATTTATCCTAACAGCCCATAGGGTTGTCTTCAATTTGGTGTGCCAAGCCCTTTGATTATCTTCCAAAGTTTTCTTGATGATTTTGATTAGATTCTTATTAGTAGACTCAACCAATCCATTACGTTAAGGGTAATAATTAGATGAGGTGCTCAAGTATATTTCGTTATTATTCTCCCAATTAATTGTCTTAACACCTATAAAATAAAGTGCATTATCTAAAATAATGGTATTAGGAGTACCAAACCTTGTTCTGATACTCTCATAGAAATCCAAGATGGAATTCTCATTAGCTTATTTCAATGCCACTACTTCCACCCAAATTTTAACTTAGATAGTTACTATGAGTATCCATTTATGACCAATAATTGATGGGGGTTTTATCATGCCAATGAAATCAAGAACCCATTGCATCAAAGGTTGATCTACTTGGATAGGCTCAAAGGAAGGGCTACAAGATTCTATTTTCCAATAAAGAAAGCACATTGTACACACCTTCTCAACCAAACATAATAGTCCTTGAAGAGGCTAGGCCAATAATATCTTACCCTCATGATCTTATTAGTTGTGGTTCTTGGAGAGAAATGACCTTCTATTTTCCTAT
The DNA here is from genome assembly GCA_037957365.1 of Torreya grandis. NCBI lineage: Eukaryota > Viridiplantae > Streptophyta > Pinopsida > Cupressales > Taxaceae > Torreya > Torreya grandis. The sequence goes on along the minus strand of JARHVA010004081.1, from coordinate 1,498,022 downwards.
CATGGAACTTCTCAAGAAACACTCCAAACTAATCATTATAAATGCATCTCAATAGCACACCATTAGTGTATTTTCTAAAAATCACGTCATCTACAATAAAAAAGGGAATAACTTTAAATCTAAAATATCTACTTTGTGGTCTATTCATACCTTTAGGATATTTACCACTTTGAAGAAAGCTGATAACATCTTGTGTCCAACTTTTTAGAGGTAAAGAACTAGTTGGTTATGAGCAATCATGATTGACTAGAACCTCTTCCTTTGACTCATGGAGATCTAAAGATAGATGTTCGCAAAGGAATTTACCCCTTATCAAATTTTTCACTTTGATATCAACATAATATTTCATTACTTTAGTAATCCACCCAAACCTCTTTTCACTAATGTCTTTACTCAAGAGAAATTCTTTGGTACTAGGATGAGAAACCATAACATGAATCCTATTGTTTTAAACCATATGCCTAAAATTCATTAGTCCTCTTACAATAGCAAGGAATTGTTTATAAATAAAGGTGTACTTGACATCATAATCTTCTAAACCTTGACTAAATAATGCAATTGGTTGCCCCACACCTTCATCATTCTTTTGCATTAGCATGGCTGAGATAGTATCAAGGTTAGTAAAAAGAATACAACATGAAGTCTTTAGCAAAATCAGGGTTCAAAAGAGTAAGAACTAGTGAAATTTATTTCTTAAAGGATTCAAAACTATTCTTACCTTATTTAGTCCAAGAAAATACTTGGTTTTTCTTAAGCATGGTTATGATAGGTTTCACCAAAGATGCAAAAATAGGCATGAATCTCTTTACAAAATTTATATTACCTAAGAAACTTTGGATAATTTTCTTATGTAATTGAAATGATAGGCATAAAATATGCTCTATCTTTTTAGGATCAATAGTCAAACCATATTTGGAAACAATATGTCCTAAGAGCTTACCTTCATGGATAGTAAAGATGCATTTTTTTGGATTAAGAGATACTCCATACTGCCTACACTTGCCTCAAGTGTTGCATATGTTCATTAGCATCTTTATAAAACACTATTATATCATCTAGATAAACTAACAATATCTCATTAATCAAACCTTTTAAGGCCATGCCCATTACTCTTTAAAATGTGGCATTGATATTTGACAAACCAAAGGGAATCTTCCTATAAGAAAAAGTCCCCCATTTTGTGGTGAATGTTTTCTTAAACTAATCATTCTCATTCACTAGAATCTGATTATAACCTAAATATCCATATAGGAGAGAAAAATGTTGAGAACCTAAACTAACTTGTAAAATCTACTCCATTTAGGGTAAAAGATAGTGATCTTTGAGTTATAATATATTAAGATCTCTAAAGTCCACATAAAGTCTTGTATCCCCATTCTTATTTATAATAGGTACAAGGTTATCCACCCATGTTAAAGATTTGATAGGAAAGTTAATTTTAGATTCAAGGAGTTTGGTAAGCTCTAACCTCATGATTTATTTAATCTTGGGGTTAATGGGCCTTTGTTTTTGCTTAACCAATTTAAATCTAGCTTCCAATTCAATGGTATGGTGTTATAAGATAGGATCAAATCCCTTTAGGTCCTTATAATCCCAATAAAAAATGTCATGAAACTCTCTACATAAATCAATGATTTCTTGCTTCTCCAATGTAGAACATACATTACCTAAATTGATAAGTTTAGGCTTTGAAAATAAACTCTTTCATAGTTATATTTTGTAGACATACTCACCTTATACTTATTCTTTTGATCATATTATTTAAAAATACTTTCTAAGGTCACCAAGCCCTTAGGTATCTTATTTGTTCTTAGTTTCACAATATGATGATCAAATTATTCTTGAAGTATCTTTTGGTTTCTTAAGGAAAAATCATCCTCATTTTGATGATCAAATTGTTCTTAGAGTTTCTTTTGGTTTCTTAAGGAAAACTTAGCCTCATTTTGCAAGAAGTATGTAATTTTTTTATCACTATCAAACACTTTCAAAGATAAATCATTATCAGGTATGGAAGGTTTGATAATTATCTTAATGTGAGAGTGATTTCCCTCCTCTTTTATGGTAGTTGGTGTATCTAATTAAGCTCCTATGGAAACTAATCTATCAGCATGCTTATTCTGCTCCCTTAAAATTGATTGGATGTTCAATACATTGAAGTCTTCAAGAAAATACCATACCCTATGCTTATATGACTCGAGTAAAGGGTTCTTGGTAGCAACCACAATCCTAACTTGATGCACAACCAATTTAGTATCTACATATACTTGCGAGTTCTTGATTCCTTTTTTCCTTACCCATTGAAGGCCATGAATCAAACCTTCATACTCAGCCACATTGTTGGAAATATTGTCATTGATGTCAAAGGTTTAGTATTATTGGTGATAAAGGCCCCATTGCATTTAATATTGTTTATCTTGGCTAATATGAGTTAATATTTATTTAATATTAACGAATATATTTTTGGTTGCATATGAGACAAAATAAGGGCCCACAGAGAAGTCGAAGAGTCATGGGATAAAGACAAAAGAAGGATGGGATGCATTTTCCCATGAAGAGTCATCTTGGGGAATACCAAGAGTCACCAAGTGAAGACAAAAGAGTAAAGGGCAAATTTATCATGAAGGGACACTTTGAGGAATAGGAATAGTCACCAAAGATAAGGACAAAAGTGGGAAAGACGTTTTTGGTCATGAAGGGTCACCACATGACTTTTCAAATGCTTGGATATGAAGGGTCATCCAAGATTGGTGCCATTTTCCATGAGGATTGAAAGGTCACAAAGGGGGAAGGCCAAAGGTCATTTGGAAAGCTATAAATAAAGGCTTGAGTAGCCATTTGTAATGTGGAAGTGTGAGGTTGATTTGATATTGTAATATCTAGCTTAGAAGAGCAATTGTGAGAGATGATTTGTATTTTTTATATGTAGCTTAGAAGAGCAAAAGTGAGAGAGAGGAAGGAGATGTTGTATTGATCTATCATTTGTTGAGATAACAACATTGAGAGATAGGTGTGTGGTATACACAAAGGGGTTGGTGCTCCTGTGGGTTGGTGCTCATGAATTGTTGCTGAGTTGGTGCTTGGCAAAGGGGTTGGTGCTCCTATGGGTTAGTGATATGTAAAGGGGTTGGTGCTCCTATGGGTTGGTGCTCATGAACAGGTGCTGGGTTAGTGCTCGGCAAAGGGGTTTAAAGCTCTTGTGGGTTGGTGCTCACAAATTATAGTTGAGGTTTGTACTTGGCAAAGGGGTATGGTGCTCTTGTGGGGTTGTTCTCACAAATATATTTGAGATTGATTCTCCATGGTTTTTCCCAGATTGGGTTTCCATGTTATATCTAGTGTCTCTCTCTGTCTTGTGTGATGTTTATTATTTGAGTTCTATTGCATATCTTGAATGTTTGATTAAGTGGAATTTGATAAAGGGAAAGTTTTATAAGATATATAATATACTGATTCACCCCCCCTCTCACTATATTTCATGCTTAACAATTCGTATCAGAGTAGGTTCCTTTTTGAAAAGTTTTACAGCTTGAAGGTAGATCGGGAAAGCACGATGGCTGGTCACAGGAAGGATTTTCTACAAATAAAGCACCTTTATTTGATGGGATGAATTATGATTTTTGGAGCATGAGAATGAAGGTTTATTTGATGGCCCTTGGATATGACATATGGAAATCAGTGGTGGAGGAATATGAAGAGCCACAGACATCTACAATTGCTCCAATAGAAAAGAAGGCAAGTGAATGTAATGCTAAAGCTTTAAATGCTATTTTATGTGGTTTATGTGAATCTGAATTTGTTAAAGTTATGCAATGTAAATCTGCTCATGAGACTTGGGTAAAACTTGAAAATATTTACAAAGGTGATGGAAAGGTTTAGCAAGCTAAGTTGCAGACTTTTAGAAGGTAGTTTGAAAGTTTAAAGATGGAAGAAGAAGAATATATAACAAGTTATCTCTTACGAGTTGATTAGATAGTAAATCAGATTTAAGGTCTTAGAGAAACATTAGAAGAGTCAATGGTGGTGCAAAAGGTTTTGAGATCTTTACCAATGAGATATGATGCAAAGGTTTTGGCAATCATGGAGATGAAGAATATAGCCAAGCTGAAGATAGATGAGCTTCATGGTATTCTCACAACATATGAGATGCGGATAGAACAAGATAAAACCTCAAAGAGAGAAGCGGCTTTCAAGACATCAAAGAAAGAGAAAGCTAAGATTCAAGAATCAAGTGATAGTTCTAGTGATGATGAAGATGACAATGAAGCACTTTTCATTCACAGGCCGAAAAGAGGAATAGGTAAATATCAAGGAGAATTACCTTTTAAATGTTATAATTGTGGAAATATTAGACATTTTTAAGCTAGATGCCCAGATAAGGTTAAAGATGATGAAGAAGAAAATCCTACATACAAGAAGAATTTCAAAGGCAAATCCAAGAAGGGATTCAAGAAGAAGAGCCTGTATTCTAAAGATCCTAACTCAGTTGAAGATAGTGGAGTCAGCGATTTAGAAGAAGAAGAGATTCTATTCATGGCCATACATGATGATGATCAAGAAGAAGAAGAGGAAGAAGCTGAAGTAGATATGGAAGGAAAACTCAATTGTGCCCTAGAAGAGTTAGAAGTTGTTTAGAAGAAGAATCAAAGGTTAAAGTGCTAGATCGAGAAAAATGAACAAGAGTCAAAGGAAATGATTGAAGATCTATAAGCACACTTTGAAGAAGCCAAGAAGAATGAAGAAGATCTCACATCATAGTTGGAAATAGCAAGGAAAGATTGTGAAAGGTATGTTATTGAAATTGGCTCTTTAAAAGAAGATATTAAATATGTTGTCAGTGATAAAGTAGTCAGTGATTCAAAATTTGAAGATAGCACTAACATGCTGAATAAGATATTGGAAAGTCAAAAAGCATATTTAGATAAAATAGGGATTAGATTTGAAAAGAAAAAGAGCTATGCTGAAGCTCTTACACAAGAGGACACAAAAAGAGGAGAAGTGAAGAATACAAAGGACATTCCAAATAGAGAAGGCTGGAAGGAACAAAACTACAAAAGGCAATCAGATCAGAGATATACAAACATGTCTTATTTTTATGGCTATTGTTTTTATTGTAATGGATATGATCACAAGAAATTAGAATGTAGAAAAAGAGCTAACAATTTCAGAAATAAGGAGAAGGAAATTCAAGTAGAGTCAAGCAGAAGCCACAACTCTTTTATTCCTCTATCAAGCTTTGATGAAGAGACCATAGTGTGTTACAAGTGCAACAACTTCAGACACATAGCTCGGTATTGTAGAAGTTTGTTCGAGTCAGTCAAGAAGGATCAGAGGTTCAAAGTTCCATTCATCAAGAAGAAGAATCAGAGTGTCAAAGATCCATTCATCAGGAAGAAGGTTCAGACATGTACATGGTAGAAGAAACAACATGAAGATTCTATGATGGTGCAGATAGCTCTACATGTGGGAAGTAAAGATCAGCCATGGTTAATTGATAGTGGATGTTCGAGGCATATGACAGGAGATAAAAGTAAGTTCATTTCTCTAAAGAAGATCAATGGTGGTACAATGAGGTTCAGAGATAAAACCACTGCCAAGATAGCTGGAAAAGGTACTTTGAGTTTGGATTATGGTAGAACTAAGACTAAAAATGTATTGTATGTAAAAGGTCTTAAGCATAATCTATTGAGTGTTAGTCAAATTTCTGATCAAGAATACACATTAAGGTTTCATGCTGAAGGTTATGAGATTAGAAGAAAAGATTCAAATGAGTTAATTCCAGATGCTCAAAGGATAGGGAACAATGTATATGTTCTGTCAGATATCTTCTCAAAGGCATGATCAAAGGATACATTCAAAGATCGGTGAGAGGAGTTGGGAGTAATTTCTATTACTTCTTGCCATTGATTTTCAACATCAAGTGAGGGGGAGCTAAGTGTTAGCTCTAGGTAGGCCCTTTGCCATTGATGTCAAAGGGGGAGAATAACAGGTATAGGTATAGGTGTAGTAAACAGGTACAGGGAATAAATAAAAGTTGCTATAGTAAGGGGGAGTTACTGTATGTTTTCAGATGATTGTATGTGTAGGTGATAGGATGTGGTAGTTTTAAGATTGAGGTTGCCATCAATGACAAAGGGGGAGATTGTTAAAAATATTGTCATTAATGTCAAAGGTTTAGTATTATTGGTGATAAAGGCCCCATTGCATTTAATATTATTTATCTTGGCTAATATGAGTTAATATTTATTTAATATTAATGAATATATTTTTGGTTGCATATGAGACAAAATAAGGGCCCATGGAGAAGTTGAAGAGTCATGAATTAAAGACAAAAGAAGGATGGGATGCATTTTCCCATGAAGAGTCATCTTGGGGAATACCAAGAGTCACCAAGTGAAGACAAAAGAGTAAAGGGAGAATTTCTCATGAAGGGACACTTTGAGGAATACAAAAAGTCACCAAAGATAAGGACAAAAGTGGGAAAGATGTTTTTGGTCATGAAGGGTCACCACATGACTTTTCAAATGCTTGGATATCAAGGGTCATCCAAGATTGGTGCCATTTTCCATGAGGATTGAAAGGTCACAAATGGGGAAGGCCAAAGGTCATTTGGAAAGCTATAAATAAAGGCTTGAGTAGCCATTTGTAATGTGAAAGTGTGAGGTTGATTTGATATTATAATATCTAGCTTAGAAGAGTAATTGTGAGAGATGATTTGTATTTTTTATATCTAGCTTAGAAGAGAAAAAGTGAGAGAGAGGAAGGAGATGTTGTATTGATCTATCATTTGTTGAGATAGCAACATTGAGAGATAGGTGTGTGGTATACACAAAGGGGTTGGTGCTCCTGTGGGTTGGTGCTCATGAACAGGTGTTGGGTTGGTGCTTGGCAAAGGGGTTTGAAGCTCCTATGGGTTGGTGCTCACAAATTATAGCTGAGGTTTGTACTTGGCAAAGGGGTATGGTGCTCTTGTGGGTTCTTACAAATATATTTGAGACTGATTCTCCATGGTTTTTCCCACATTGGCTTCCACATTATATCTGGTGTCTCTCTCTATCTTGTGTGATGTTTATTATTTGAGTTTTATTGCATATCTTGAATGTTTGATTAAGTGGAATTTGATAAAGGGAAAGTTTTATAAGATATATAATATACTGATTCACCCCCCCCTCTGAGTATATTCCATGCTTAACACACATTATAGGTGCAATTAAAATGGAACCTATATGAATCATAGTATTATTGTTTGGATGGGGAGACCAACATGACACCAGCTACTAGACAATTTTACTTCTTGCATCATCAAAAAACATTTTCCACATCTCATCATCCTCAACTCCTTCCTTGAAAAGTAAAGGTATTGGCATTCCTTCATCATGTATACTATTCACTCCTAAATTAGTTTCCTCCATGAAAGTAAAAGAATCATTCTGATAAGTGTTAGTACCATATTCATCAACTAATAAATCATGGAACTAGGTATGTATAATCATGTCAAGGAGGAAAGTAATACTATGTACCTATTCATTAAGAAATAAATCATGTTCTTATGTTATGTAATGGAATATAGAATAATGTCAATGAGAGGTATAATTCTTGATGAACATTCATTATTTGGTTTCTTTCTATGTTTTTGGGATGAAACATGTCAATGAGGGAATTAATGTTATGTACCTAAGGATATGATATATTAATGTATATGGGTTGATGGATATGCTGACATATGACACACATCCCCTTAGTTAGTTATATGGGTCCAATTTATTAGGATAATGGAGTAACTTGTGGAATTAGTGCATTGGGTAATGGTTAGACTACATTAGGATTATGAGGTTACTCATACATTTTTAGTTAGATATAGGTCTATATAAAAGAGATTATTATCATTTTAAGAGGGAGGTAAACATTGAGTCTTCTATTGTAAGAGGATAATGGAGGTTGTCCCCTTGAAGATACATTATCGAGTTATTCCTTCCTAAAGGAGTATTGTATGGTATTGCCCTAACTTAAGGTTATTCTATTTATACATATATTGTATATGTGGACATCTTGATCCACTTATATATTTTTAATGAGTTGATATACATTATATTCTACATTATTTTTGAATATTATAAGTGTGGATCATAACAAGTGGTATCAGAGCTTTGATTTAGACAATTTGTGTGGAGTGAAACCATAGTTTTTTAGAATCATCAATATATTTCAATCTTTTGTGAATTTTCATACAATTTGTTTACTATATATGAATAATAATACAAGTAAGTCTTAGAAACAAAATCAAGCTTTTATGATCCATTTTGATGGAGTTATTCATATTTTAGGGTTTGTATTTATTTCATCATATCTTATTAAATATAAGAATTTTTTTGGTGAAAATTTTACTGATGCTATATCATAATATAGGAATTATAAATAAAAACATTTTAGATTTATTTGATCTATTTAGAGTGAGTTATTGTGATTTTATGTTTTTTAATATGTTTTATCTATAGACCAAAATTTGTGGAACTTTTTCACAAAATATCTATTGAAGTTCCAATATCATAAGGTGAAACTACAGTCAAAATTTAGGACTATTTTGATCAATTTTGAATAAGTTATTGATATTTTAGTGTATTTCATTAACCCTAGTTTTTTTTTGGATCATGAAGTTGAAAGTATTTTTATGGGAGGATGATATTAATGCTAGAAAATGGTGGATCTTTTTTAAGGAGAATAATACTCAAAAAAAATTGTGGCAAACATGTTTGTCTCTTTATTTGTCTAGGCCTACATAACATTTGTTTAATCAGCTAAGCTTTATACAAATGTATTATTCATGGGAAGAAATGGAAAAAATCTTCCTAGATTGATGGGATATAAAATTAAATAAAGGATGAAAAAGAGGAAGAAAATAATGATGGTAAGGAAGAAGAGAATGAAGTTGTGGTAGAAGAAAAATCAATGGAATAAAATAATGACAATGAGGAAGAACACACAAGTTAAGAAGAAGAAGTATTGGATGATAAGGGTTTAAATAATTTGGCTCCAAAGAAATCTAAGTCAATTTTTCAATTTCATGGATTCATTCAAAATAAGAAGTTTGTTGTTTCTATAAACCCTATAAGTATGTATAACTTCATCAACATGAGTGTGGCCAAGCATATACATGTTCAAGTTAAGAATATCAAGGAGGTTCAAGTAAATGGTAAGAATATTCCAATGTTTGAAGATTTTAAGCTCATTATGGAATTTTTTTTTTTGCATTCAGATTTTTATGCTTTGGATATGGATGATGTGGATATGGTTATTAGATATCCATGGTTAGAGACTTTGGGAATAGTCAATATCAATGTTTAAAAAATATTCATGAAGTTTTGGTATAGGAAAAATAAGGTCACTTTATAGGATATCATAGTGGGAAAGGCATCAATAAGAGTCTAGGTAAGTCATGAGGATGAGATTGAAATAGGTGATGAAGATCATGAGGAAGATTTAGATGACATAGATAAAGACACACTACATTAAAAAATGAACACTTCATCTACTCAAGATACAAAGAAGGAAAAGGTGGATAATGTCAAAGTATTATAAAATTTCTAGGTACATAGACACCCACATCATCATGATAGGAAACAATCATAGAACCAGGTGAGGGAGTGTCATAATAACAATCATTTTGGCTATATAGGAAATCATATTTCTAATCATTATGGCTATCCATGGAAGACAAAGAATAAATACTATGATCAAGTATGGAATCAGACAAATGTAGTAGCCTATGTAATATGGAATGAATGGGGAAATCAGTATGACTATGCATGGAAGAATACCTACTATGGTCATGGTTAGAATTAGAGTAGCACAGTGTAATATGATACCTAGAATTAAATAAGGAATAATTATGAATGAGCACCAAATAAGTATATTTATGATCATGAAAATAATCAAAGGATCACAATATAATTTGGAAACAAGTTTGGAGAGATATCACCTATCAATATCACATATGGATGGCTAGATGATCAAGATTGGAGACAAGTGTGAAATGATTTAAAGCAAACTCATTATTCAATTTCTTCCTATGTTTTAAAGATGAAATATTTCAAGGAGGGAAGTAATGCTATGTACCTACAGATATGATATATTAATTTATATGGGTTTATGGAGATGCTTACATGTGGCACATATTCCCTTAGTTATATGGGTATAATATATTGGGATAATGGAGTAACTTGTGGAATTATTGCATTGGGTAATGGTCAGCCTACATTGGGATTAGGAGGTTACACATCCATTGTTAGTTAAATAGAGGTCTATATAAAGGAGGTGATTATCATTGTAGGATGGAAGTAAGCATTGATTCTTGTATTGTAATAGGATATTGGAGAATGTCCTCTTGAAGAGACATTGTGGAGTTATTCCTTCGTAAAGGAGTATTGTATGGTGTTGCCTTATCTTAAGGGTATTCTATTTCTACATATATAGCATATTTGTAAATCTTAGTCCAGCTATATATTTTGTGATGTGTTTATCTACATTATATTCTACATTATTTTTTAATATTATAAGTGTGGTCATACCAGATGAAGTACCATCATCTATAATAGAATCATTCTCCTCATGGACAACACAATTTAAATTAGAACTTGTTCAAATATAGGGCTCAATATGAAACATTACAAGAGGTTATGTTATAATGGTCACCTTGGTCCCATACCTTGTCCTAAAGGCCAAGAAGGACCAATTAGCTGATAGATATACACCTATCTTGGCTATGAAGTCTCTTAAAAGGCAGATTACAAAGTGAGTTGGGAGGTCAACAACAACTATGTCTTAAAGGATAGGAAAATTAGAACAATCATGCAATAAACTTTCAATATTTTTTATCAATCATATTATATTAATAGGTGTACCATATAATTATTGAAATTATTTACTATGAGGCTCATATTTTAGACCCAACTTATCATCTACAACTTTGGGCATGACTAAAGTATAATATCGACTATCAACTATGAAAATGTGTACCAACTTGTCACCCACAATGAGAGTGAGGTAGAATGGCATAATTTTATTATCTTTATTAAATGGTTAAAAATAGTTTTGGGGGAATTTACAAGGATAAATTGACTATGAATTTGACTTAAAGGTAAGGGAATAGTGGGAATAGTGGATAACTACTTTTGTTATAACTCTTTTTGGCCAGGCATGTGGAGGAAATCCCATAAAGATATTGATGATTTGGTGCTTTTCAAATAATACACTATGTTTAGAGCATTAAAACTCACCTTTTATTGAGTCATTAGAGGAAATAAGGTTTTTTAAACTTGAGGAATAGAATCACCTTGAGAAGAACTTGCTATATTTTGACCTAATGGAGGTGTAGGTGTGTTTGGAACTACCTTTATTATAGCCATGCTTTATTGCCTTGGAAGAAGATTATATGAGCTTGTAGGCATGCAATTATCACCTCCTAAATACTTTCTCTTGGATCTAGTGTTTTATAAAATATAATTTCGTTAATTGATCATAAAAGTGTCCTAAACTAGAAAGTTTGTGAAGATCTTTCCTTGAGTTTATCCACCTTCATTTTTTTGCATCATGATTTCATATTCAACTAATAGAAGAGGAGTGACTAATCCTTGAGAAACAATAAACATTCTCATTTACATCTATAAATTTTCCTTGTTGTTAACCTTATCCTTGCACCAAGTTTGTATGTATCAGTACCATTTCCCTTAAATGAGTGGTAGAACTAGGATTGTACACATTATTAGGCCTATTAAAGTTAGGATACCCTTGACCTCTTCCTCTTCCATATTTTTGACCATATTAATGTTGATAAGGATAAGTATTTTGATAGGTACCTTTTTGCATTCTCTCTTACCTAAGTTGAGCTCTTAATATTTTAATTTTTGCATCTTTATCTATGAAATTATATTCCTTCTTGGTAGTATCTATAGGCTTGGTATTAACATTGGAAACTTAGGCCACACTTGGAGTATTAGAATAAGTATGAGATAACAGAGGAATAGAAATCTCAGGAGCAAACCTTCTATCTTAAATGAGACCATTTTCAGATTTGATGGTAAGTTCATATGATTATTTAAGAGTGGAACTACCCATGGATTGAAGCATGATAGTAATTTAAATACCAATGTCTCTCAAGTTGGTAGGAAACACAAAAATATTAGGTGGCCTCATGGCAAGAGGAAATTTATACTTATTTTTTTAAAACCTGTCATTGAATTCATTCATCATTTATTTTGAGCCTCTTTTGATCACATTGAACTGATGTATGAGAGAGGTATGGTCACTTTCATCTTCAAATCGATAAGTCAACAACACTCCAAAATCATCCCATGATGTGATGCATCTGCCAGGAAAAGTCTTATACCAATCAAGAGCTTTCCCTTTAAGGGACATGGAAAGGAGTATAATGGCAATGTTCTCTTGAGTGACATTATGAAAACTAAAAATATTTGAGATATCCCTGATGTGTTCACTATTTTTAACATGACTCTCAACATTGAATGTAGGCACACTCTTTCTGGAATTAGGGGGAATAACATCATATGCTTGGAGAGGAATTAGATTTTTAGTATTAAAGGTAGGAAAGGAATGTTATCTAGCCATGTTTTCTTGAATATCTTAAATATATTCAACCTCTTAACTCTCTTCACTTCCTTGGCTAGAAAAATATTATTGTTCCTCAAAAGGTATATTAGGATGAGGATATTGAACTTCAAGAGGAAATTCAATCTAAATAGGTGGATCAATGGGATTAAGAACTCTTATAGATGATGACCTAGTGATAAACATGAATCATAAGAGAAAGTAGATTCCAAAACAATGGAATTGAACCATATTTTACCTTGAATGGAGTCATAAAATTTTGAGTATCACACTAATTTTTAGTTGATGTTGTCAAGACCAACATTCACCTTGACAAGTTGTCTTTAAGACAATGAGTCCCATCAAGCATGTTAGAACTATTGTCACCAAATCTTGTACCCTAAAAGAGGGTGATCAAGCCTCTTCCTAATTTAGGAAACATGGGAATACTTATAGGTATGTGGATGTATTTATGGTGGAAGTAAACCTCTAGAATTAAGGGATAGCTCCCTGAATATATCTTGAAATTTTTATCACCTTAACTATTATTTGATTGTGTAAAATAGTGATAAATTTGCATTAAAAAAACCTATTATAAGGGTTTTATACTCAAAGATTATTTCCACATGACCATAATACTCATATCATAATGAAACAAGTCATACAATCTAGATTCAAAGTCCTAAAGGATTCTAACATCAATGTTTCAACATAGAGGTGAGAGGTATGAAAGTAATATAAGGTAAATGAATGAGAGGGTAGAATGCACACTCTAAGAATAATAGTAAACTTTAAAGTATCCTAAAATACCTGAATAAACTCTATATGACCTATTATAATAGGAATTATTACATAAACATACTCTATAGGAAAGTAAGGATAGATTATTATCACTAACTCTACCATACATCACTTTGCACACTTAAACAAATATTCATGAACTCAATCCAGACTTGAATTAATGTTCAAAGGCAAACTAAAATGTCATTCCAATATAACTTCACCATACATGGTGTGGTATTAGTTTACAATAGCCAAAATGGATGCTACTTATAGAATTAGAGAGAGGGGAGAAGATAATGAAGTCCAAGAGTCATTAGGACATGTGTCATGCTGAGAAAAGGAGTTATACATGTAGGATAATGAGTGTGAGATAAGCCATGCAAGGTCTGATAATACAAATGACTCTCAAAGGCACGAAACTCTTGAAATGTGTCATAGAGCTACTTTTTCTTTCCTAAAAACTATCTTCATCATTTGGCCCTTTTGGAATGCCCCACCACTGAATGGGGGAAGATCTCATGATTGCATTGAGATGGAGGAATCCATTGTATGATTGAGGAGGTCATTTATATAGACCAATATAAAGAGACCCCTATCATTCTATGATTGATTTTTTTTATCATGAACCCTTCATGATTGTGCTAAACCTATTACATGTGCTTTCCTCATACTATAGGGTTTATGAAGTGGTCTTGACTGAGCTTTAATGGAAGCACACAAATTTGAAGTATTTATTTTGGCAACCCAAATCATATTTTGATCTTTTATTTATACATTTTCATGCTTTGGTCCATAAAATATTTTTATTTCTTATTTATCTATGTGGAATCTCCTTATGATGTCTATTTAATGTTAAAATATGACCATTGTCACTTTGGATACGTGTCTTCATCTCATATCCCCTGAAACTTGATCAAAATTTCTCTTTCAATATCCTTGGGAATCTCCTAGCCTTAACTTTCAATTTTGGGCATTTATCATTGATCTAGGCTTCCAATATTGTAACACTTTGGAGTTTGACATGCCTTTTGTGTACCCTACTATGAGTTTCCATTCAATTAATGATCTTACTCCATGTAATAACATCACATTAAATCTCAAGATACTTTGACCTATTAACTTCTTACTCACCGTTAGATATCTATTTTCATGATTTAACATTTGTCATTGATATTTCTTTACTTATTGACCCAAATTTGTAATGTGGAATGTCGATCAAAATTTGTACATAAAAATATACACCCTAGATCTTGATCTAGGGGACTTTGACTTATTGAATTTGGAAGATTGCCTAAATGCCATTGATCTTTGATCTGATCGAGTGAGGTTTCAACACTTCATATCCCTACATTCAATTTTAGGATCTTTTGAATTATTAAATTTATGTTATTAATCCTTGATCTGATCAAATGTGGCTTCAACACTTGACAACATTGTATTCAATTTGAACCTCCTCATCTTATTCAAATAATATCTTTCAAACATGAAGTGATTGAAGCCAATTAATTACTCCTTTTTAATGTGATGATCTTTTCTATAGCTCCTATAGGTGCTCATTCATGGCAGATGACTATGCATATATAGAAAATGTACTATTATAATCTATCCTTCTCATTTGAAGAGATCTTGCTTAATTGACCATGCAACAAGAATGTGTTTAACCCCTTTTAACTCTTCATAACATTGCTATGAAACTCTTTAGGACTTCACATACCTCATTAAGATGACTATGAATATAAATATAATAAATGATTATTCAGCCTACCAAGGCTTTGATGAACCACTAAGAGTTCTTTCAAGCCTCCTTCATGCCCCTAAATATTTGAACACCATGGAAACCTTTTGGATCCTTTACTTGTAGTTAATTCTCATGTATGATCTCTAAGTGACTCAAAATGACATAAGGACTAATTATACCATGACCAATGCTAACATGATATCAAATCACATATAATTAGCTATGACACACCCTATAACATTATATTAGACCCCTATATAAATTTTTGGCTATAGGGGGTTAACCCATTTTGACTTGTGATAAAATATGGTCAACAAGCCATGGATATGTTGTTCAATGGGATCCTCAACAACATCATCTTGGTTTACCTTGATGACATAATTATTTTCTCAAAGCACACAATGGATCATTTGGGCTACCTAGAGCAAGTCTTTAAAAACAGTTGATAGTTTGGGATCTCAATGAAGCTAAGCAAGTTCATGTTTACTATGCATGAAGGAAAAATATTAGGATACATCATCTCCAAAAAGGGACTCATAATTAATCCTACATAATTTGAGGACATTCTATCACTCCCTTTTTGAGGTCACAAGAAAGATATCTAAGTTTCTTAGGAAAAATAAACTTCGTTAGATGGTTTGTGCTAATTTTCATGACTTTGGTCAAACCCCTCACAACAATTCTCAAGAAGAGCATTACATTTAGCTGGAACCAAGAAGGTTGAAGTAGTTTAGAGGCCTTGAATAACACTATCCAAGAAGTTACTACTTTGATAAACCTATATTACATAAAGAATTTCATCCTTTATGTATTTGGTAGAGGCAAAGGTATCTCAAACATCCTTACATAGTAGAATAATTATCAAATACAGTAACCTACTAATTTTTTTATCTAGACACTTGAGAATTATGAGTTATGTTATAGCTTTGTAGATAATCATACCCTCTCAGTAATAATAATGCTAAAGAAATTTAGGAACATGCTCTCTAACAAAAAGATACAACTCATGGTCTCAGACTTGAGTATAAAGGAGTTCTTAATTAGTAAGGACATTAGTGAGAAGAGATATGATTGGATTTCAAATGTGATGGAATGTGACATAGACATCCAAACCACCAAGTTGGTATAGGAAAAAGACTCTATGAGCAGCTAGCAGAAGATGTGAATAATAAAGACTACATAGTTCTTATGTTGCATGAAAACTAATTAGAAGATTAAGGTACCCTAACATGTTATACTGAGAGTGAGGATATTCTTCTATATTGATGCATATATGTATGTCTTGAATAAATACAATTACACAAATTTTAGATAACAATCCATCCCTTATGTGATTTTTAGTAATGCACATTTTTAAAAAGACATCAATGGAATTATTTTATGATGCATATAACATGATTAGCTAAATAAGATCCTCAATGAGCTCCATGATAGGTCATTAGGATGCCATTCTCACCTAAAATCATTGTCATCAAAATCATGTGAGATAGATATTATTGTCCAACTCTATTTAAGGATGTGCATGTATGGGTGCAAAGTTTCAATAAGTGTGCCTTCTTTGTAGGAAAGAAAAAAATAGTATCCACACCCTTGCATACAATACAAAATTATCATCCCTTTTTTAGTGGGGCTTGGACTTCATCAGTATGATAGATATATCATTAACCACTAGAAATAAATGGATCCTCATGGCAATTGAATACTTCACAAGGTAGGTAGACACAATTGAGATCAGTAAGGATAATGAGGTTTCCATCCTAGACTTCTATAAAAGTATTATCATAATATCTAGTGTTTTCACTATTATTGTCTTAGATAATGCACTAGTTTTCCTCATAGACATGATCAATGAATGGTCATTAAGATATAGCATCCATATGAGAACCTATTCAAACTATTACCCCCAAGGTAATGGTTTAGCCAAGTCGACTAATAATATCTTCACATCATTAAGTAACCATGGGAAATAATCAATGATCTTGGTGTACCAAGATCAACATAGCCCTCTGGGTAGATTGAATGATTCTAAAAAGGGTATTAGGGAATTCACCTTTCATGTTAGTATATACAAAGGAATAAGTATTTCCCACATCTCTTGAATTGTCTTCACTAGAACTAGTCCCATTAATTGGAATTACTCAATATTGATCACATGATAGTAAGGTTAGTCTAGCTATTGGATCTTTAATAACTTAGGGTACAATCCATGCACACTATGGAGCTTTAGTAAGCACAAACCAAGAAAAGCATTTGACAAAAGGGACACTAAAAGAAGCTTCAATGAAGGAGACTTGATACTCAAGTGGGATAAAAATAAAGCAAAGGTAGAAAAGTATACCAAGTTAGATGCTATATAGAGAAACCCATATACCATATCTAGTTGCAAGTAAACTAATGTATACCATCTTTCAAGGCTAAGTAGAGAATTTTTTCCCATTCTCATTAATGAGATTCATCTCAAGCACTATCTCTGATGATCATGATTACCCTTTTAAAGTTAGTTTAGATGTTTTAATTTCCCTAAGTTCTATGTGCACTTGTTATTGTTTAGATTAGTTTCATTTCCTCCAAGAACTTGTTTATAATTATATTAGTTTAGATTTACCTTTCCTTTATGAACCATTTGTTAGTCTCAACCCAACCTGGGTCTGATTCCACGTGTTGGGGACATGAAACACCGGAAGCACACAATTGATTACCAAATACCAAGCAACTTAATATGCAAAAATAACTAGAATCAACAAGTAACTAGAATCCAGAAATAACACAAAATATGAGAGACAATACACAACTTGTATTAATACTCATACAGAAAAGAGTACAATAAAGAAGATGCCACTTCTTCTCCACCACCTCTTCAGAGGCTTCCCACACCTCAAGTGAACATTACTTCTCTCTTCAAAGCTCTCTCTCTTAGGTTCCAACACCCAACTCACATAATGAGTTGGTGTTCACCTTATACCTGTGCTCCATGCACTCCAAAAGTGCTCCACACACTCCACAAGTACACACCTGTACTCCAAGTAGATCTCTCCTAATACTACTCCCTCTTGTGTTGCTATCCTATCTGATCTCCAACCTACAGATCAAGCTGGTTCTGCACACCTGTGAACCTTGACCTTGCACACACACACACCTGCATATCAATGATCTTACTTACCATGTAGATCTCCTATCGTAGCCATGCTCACCTGATGACCAAGATCATACACTCCTAAAGAACCCTACTGATTCTCCAATCCAGCACCCACCTTGGTACTGTGGCACTAGGAGGAACACACCATTGCTCACCTCACACACAAAAGGAGCTTATAATAATGCTCTCTTACTCCCTAGCTAAAGTTTACAATACAACCATGAGTCTATTATATAGATCTCATCCAAACAATAATTAGACACTTAGTACAATAATTAGATTCATAGATCTCAATCTATAATTATCCCTAATC
This sequence comes from Torreya grandis, assembly GCA_037957365.1. Taxonomy (NCBI): domain Eukaryota; kingdom Viridiplantae; phylum Streptophyta; class Pinopsida; order Cupressales; family Taxaceae; genus Torreya; species Torreya grandis. The sequence continues at coordinate 1,479,455 of JARHVA010004081.1, read as the reverse complement.
ATGCAAACACTTGGTTCATCAACTAACTGCCCGTAATATACTCACAGTCGAACCACACAGGTGACCGACGTTGGTCCCTATCCACCTAGGGGTCACTGATGCCGATTGATCTCTGACCAACGTCGATTGCTCTCTTGCCTTATCCTATCGACATTGGTTGGCCTGATCGACACCGGTGTCTATGACACTCCAACAACTCCTCCAATGGCCTTCTCCATGTCTGCATCAGTGAAGCTTTTAGCTCCACAACTTAACAATCTCCCACTTGGAGATAAATAGCTGCACTGTACCTGTACCTGTACCCCATCTAATCTATTTCCTGGTTTATATCCCTCTTCAAGATGAATCTTGAAGACCACCCACCACACAACCTGTGATGTACCTCCTATCATCCAAGTACCCTGCCACATCCATTCCTACAATCCCATGTAGTGAAGTCCTGACCCTAAATAGCATGAATCCCTGTTGCTAGTCTCTCTCAAATACCTAAGAATCCACTTCTCTAAATTGGCTCCTAACTCTCTGACAACACCCACTGCTTGGGTAAACTCAAGTCTATGTTAGACCTCATGTGATTTTAGACACTGAACTGTCTAGCCTTTGGTGCGCTTTGATTCTACATCCTGCATCTTGCCAACACCTGATTCACATCAGCTTCCACTGGAGACAAAATCAACCTGTAATCTCCATGTCCCCCATGCCAAAGAATTTCGCTGCTCTAAATTCTTCATAGCAAACCACTGAACTAATCTTACCCTTAGCTCAACAAAACCCTGTATGTACACCCCTGCTAGTTAGCATACTATCCACATACAACAACAGAATGATGTTGTAATCATCATCCCCTTGGTAAGTCAAACCACAGTAGTTACCCTGACATTGACTAAAGCAATGCTTCATCCTCCACCTGTCAAAACCTATACCATTGTCTTGCAGCTCCTCAAGACCGTATGACCTGATCTTCTATCTCACGTGTCTGTTCTCTCTATTCTTCAACTAAGGAATCCATTCATCTCGCAGTGCTAACATACCAGCTAGCAACCCTACCAAATCTCTGTCTAGTTCTGTAATCTCTCCATGCCACGCTCCCACTATTTCCTGGATCCTTCCTGCTCTATAGTCAGCAACTAGTATAAAGAAGAGGAACAACAAATTTGAAGCTTACTTACATCTTCAATCCTCTGTATGGGTGTTTGAGACTGCTTGACAGCTTGCTGTCCACCCAAAATTTGTTATAGTGACTGACCTTGGCCACCACACAGTCTGCATCTAACTGACGTCGATTCCTGCACCTATCCTGACTACCAACCTGCTGACATCGGTGTCCTCCTACTACCGACATCAGTCCTTGTGACCGACGCCAGTCTTACATACTACCGACATTAGTTTTCCTATCGATTCTAGTACCTGTGTTTCCTATGAGTGATGACTTTTTACCTGTGAGCTCTTTTGAATTAATCCCCATGTCCAAACTGCCCTACTCAGAAGTATCCAGCACCATCCACTGGTCTCTATCTTCCATTTCCTCTAAGAATACCAAGGCTTTCCAGTTCTTAAGCCTATCAAATATATCTATCTTCCGCTTAAGAACATGCATCTCCTTCCTACTCATGTGACCAAGCCTACGAAGCCACGTCTCCACAACAAAAGAAGAATCAGTAATATAAACAAGTAGATAAAGAGTACCTATTTTCTTACCACCAGCTAATTCAAGTGCATCTATTGTGAGAGTTCTCGTGCACCTCTCATCACCCAACTCTTTTAAAGAAATTAGCCACATCTCCAAACCTGGGACCTGCATGACCTCCTTCAACACCCATGTGTTGGCCGCCTGCAATTTCAGCTTCACTTCCCCTTTGCCTATTCTATGGCAAGGCTCACTAGTTCCTCTATCTAGGGCTGCATGGAAAGAGGCAACCGAATCTGTAAGAGAAGATTCAACTTTATCCAAGAAACCTCCTAGAGCATCCTGTGCCACATCACCTGTAACACCTGCTTCTTCAGTTCCTTCTTGCTGATCTTCCACAAACCAACAATCTTCTTTTACCTGCTCTTTCTTTCCATCAAACCATAAGTGACCATCTATGCTTTTCAACTCCTCCATCCTTAGCTTACTTTGATCTACCATTTCTCTACTCCCACTCAATCAAAAACCCCTGAGAGTGACTTGTAACCAAATACAAAACCACTTCCTGCAACCTTAGCTCTGATACCACTTGTTAAGTCTCAACCCAACTTGGCTCTGATGCCACGTGTTGGGGACATGAAACACCGGAAGCACACAATTGATTACCAAATACCAAACAACTTAATATGTAGAAATAAATAGAATCAACAAGTAACTAGAATCCATAAATAGCACAAGATATGAGAGACAATACACAACTTGTATTAATACTCATACAGAAAAGAATATAATAAAGAAGATGCCACTTCTTCTCCACCACCTCTTCAGAGGCTTCCCGCACCTCAAGTGAACAGTACTTCTCTCTTCAAAAATCTCTCTCTTAGGTCCCAACACCCAACTCACACACTGAGTTGGTGTTGACCTTATACATGTGCTCCACGCACTCCACAAGTGCTCCATGCACTCCACAAGTACACACCTGTACTCCAAGTAGATCTCTCCTGATACTACTCCCTGTTGTGTTGCTGTCCTATCTGATCTCCAACCTATAGATCAAGTTGGTTCTGCACACCTGTGAACCTTGACCTTGCACACACACACACACCTACATATCAATGATCTTACTTACCATGTAGATATCCTATCGTATCAATGCTCACCTGATGACCAAGATCATACACTCTTGAAGAACCCTACTGATTCTCCAATCCAGCACCCACCTTGGTACTATGGCACTAGGAGGAACAACCATTGCTCACCTCACACAAAGAAGGAGCTTATAATAATGCTCTCTTACTCCCTAGCTAAAGTTTACAATACAACCATGAGTCTATTATATAGATCTCATCCAAACAATAATTAGACACTTAGTACAATAATTAGATTCACAGCTCTCAGTCTATAATTAGCCCTAATCATGCAAACACTTGGTTCGTCAACTAAATACCCATAATATATTCGTAGTCAAACCATACAGGTGACCGACACCGGTCCCTGTCTGCCTGGGGGTCACCGACATCGACCAATCTCTGACTGATGTCAGTTGCTCTCCTACCTTATCCTACCGACATCGGTTGGCCTGATCAACACCAGTGTCTGTGACACTCCAGTAACTCCTCCAATGGCCTTCTCTATGTCTGCATCAGTGAAACTTTTAGCTCCACAACTTAACACCATTCAATGTAATTATTTTATTTGTTTTTCCTTGTGGAAGGTATCTCAGTTCCTTCTAAGGTTAGATGGTATTTTTATGCCAATCATAATCAGGATAAAGAAAAGCAAGGGATTCTAGATGACTCCATGCCCAATGGATTGCTTCAAGGCTATGGATTATTGTTTAGTAGGCAAGTGGTCCATAGAGGTTGCCAAAAGTTCTGAATCTCCAAGTCACCCCTTCTTGTAGGTGCTAAACTTAGGAGGAATTCACAAGAGGATATGTGCTTGTTCAATATTGAGTTATCTAAAAGTAAATATGTGTGTAAATACTTCATATTTTCACCCACACTCAAATATCAACATGGGTTCACATATAAACTAGGTTTGAATTTACACCTCTAATGAGTTTCAATGCCTCCCCATCTAAATATCCTTCATCAAAACAACACGGTACACATTTAGAGTGTGTGAGTCTCCCAAGTTCAAGCAATAAAAGAGACAAGTATGTAGGGAAAATTTTGAAATCATGAAGAACATGATCAATATCTTAAATATACTTATGCACCCTTATTAAAATACTTTAGATCATTCAAATTATGAATTACTGCACCAAAGCCATAGATTTTCACATCTGCACACTTGTGAAATGTAGACTATGATCTGGGTTGAACATTGTTCCCTTCATAGAATAATATAAGTTTTAGATGAAGGCACAAACTTTAAAGATCATCATAAGAGACTAGGTGTATAAGGATTTTGGGCCTTGTCCATTTTTATATAAGATTAGCCTTAGCACCCTTCATAAATTCACAGCTTCACTACACATCTAATTCATTGTGAAATCTTAATGTACACTCCCATCTATGTAAAAATCAATACATAGTTCAATGCACATCTAGTCCCAAAATATAGGCATGCATGTTAGTCCCTACTGTATGCAAGGTAACATGCTAGAACCCAAAGATGAACTTGTGCAGTCCCATGTTAGTGGGTTATTCTAAGCAGGTTAACATGTGGCAAACATAAATAAAAGATGGTAGTTGAACTTGAGTTGACATTGATGGAGTAGAAATCCAAATATATTTAAATACATAGGTGGTTGTTAGAATGTCATAGCATGATTAAATGTTTCCCTTAGATAAACACCATTTATTCTTAGAAGCATGTGTAGATCCATGAGTGTCCTTCCAACTACTTCCATGATTAAATTATTAAAACCAAGTTAAATAAACATGGATTGTAATAGTTATTGAAAATATTTTGATACCCTTAATCAACCTCAATATTTGAATGCCACTTTTGAATTCAAGTTCCTATTTACCATCTCTAATGGTGAATATATTATTTTGGACCTTTCCCAGTGATATATAAACCTTGATCTTCATTGTAAATGGGTTAAAATTACTAGGCATCATAACAATACCAAAATTTGCCTCCAAATATCCCTCTCTTGATATAATAAATATCTACTCATTAAATTTTTTAAAATTTCCTTAGACCTTGAGATTAATTGGAATTGATTGACTTTTCTTCATGCTCTATGTTATGTGTGCATTCATGGTTGTTGATCTTTGTCTGTGGATATTCATACCTCTCATTGTCATCTTCCCTTCACACCTCTACATAGAACCAAAAGTCCTTATAGGTCTTATGTTTTATATACATAAGTTTTGATAGGAATTATCTATGGACTATTTATCATCCCTCCTAATACTGCACTATGTTCCCTTACCTCCATGTGAAACACTTATGTAGTGTACCCAATTTGAATATTTTACATTGAGTTTATTAATTTTATTATGTCATTAAGTAGGTATGGTTCTCTCTCAATTATTTGTGCATCACCTTTGACATTCTAAAAACCCTCTTACCTTTTCTATCCATTTTCCCCTTGTCATGTTTAGGTTTAGTGATAGTTGTAGATTTCAATTTATTCTTTATAGGTTTGCGTGTTGATATTAAACCAGGTACATATAGAATAGAAGTAAGCTAGCATAATATTTAAGTTCATCTTAAGGAGAGAAAGATTACCACACATTTTTTGACTTTCCCATTGTTACAACAAAACACTGAATCACTCTTCAACATGTAATTTCAATGCACTAGGTGTGAAAGAGTCCTATGCTAGTGTGTACAAGATCCATTCACACATGGGTGCATGTTTTGAGTTATAAAGATATATAATTACCTTCCTTTGAATAGAAAACCTTTTTGAATAAAATAATCTAACCTGGTGTTTTATATTTACTCAATAGTTTTGTACATCACTTCCATGTTTCTTGAAAACCTTCATCTTATTTATATTGTTATTTCATAAGATCAATTTTTTATGACTTCCATCCTTAACTTATTAAAAAAACTCTCCTATATGCATCAATAACTTTTTTATACTTCCCACTTCTATGTTTCAACAAAAAAAATAACTTATTAGGAACTCGACCCATTTTAATATGTCTTAGATTCAACTTATTCTAACTATTAATGAATTGTAATGCTTTATGATTTATAAATAATAAAATTATTTGCCAATAGGTAATGTCTCCATTTCTCTAGTGATTTCATAATTTCATATAAATATTGATAATATACTAAATAATTGTGCTTTGCATCACTAAATGATTCATTGAAATTTTCAATAGGTTTTCCTTCATGACTGAATATTACTCCTATTGTAGTTATACACACTTCAAAATACACCTAAAATAGATTATTGAAATCTATAAATACCAATACTAGTGATAAATTATGTTCTTATTCTTTAAATATTTTAAATTATGTTCTACTTATGATGTACACAAATATTCTTTTTTTCTATGTACATTGAATATTTTATCCCTTTGCATGTCTTACTAAAACTATTGATGAAATTCTTATAAAAACATACTATTCCATGAAAAATGGGTATTGAAATGTAATATGCGGAGATGTCCAATATAGTATAGGTTTCACTTTTTATTTATCCATATTTAAACCTTCTTGAGAAATCACAAATCCCAAGAATATATAGTCTTTTTGCATGAAACTATATTCCTCCAAATTCACTAGTATTTTTTCATCTCTCAAGTTTTATAACACTTTTCACAAATGTTGCAAATGTTTTTCCTCTTTTATAATGAAAATAATTATGTCATCAATATATAAAATGATAAACTTACCTAAAAATGGTTTAATAAATTCATTCATCAATCTCATGAATGTACTCAGTGACTCAAAATCATTATTATGGTTTGAACATTATTTTCCCTTCCTTACACTATATAATGCAAATCTACTAATATCCACTCTTCAAATAATTTTTTATGAAGTATCTTTCTCCACTTAAGCAATCCATTAAACCATCCATGTATGGTAATGGAAATATATACTTAATAGTGTTATTTTTAATGACTTTGGAATTAGTGCACATTCTTCACTCTTCTTAAGCATTAAGATTGCTAATACTACACATGGGCTCAAACTTTCTCTAATTAAACCTTAATTAAACAACTCTTGAAGTTGTATATGTACTTATACATTCTCTTTTGGAGGAAATTTATGTTTGTGTTTTTTTGGGTAAAATTGAATGAGGTATAATATCCAAATGATGACTTATGCTTCTCATCAATGGTAATCCATCTGGAAAATCATTAGACATAATATTTGATAACTAACTTAGTATCTCTTTTACTTCATGCATAATTATTTAATCATCTAATACACTAATTGAATATTTTAATCAGTTTTTAATTATTTCATAACATATTCTCTCCTCCACTTAAAAAATTAGTTTCCTAAAATCATCAATAGTTTTAGCGTCTTGTCCAATTCTTCACACTTATCATTCAAGGGATTTAGTGTGTTATTTAGTCCATGTTTCTAGGATCTATATGTATCATCATAACCATCATGTTGTGCCCTATGGTCAAACTAACAAATATTTATAAGAAAAATATGGCAAACATCCATATGTATTATGTCACATAAAACCTAATCTTTATATGTACCAATCTAAAAATTTATCATACATTATTCTTTCACTATAACTTTGTGTCCCTTCAATAACGTCAAAACCTTTTATGGGTTTGGATGAAAAATTATCTTTAATTTAAGTTAATCTATGATTTATTTAAAAATAATATTATCTTTTATTCTAATACCAAAAACAAATTTTAAACGCTAACCTTCAAATTTATAAACTATTTTTACCAAATTCTTTTTTTACGCAGGACTATTTTCATTTTTTATGGAATTCAAGGTACCCTATTCATCATGATATATTATCCAATATCTTTTTCATAAATGTTATGAATAAACACAACACATTATTCATATTATCATTTGATATATGCACTCACATCAATTTTTATGTTTCATTTAATATGTATACGAGGACACCAAAATGTTCTGTGGCTACTCTCACCACATATGAAATGTGTTCCATTTAATCCATGAACTCTACCTCATCTATAGGATCCTCTTCCATAGTATCATTATTTTGTGAATTTTTATCCTCACACTCTTACACTTAGTGATAATAACCTCTTCCACTTCCATATCAACATGGGAATCTTCATCTTCCTCATGTCGCTCCTTTTTGTGTACATGATAGATTTTCCTTTGCCTTTAGTGCACACTAATATGATTTTTCAATAGATCACAATTTGATCATCACAAAATCATCCTCAATTTTCGTGCATAATACATTTACATATCTAGAGATATTATCAACATAATATTAAATATGACCCATTGTTTTATTATGTATGTGATACTCTTTAGTGTATGATTTGACACTTAACTCTCTTTGTCACAAGTTTTCAAGTTTATTAAACAAACACATATTATAATACACATTAATTAATTTAGATTTTAAATTTGTGATGAGTCTATTTCATATATTAATATTTTATTTTCCTTATTCAGTCTCTTAGCTTGTATGTTTCCCCCCCATAAGGATGTGTGAACTTTTAACTTTTTGCCACTGAACTTAACCCACTTGGGATATTCCATAATTTCATACTCAAAGTATTTTTTAAATCGATGATATAATCATAATTTTAAGACTTAATATTCCAAAATAACTTATAGAGTCCAATTTGTGTTTACTTTTCATTCTCAAAATAGTTCACATAAATCAATATTCAAGGTTATTAACATCTTTTCCTGAAACTTGATCTCAAAGAGATTCTTTTGCAACCTGAATATCATTTTCATCACCTACCACTTCAACAACATGATCATGTGTGGTTTACATATCCTCCATTTAGGTTTTAATGTATCTCATCAATCCCACTAGATATTATAATATTAATTCTCCAACCACTGAATGTCTTTAACCACCCAAGCTTCCTCTATGTGACATTTCCTTATAAATCTAGATCTTTATGCCAAGTGATGATCTTAGATCATAACTTTACTTACATATTCATCCCAAAAATCTCTTTTAAATATCTTTGTATTTAATTTCTACCCACACTCATAACTTCATAAAGTAACAATAATCAGCAAGGACTAAACCTTCCTTCGATACCAAATGATGCAATTGTAGTTAAGGGTCTCAATTAAGAGAAACCTTAGAAATGTAGCCATGAAAATATAATTTTGTAATAATTGTAATGTAATGAAATAATATAAATTAAGATTTTTTATTAGATTTAAAACAAATTAAATACAATATTCATGATGAAAATAATGATTGCAATCTCATAATGAGATGTGTTAAAACATCAAATCCATATATCTCGGCTTTGCTAACCCATAGTATTTGAAAGTATATCAATCTCAGGATTAAAATATGATATATCTATTTATTTTTACCCATTAAAATATTACCTTTCCACAATCATATGGGAATGCTTATAAATATGCAGAAACCACCTACTTACATGAAGTGATTTTACCCCACTAAAAACATTAATACATCTCAATGCACCACAACATTAAATGTTTCTCATAATTTTAAGATACATTAACACGTTAAAGATTCATGTATCAAAAGCATGTAATGAAAATTATAAAACGAATATTTATCAACTTTCATTACTTTCAAGATAAAATTTCAAGAAATCAATTACTTCTTCATAACACATTACATGATACATGTGCTTAACTAATTGCACATAATGAAAGTTTCATGAAATCCTTAGAATTTATAACAAGAAATTATTTTCAAAACCATTATTCCATGATCCCTATCTCTACTCAAGAACAATGCCACATTTTACTATAGTATTTTCAAATGACCTAAAATTAAACGCATGAACTATGCAATGAAGGTCTATCTCTTTCATGAAACCTCACCACTTTGATTACTTATATAGTGAAGAATTAACTATATAGAATGCATTGTTTCCTAGGATATATAATAAAATGATGTAAATATACCACAAATCTTAGCATGGCTTTTATAAGGTATCACACTAACACTAATTCTTACAAAATAATTCATAAGCTAATTTAAATAAAAAATAAAAATAACTATGCATAACAAAAACATGAGTAGAAAATTAAAAATACATGTGTGTTTGTAAAATTAACAAACTTACACTAAAAATGCACACATAAAATTGATTCCAAAAAAAAGTTTTGTGTAGCATAAAAGGCTTGTGTAAACTTACAACAAGACATATGCACAAATATAAAACCTGCACACCACAACACTTTGATAGATGTCCTAAATTATCATATTTTTGGTTGACAAAAGATTAAACATGAACACATATTATCTTGAATCATAATTAAATGTCATATTACATGTGATAAGTATTAAATCACTAAATTAATTATAGTGATTTACGTTATAAGGGAATCTAGGATTATTATGGAAATAAGGTAAATATGCGTAGCAAGATTTTGAGCGCATTGAATTAATCAAAATAATTCAATCTCAAAAAATAAACTACCTATTAAGAAGGATTCATGAAGAAAATCATAATAATATTAACCTTACCAAATTCCTTACTTCATCTCATCTCCTTCCAAGATGTTCAAATGGATTATTGATTTCATGTAGACTAAGATTAATGGTAATGTGATGGCATGATTGTTTGATGTTAGATGCTTGATTTAATGGGTAATTTGACATAGATTGGGTATGAGAATGATTATTGATGAGGATTATATTATCATGATGATGCTATGGAAGTTTTAGCTAGCTTCCATGGAGGAGGAGCCTTGGTTATATAGATTTGGGAGGGAAGATCAAGGGTTACTATTTAAATTTAGATGAGGAGATCCAATGTCTATGGATTATTCAATGAATATTAAATTCCATATAAGTCTCTAATTTAGAGACTTATAGAGACTTAGAGGAGATCCCCCAATTCTAGAGACTTCTAGATTAGTTTAGGGATAATGGAGGATTAAGTGGGGGTTAGATAAGGAATATGTAGGTGATTAGAGACTAGGGATGTAATAAAGGCTAGGGTGTAGGTTAGTAGTTGGTTAGGTGGGGTTATGGGAATTTAAAATTCCCATTTAATGGATAACTATGATTAGTTTAGGATAGTAAGGAATTAAGAATAATTAATAAATGAGAGAAATGGGACAAGGTTAGGGAATTTAGGATAATAGAAGGGTGATATTAGATAAATAGTTGGGATATGATAAATTAGAGAGATAAAATAGGTTAAGCAGAATTAGTGTCAACTAATAGGAATATTCGTTGACAATAATGAAGTGAATAATTTTAGGTGCATACAGTTTGCCCCTCTTTAAAAGGGAATTGTGAATGGAGTGAAGTGGAAGGAGTAATGGTCTTTCAAATAAAAAATATGTCATGAGTTAGTAGATGATGATAGGGGATATAATTCCTTCTCAAGGAGACATGGGGAAGAATGAGATGGATGGCCACTCAAAAGAGTAAAATGAGCTATGGGATGTGATGGATAAATGAAGGGATAAGATTCCAAATGTGGGATAGAAGATGAAGAAGATGAGGCTAACTTGAATAATGAGCTACAAATTGATGATTCCCATAGTAAGGACACATGAACAAGGAATAGAGGTGATGAGTGTCACAGTTGTAGACACATCCCAATAGGGAATCAAGCATAACATAATTATGATAGGATTAAAATGACTTAAGATGTAGACATATCCCAAGTAAGGATGCATTCAAGGGAGAGTGGTGGAATAGGATAAGATGATTTGATAAGATTAATGATGGGTGTAGCTCAAATCTAAGGTTGATCAATATGATTATAGAAAAGAATTCATATGATCAAGTGAGTAATGAGTAGCAATGATGCCCCTAACAAAGACACATGCAAGGGAGTGAGAGACGAGATAGTGGCTGAGCTATCCATGGGCAACTAAAAGTGGCCAGGTGCTACCTATATAGTCTAAAGATACCTTAGGTTGATGTAGTTCTAACTAGTGGATAAAAGATGATGATGATGATGATGATGATGATGATTAGGGATTAAAGGATGATACTAGTGATGATCAGATATGACTTAGATGATGGGATAAGGATAAAATATTAGATGTTAGTCAAATGGGTTATGATGGAGATAAGGATGATGAGATTAAGCCATCATAAATGTCAAAAGGATCATCATAGTATAAGTAATCTAACAATATAACACTTGACAAGATGCCCCATGATATAAGCATGACCAAGAAGACATTATGCCAAGTGAATGGGAAAATAGTGAACTATGCATCCTTGAGGGCACTTTTGGTGTCCTAATATCATCCTTGTTCATTACCCAATAAATAAAAAGAGACATGATACAAATAAAACATAAGACAAATAAGATATATGCATGATAAAATATAGTCAAACAAAAAAAATAGAATCAAACAAGTAAAATACATGAGTATATACATGCAGTGTCTTAATATATTATCAAATTATGGGATGAGTTATTAGGTGATAGGGTGCACTAAGATGATCAAGATATTATTGTGGACTTAGGATAGACTTTAAATAGACTAACGATGATGACTAGGTGTAGGACTAGTAATTTGGATAAAGTTATGGACTTGAATGAGAGTTTAGGATTAGATTAAGAACATGGATGAGGATATGAATGTGAAGATGACTAAGGATTATCAAAATTAAAAACCTTACAAGAGTCCAATTGATCATAAAATTATGATAATACAAGATCAAATACCTCTCATACTAGTAAAGAGTGATTGGATGGGTGCTAGATATGAAGAGGTGATGATAAAGAAGTGATAGGTGTCAGACTAAATTCTTGACAAAGTGATGTGTGCCAATAATACCTAGGCCAAGGATAATAAAGGCATGGATAGATGGGTGATCGCTTTGACTTATTTTCAAAACCAAACATACTATTTTAGGATGATAATTAGGATGATATGAGATGGATAAATATGGATACAACTATGATATTTCAAGATAAGATAAGGCGTCATGGACAATTTTAGCTTTTTCAAATTTTATGATTTTCAGGCTTTTTGCCATTTTTCAATTCTTAGGGATTTTTTGGATATGTATATACAATGTAAAATTGGGGTTACTATCAAACGTAATACCAAGCCTAGAAACTAAGAGAAGGATGGAGGGATGATGGATAAGATGACAAAGGATAACGATGATGGGGACTAAGGATGAATAGATTAGTGATAGCTAATGACCACATCATGAAGGAACTAGATGGTTATCTACCTAAGTGTCCATTGGGGGATATGCCAAGAGTATTTTGGAATAATTATCAACACACCTTCTACTTCCTTATGAAGTTCAAGGTGGGAAGGAATAAGATATAGGATGCATGATATGACGGTGGATGATGGATAGGAAAAATAGATCAAGGGATAAGATGATGGGTGATAGAGACAAGGTGGATAAGGGATGTGACAAGTGGGATGGATGGATGAGGATATGAAATGGATTGATTCACCCCCAAATGTTGAGGGATAATGTAGACAATAAATTATTCTATCATGACACCAAAAACTAGTTTTTATCATGGTACTTGCCCAAGGTGCTAGAAGAATGGTTTTCACCATTAGATGAATGCTTTTTCTTGGCCTTTTTTTATTGGACATCTCAATTTATTTAATATGGGTGAGATGCAATATTTTTTCATCATTGTGATATTTATCCAACACTTGTTCTATGGATGTGTGATGTTAGGATCATGTTGTTATTTTTGGATGTATTGGTGTCCATGTGACCTAGTGTGATTCCTGATTGTGATCCCTCTAAATATCTCGACCAGGTATCATCATCAACTTTAGGAGAGAAAATATTGCTCAATAAGGTGATTTGAGGTATAGATTCAATTAAGGCTTTATTTTGATGAATTTTAGGATAAGGATATGATGGTATGATGGTGATAGAGGATAATGAATGATAGGATCATTAGAGGATGGGGTGATGGGTAATGAAGGATTAAGACTAGTAGTTACATACATCATTAGAGATGTTGGACATTCCATATTTGATTTTTTTCATGTGATAAAAGACTGCAAGATATCCAACACACTTTAACTTTGGGGCTCATCTTTGATCTAATTATTTTATAGATTATCAATAATATGATTTTGATCATTTAATGGTATTTGATTTTGACTGGCCCTTGGTGCTTGATTTTTGGCTTCATCAGGGGATAATGATTTTTGAATTAAATATTATTTTGATTTTGATATGCCCCTAGTGCTTGATTATGTGATTCATTAGGGATCGATGCTTTTTTATTAGGTCGATGATTATAATGTTCTTGAGTTTGATTGGGATCAAATATGCCTTGATTATAATGGACTTCTTGAGTATAGTTTTGGACCTTTATACACATTACTTCACTCAATGAAGAGTCTAATGATGTATGTTCATGTTCATCCTTATGGAGGGAAGTAATTAAATGATCATTGATGGGGATACAAGGGTATATGATGGATTAGGGTGGTGGAGATAGCATGGTGAGGTCAATGAGTGGTGATGGGGTAGCATGTTATTCATAGGGGTTCTTAGGAGAACCAATTTTGATATTGGAGAAAATCTCCTCAAGATCAGCAAAAGGATCACTAGGACTAGCTGTAGTAGACACATCTAAAGGAAGATCAGACTCAGTCTAACAATATTCAATAGATAAAGCTTGTAAGAACTCTATTATAAATTCATCATCCTGATGAAGATCTAAAGGTATGATTGGTGATGGGTTAGAGGTAATTTAATTAGACCCATTATTTAATAAGATAGGCATTATCAACATTGATGAGGGATGATGTTTATAATAATAAATCTGATTTAGATCATGGTGTGTGGAACATGATCCTATTGAAGATAAGACTTCTGATGCTAACTTGGATATAAACTTTGATGTACAAGATGTAATGTTTCTGATAGGAGATTCATTATACATAATTGACCTCTCAAAAAGGGGTATTTGAGGTGATGGGTGAGAGAGAGATGATGGACGAATGATAAGTTCAACAAAGAGAAGGTCATGGATAGATTCATGAGAGATGGGAGGGTTAGGCTCATGGGTAATAGATTTGGCTTTGATGGAGGACTTGTTAGAGATTGGAGTGGTCTCTTGACCTTGGATTGGAAGGTGAAAGGGTTGATCATGATTGGAAATGGAATCTTGGCATTCCTATTCTTATTTACCCAAGGATTTAGACTCATCTAGTTCATCCTCTATTACTATGTTTCCATGGTTGATGAGGTTTTGGACATAATCTTGAAAATGTTGGCATTGATTAATTAAATACCCCTAATTTTAGTGATGTGAAAAATATTTATTTGATTTATACTATGAGGATGTAGTCTTTGTAGGATTAAGATTTTGGATGGGTGGATAGACCATCATGTTGGCAGTGACTAGTTGTTTAAATTGAGCTTCTAAAGACATGGGAAGGGGAGTATAAGGACCTATTTATCTATATGACTTAAATGTGGATGAATTTGGCTTATGATTATATGATTGTTGATGTGGTGGGGAGGATGGAATATTAGTGACCAATATTAGATTCCCTTTTCTATTATGAGAATGGGTAGATGATGGTTTATGATGAGTAAATAAAGGGTTGGTATGGGACTCACATGAAGGGATCTGGATGGGAGGTGTAATGAGTTGAATGGGATCAACACCTTTTAAAATTTGTACACCCATCATAATGAGTCAAAAAAGGATATCATCATTTTTGGCATGTATATATTGGTTAATGAAGGTGGGGTCTAATTTCATGGTGATGATTGATAGATGATGGATGATGGAGGTATGTTAAGGATTAGTGATGAGCTATTGAACAAAATAGATTGAAAGGACTAAGCTAATATGATAGGTTATGATGTGGATAATATATACAAATTTATTAAATATTATGATCAAATTTAGAACCAATAATACAATAGGTGCTAATAACCTATCAGTAATGCTTAATGGTTAAGCTAACAAAAAGATTGAGGATGTGATGAGTTCCTAGATTCAAAACTAGCAAGAGAAAAATATGAGGGGTGATAATTATGAATAGGAAAGGATGATAAGACTAGATTTACAATGATGGGTTGCTAGATTAAAAGCAATAAATTGATAAGATGACAGTAGGATACTAGCTAGGGTATGAGACCTGATCAGAGGATGATTGATAATGGATTGGGATGATGTGGATGATAGGACTAGCTCAAGACCTTAAACTAATTTTTCTCAAGATAGGATGGGATATGACTATGGGATGAAGATGATTGGGATTATGTAATAAGGATAAATATGTTGATAGATGTTAATAAAATTACAAGGGATGAGATGGGGATAGTTCATACCCTAAAGCTCCAAATGGGATAAATGAGGATGAGATTAGACTAGATGAGTGATGAAGACAAGGTTAAGAAAAAGGAATGATGATGGACTTAAGATAATATATAAATGATAGAATATGATGTGATTATGATTCAATAAGGATGATTCATCAAAATGTGATTATGATATTTATAAGTGGGATTAGGATATGATGTGACTAGCAGGATGTACAATAAAATAAAAATGTACAAGAGGGTAAAACTAGAATATATAAGATGATGATTAGGATATGAGTGATGTGGTGATGACTAAATAATGGGTGGATATGAATAAATTATTATGGGATGAATATAATAGTGGGAATGGGATATGGATGTGTAAGATAAAATGTAAGTGATTAGGATAAGATGTAACTAAAGGATGAACAAGAGAATAAAGATATTTATAAAGAGGTGAGACAAGGATATACAAGATGATGATTGGGTGATGGGATAATGACCAATGACAAATTATATTAGGATAGGAAGTAACTAGAGGTATGTTCAAGGGAGTGATGAGATGTAAGATGTACAAGACAATGATATAGGTGGTGAAGATGTGGTTAATGATAAGTGGATGGGATTAAGATAAGATGTGGGATGGGATTAAAAGGATACAAAAGGATGATGACAAGGATATATATAATGAAGGAAAATTGAGACATAATGATATGCTAATGATGGTGAAACAAAGGTGGATAAGGTCAAGTTTAGACTATGGGATTAAACAAGTCAAGGTGGTGTGTGATTGATTATGGATAAGGTGGTATTAGGACAAGGTATGACTAGGATATGTGACAATGATGGGAAAGATATGATTAGAATTAAGATAGTAGATGAGATAATCAAAGGATGTGGAAGGAAAGGATGACAAGGATATATAATATGGTTTGATTATGATGCAAAAATATACAAGATGATAAGATGTACAAGATGATTTGTGTAAAGACCTAGATATGTGTGTATGGGTTTGGAGTAAAAGGATAACTCAACTCACAAATAACACATAAGAAATCCACAACTTATGATTAGTAAACGTAAGGGTGCATAACCTGATCCCTACACCATTTAAAAACTTCACATGTGAGGTTATAGGTTGATGAATCATTACGGAATCTAATAAACCCTCTCAACCCTACTTGTAATTTATAGTTACTTTAGAGCTGATACTGACTCTTGAAATGGTACACATGTTATGGCCAAGGTCCCATACTCCAGGTATAGACAAAAATATCTAGGTTCATCCCCACTATATGAAAAGGTACATTGGGGCCCAAGTCCATGTAGGGTGTTATCTAATGCTTGGTTCAGAGAGTTAACTCTTCCCATTCATGGATGACCTATATGGGGTCGACTACTTATCCTAATGATATTTTTCCTTAATTTTTATACTCTAATAGAAAATATAGTTTAGTCAACATGTGGTGATTAAATCCATGACACTAACCCCTATAAAATAAGCCCATGCATGGAGATTAATTCCACATCATATGTTATCTTAGAGGGGGGTTGACAAAAAATTCAACCACAAGATATGATTAATTAACTATTTAATTTCTTGTGTGTGAGGAGCATGATAAAATGATTATTTACACATACACACTCACACATACAAGTATATACATGAAATGATTTTTCACAACATGATGAAGTGCCGAATGGATTATTTGAATCATAAAATACAATCCCATAGGTTATTAGTTTAATGATGTCACTCAAAATAGGGGACTAAGATAAAAATATTAGTAGTTTTAATCATTTTATGAAAACCCACAAATACAAAGGGCAATCCCACAACTAGAGACTACAATACCATGATTGGGCAATCAAGCTCACTATTTGTGACTATTGCTATTGTGACTAAGAGATGATCATTATGCCTAAATGTAATATAATGGTTAGACAAATAAAATCATGACTAGGATCAACAATATCTCTAATGAATATAAAATTGATAATCATGACTTTGTCATAAACCATAAAACTGCAACTGAGAACTACAAAATCATGACTGTCAATAAATCGAGAGTTGTGATATTGTTAGAAATGGTAAATTTTTTAGATTTGAGTATATTTGATAGAGACAAAGATATATGCAGGATATGAAAAAAAAATTGGATACAAAAAATGATTATGTACAAATGATCATGCTAAACTATAGTCTGTTATTTATGATATTTTCAAAATTTAGACCTAGTATATCAAGATGATATTTTAACCAAAATTGAATAAAATCAAAATGTTAGAGAAGTTATTTTAAGTATAGTCCTTCTCCATAAGATTATATATGACCATTTAGCAAACAAAATCAGCTCAAAATGACAAAATTTGACAAAACTAGGTTAATTAACAATACCACGACTGTTAACATAATACTGTTATTTATCACTCCAATATCACAACTTTAAAAATGTTGATATTTATGGGTTTGTCAAAAATTAGGAAAGGAGTAAGGTCAGGTATGATTTTGGTTTTTAGATGGTTCCTCCTTCCCTGCTAACCTTGTAGATCACATAAACCAAAAAACTAGACAAAAACAAAATTTGGATACAAAATTGGGTTAGGTGATAGGTAAATCAAAAAACCCTAACATATATAATAGGAGACTATAATATAATAGAACCTCATATAAAAACACAAACCATCTAATTAGAATACTATAGGTCAAATGATAGAGATTGATTATTTGGATATTAGTGAAAAATGATAATACTGTGACTCTCAACCATAATCCCATGATTACCAAGATGATATCACTAATGGGGAAGTCATGATATAGTGGCTTTAGTTTTTCCTAATGAAATTGTTTCCAACTCCCTTTTTATTTTTAATTCTTGTACACAGAGGGTTAAGAATCTAAAAAAATACATAAGAACCTGCAAAAGGAGTACATAATGGCTTAGATAAAAATAATGATCAGTTAATAAAATGGATGATATGGACTCAATAATACCATGACTATAGTCAATGATACCATAACTTGTAGGACAAATTCATGACTAGGGTAGTCATGGTATTGTAAAAATAGTTACCTATAACACAAACTATTAGTGGTTTACAAGAACGTGACTAGTTTAAGTAATATCATGACTAGTTTAACAATATTTCTAATCATGATTCATGGGATTGTCGAAGGTAAGAAACCTACATGGTCAAATAGATGGATAATAGAAGGGGTATATTAGATAAATATATGGGATTGGGATAGATTAGTAGGATAAAATAGGTTAATCATAATTAGTGTCGACTAATAAGAATATTAGTTGACAATAATGAAGCGAGCAATTTTAGGTACATACAATATGAATAAGATCCCACATATTATAATAGATCTTCATTATTTAAAATAATATCAAGATTAAGAATATCATGTGAAGCATATTCATAAATTAATATTGGATATAAAAGTTGTAAACATGTAACAATGTTTACTTTATTTTAATGAGATATAGTATACTTATAGAAGTGAGTAGGTAATGGTATGTTCATTAAATTAAAATAGTGAACATAATCATTAAGAGTTATATGATCTAATTGGAAGAGTATATATTTGGCTTGATATTCCTTACTATATATAACACCTAGTTTAAATTGATTATGAGTTGGAATGATTTTTTATTTAATGCCTTACTCATGTATTCCTTTTCCATGACCTTTATATTTGATTTTATTTTCACATGTGTATCATAATTTATATTGATCTAAATTTGTTTGAGATAGACCAAGAGATTGTTTTTGGTCTACTAGTATTAAATAAAAACAATTTCATATGATTTATAATTTTATTCTAGGAAGATGATATGTACTTAATAAAAATTTATCAAAATTTTAGTCTAACATATTAGATATTGAAACATTATTTACCAATAATATGTGTCATTATTCTCCATATTTTTCTCATGAATAATAGGAATAAAGAGTAGCTTATAAAAAATTTCATCTATATTATCATTAGAAGTATCATTATTCTCATCAGTATTATTATATTCACCCACATTATATATATGAATTATATACATGAGCATGTATTGTTGAGGTATTTTGATGGTTGGTTTCAGTGTCTTAAGGTTTGAGATCATAATATATGTATGTTAATGAGTTTTAAAAAACTATAAATGGATATCATCTTCAAGATAAGTATAAATGCAACCCTCATTATTTTTTTAAGATATACTTAATGTATATGAAGCTATATTCATAATCTAGATCCATGTGCAAAACAAAACATTATAACTCAATTCATTATATATCTCAATTGATATTACATATATAAATTTCTAGGTCCAATATTTATGTTCAAGATAAAACTTCATAGGGTTATTTTTGGTTGATTTTCAAACCATTTTAAGACCATATATGAGTGTAATATAGCTTTAATCAAATTCAAATACATTAATCAAATCTTTCTACAAATATTTAATCGCAAATCATTTTTTATAAGGACTTGTTTATCCTCATTAAAATTGATGATAAATTGATTATATGAAGGTATGTTTCTCTCAATTTTCTCCTTATAGAGTGTGTATTTTAATTCAAAATATAATTTATTCTTAATATTTTTTACATTTTTTACAATAGAATAAAAATAAGAAGGTTGAGTATCACATAGCAAAGTATAATAATAAAAGACCTCATAGAGTATATTTTGAAAACATTTGACCTATCTAGTAATTATTGGATATAAATTTTGGAATGTGTTTTAATAAGTCTTTATAAAATATTATAGTCCTTAGGCACTTAAATTATATTTCTGGTAGGAGTATTAGGGTGATTGGAAGCTTGAGGAGGGGTGTGTTTGTTAATGCCACCTTGAGTTTGAGATGAAGGAAGGAGGATAGTGTAGATATTAAAATCTTATTTTATATGACATACTAGTCTTGTACACTTGAAAAATACCAATTATGGATCCACCCTTAAGTTTATGACCTTCCCACTACTGAAAGGCTCATGTTCACCATGTCACTATGACAAATTATGTATCCTATAATTTTGACCTAATATTCTAATGATAAATATCACTTGTAACTTTTAGTCAACATAAAACCTAATTTACATACAACATATAAAGTTATAGATCCTAATAAACTATTTACCCTACAAGACACTAACATCTTGATTATGACACTAGCACTAATGCTAGTGTCTAAAATATTATGATAGTGCCCTTACCTTCAAAAGTGTTAGATTACATATCTACTATATGTAAAGTTAGGTTTATTTGATTTTTTTAACCATCTCATGATATTATTTAAAAAGGTTTTGTATAAATAAAAATAAAAATGTATTCATTAGGAATCAATTGAGGGCCTCTCAAGCTCACTCTACACTGTTAAAAATCATTTGTACAACTGAGATATACTACCCTATTCTTTCCTATTTATAAATTAGTAATATAAATAGTATTATTTTAGGTTTGAAGCATTCAAGGAGAATCTCGTGAGTATTATTTGTTAATTTAAAGGTAAAAATCACTAGATACACTCACATATAGCATATTACATAATTATTTACACATAAGCCCATATAATGAGGAAAACTACATTAGTCTAAGGTCCTGTTAAGATTATATGGATATTTAGACAATACTAATTGATAGAGGGGTATTTGAGGTCATCTCAACTTCACTTAAGTTGACCAAACTCTCTTTTACAAGGTGACATGCATATATTGGAGGACCTAGGGTTTTGAGCAAAAGATTAATTACAAGAACCTTTGCATGTGATCATATCCAAATAAAATCATAAACATTAGAATAAAAGCATTGATACTAGTGTCATAGGTAATAGAAAGATAATTTATAAAATATAACAAATAGAGGTGAATCATTAGACAATATTATTCTATGCATGTGCCTATCATATCTACATTGAATCAATGAATAAGATTAGTGTTATTTCTCTATTGTGTTTTTAATTTCAAAATATTATTTTGGTATTATACTTTTATATGTTTAATATATTCTCAAATTTAGTATATTTATCATAATATTGTAAATCAAAATTATTTAATTAATTCGTTAGAAATATATTATTCCATGATTGATTAGGTTATCATCTCTTTTATTAGTGGGGTATAGACTTCATCATTATAATGAATCTATCATCAAACACTGGACACAAATGGATCCTAATGGAAACTAAATAATTCACAAGGTAGACAAAAGAAATAGAGATCAAGAAGGATAATGAGGTTTCCATCATAGACTTATATGAAAATCTTATCATAATATTTAGTTTTATTTCTACTATTATCTTAGATAATGCATTGGATTTCATTAGATCCAAGATCAATGAATGAGCCATCAGATATAACATCCATCTGAGTACCTCTTCAAAATATTACCTCCAAGGTAATGGTGTACCCAAGTTGAATAATAACTTGATTCAAATCATTAATTGAACCATTGAAGATAATCAATGATCCTAGTATACCAAGTGTTAGAATAAATTAAAACCCAGATCTATCCCCAAATTACATACAAGAGAAACTATGAAAAAAATTAATCAAAATTTCAAAAAATAAACATAAACATGCATGTAATAGAAGATGACAAATTTAATGTGGTCACTAAAAATGGGATACATCCACCAAACTTGTCTAGTATATTATTTTTAGCAATTCAAGGGAGAAACAAAATCTTGTAACAAACCTTTTTACACCTATCTACCATTTTTTCCTCCACTCTATGCACCATTTTTTCTTCATATGTCACCATCATAAATCTCAACCATATATCATTAAATTTTAGGGTGAATAACACCTAAACATAACCTCCACCATTAGATCTAGAAATCTTTAATCAATGGCCTGGATTGACTACAAAATTATAATTTTACAAGGCCCAAGTTCCCCCCTTTTAACCCCCCATGCCATGAGGGATTCAAAGAATAAGATCCAAACCTAGCTGGAATAACATTAAAATTTTAACCTTTGATCCTAGAAGACAATCAAGCTCTACACCTAACACCAAGCTCAGGACAACCCTCTAGGTAGATTGAATAATACCAAGAAGGGTGATGGTGAATTTACCCTTCATGTTAGTCTATAGAAATGAAGTAGTTTTTCCCATGTCTCTTGAATTTCCTTAGATATAAATATCCCATCAGTTAGAATTACTCAAAATTGATCCCATGACAATAAGGTTAGTTTACCTAATGCATCTCTAAGAACTCATGGTACAGGCTATGCACACTATGGAAATTTAGTAATAACAAACCACTAAAACATTTGATATAAGGTCCATTGATAAAATCTTAAATGAAGTAAAGGTTATACTAAAATGGGACATAGATAAAGTAAAGGATGAAAATTATAAAAAGTTAGACGCTATATAGAGCAACCCATATACCATAGCTAGTTGTAAGTAAGCCAATGCATATCAACTTTCAAGGCCAAATAGTGAGTATTGCCCATCCCCATCAATGATATTCATCTCAATAATCATTTTTGATGATCATGAGCACCTTTGTAAATATTCATTTATATGTTTTAATTTCCCTAAGTGCTATGTGCACTCATTATTTTTTAGATTATTTTCATTTCCTCTAAGAACTTATTCATAGTTTTTTTTAGTTTAGATTTACCTTTATTTTAAGCACCATTTATCATAATTATTTTATTTGTTTTTTCTTATGGAATGTATCTTAGTTCCTTCTAAGTTTGGATGGTATTTTTTCACCAATCACAATCAAGAGAAAGAATAGCAAGGGATTTTAGATGACTCCATGCCTAATGGATTACTTCAAGACTATGGATTCTCACTTAGTAGTCAAGAAACCCATTAAGGTTTCCAAAAGTGTTGAATCTCAAAGTCACCCATCCTTTCAAGTGTTAAAATAAAAATGACTTCACAAGAGGTTGTATGCTTGTGTAGTATTAAGTTATCTAAAATTAAGTCTATGCATAAATGCTTCTCATCTACATCCACCCTCAACAATCAACATGGGTTCACATATCAACTAGGTTGTCATTTGAATGTATATGAGTTCAAAATATGTTCCCCATGTAAATATACTTCATTTTAATATCATAATACACAACTCAAAGCACATGGGTCTCTTAACTTCAACTAGTAAAAGAAAGAAGTATGCAAGAAATAGTTTCAAATCATGAATATCATTCTCAATATCTTCAATATTATTACATGCCTTTATTAAAATAATTACAATAATTCAAATGATGAAGTACCAAACCAAAGGTGTATATTTTCACTTCTGTACCCTTGTAAAATATAGACTATGATCTAGGTTTCACAACATTTCCTTCATATACTAGTGCAAGTTTCAGATGAAGGCATAGATTGTGAAGATCATCAAAAGAGATTAGGCACAAAAGGATTTTGGTACTTATTCATTTTTGTATAATATCACCCTTATATCCATTTACAAATTCATAGCTTCACTGCATAACCAATTCACTATGCAACCTTTAGAGTGCACCCCCATCTATGTAGAACTCATGACACATAATTCAATGCACACATAGTCCCAAAAGATAGGCATGCATGCTAATCCATACTATGTGAATGGTAACATGGATGAACCCAAATATGAACCTACACAATCCCATATCAATGATCTAGTCTATGTGGATTGATAGGTGGAAACCATAAATAAAGGATGGTAATTGAACCCAATTAAACATTAAGGTATTTGAATCTAAATAGAATTAAATGTAGAGGTGGATATTAGAATGTCATAGCATGATAAAATTCCTCCCTTGGATACATAAACACCATTTATTCTCTAAAGCACACATGGATCTATGAGTGACCTTCCAACTACTTTTATGATCAAATTGTTAGACCCAAGTTAAATAAACATGAATTGTAATAATTATTGAAAAGATTTTGATACCATTAATCAACCTCAAGATTTGGATGCCTCTTTTGAATTTAATTTCCTATCTACCACCTCCAATGGTGAATCTATTATGTTGGGTCTTGCCCAATGATATATAAACCTTGATTTTCATTTTAAACAGGTTGAAATTTCTTGGAATCATAACACTAACAAAATTTTCCATCCAAAGATCCCTCTCTTAGTATAAAAAATCTCTACCCATTTTATTTTGTAATATTTCCTTATACCTTGAGATTAATAAAAACTTATTTAATTTTATTCATTCCTTGTGTTCTTTGTGCATTCATGGTTTTTTATTCTTATATATGGATGTTCATCCCTCTCATTATCATCCTCCCTTCACACCTTATGCAAAATTTGAAATTTCCTATAGATATCATGTTGTGTATACACAAGTATATAAAGGCATTATCTATAGACCATTTATCATCCCTCCTAATTCTTCAATATGTTCCCTTACCTCCATGTGAAACACTTATGTAGTGTACCTATTTTGAAGATTTTGCATTTAATCTATTAGTTTTATTATGTTTTTAAGTAGGTAAAGTGCTCTCTTAATTATTGGTTAATCTCATTTTACATTCATAAAACCCTCTTACCTTTTCTCTCCCTTCCCCTTATCATGTTTAAGTTTTGTTCTAGCTTTATATTTCATTCTACTCTTTATAGGTCTACATTTTGGTCCTAAACTAGGTGCATCTAGAATAAAAGTAAGACAACCAAATCTAGAGGTTAGTTCCAAGGAGAAAAAGAGTCCCACACCTTTTTTGATGATCCCATTTTTACAAAAACACACCAAATTTCTCTCCATTATATAAGTCCAAGGTGTCAGGTGCATAACATCCATGTGCAAGTGCATGTGAGATCCCTTCTCACACGGTGTATATTTTGAGTGATAAAATACATAATTTCCTTCCTTTGAATAGAAAAATTTATAGATAAAATATGCTATCTATGGTTTTCTATATTTACTAAAGCTTTTTGTACATCACTTCCATGTTTCTTTTAAACCTTCATCTTATTCATATTTCTCTTTCATAAGATTAAAATGTTATGACTTCCATCCTTAATTTATTCAACAAAAACTCTCCTCTATGCATTAATAAATATGTTATACATATTACTTCTATGTTTCAATAAATATGAAAAAAAATTAGGAACCCAACACATTTAATATGTCTTAGATTCAACTTATTCCGACTATTAATGAATTGTAATGTTTAATGATCTGTAAACAATAAAAATTTATTTGTCGAAAAATGATGTCTCTATTTATATAGTGATTTCATAATTTCATATAAATCTTGATTATATACTAAATAATTATGATTTTCATCACTAAATACTTCACTAAAATGTGCAATAGTTCTTCCTTTATGACTCAATATTACTCCTTTTACATTGTTATGCACATCAAAATCTAGTTCAAACACATTATTGAAATCTAGAAATTTTAATACTAGTTTCTCAATTATATTCATCTTCAAATATTTGAAATTATTTTTTGTTTATGATGTCCAAAAATATCCTTTATTTACTATGTGTATATCATATTTTATCCCTTTGCATGTCCTACTAAAATTATTCATGAATTTCCTATAAAAACATACTACTCCATGAAAAAATTGTGCTTCAAATGTAATATGTGGTTATGTAAAATATATTATATGTCTCAAATTTTATGGATATATATTTAAATCTTCTTGAGAAATAAAATATCCCAAGTATACATATTATTTCTACACGAAACTATATTTCTCCAAATTCACGAGTTATTTTTCATCTCTCAAGTTTTCTAGTACTTTGAACAAATGTTGCAAATGTTCTTCCTCTTACAAAATTATAAACTTACCCAAAAATGGTTCAATAACTTCATTCATCAATCTCATGAATGTACTTAGTGTTTAATTAATCCAATTGGCATAACTAACCACTCATTTAATCATTATTGTATTTTGAACATTATTCTCCCTTACCCTTTCTTATGAAAATCTAGTGATATCCACTCTTAAAATAAAATTTCATGAATTATCTTTCTCCATTTAAGTAATCCATTAATCTAACCATGTATGGAACTAGAAACATAGACTTAATAGTGTTCTTTTTAATGCCTCTAGAATTAGTGCACATTCTCCACTTTTCTTAAGCATTAATAATGTTAATACTACACGTGGGCTCAAGCTTTCTCTGATAAAACCTTAATTCAACAACTCTTGAACTTATATATGTAGTTATACATTCTCTTTTAGAGTAAATTTATGTGTCTTTTTTAGATAAAATCAAATGAGGTATAAGATCCAAGAGATGATTTATGCTTATCATTAGTGGTAATACATCTATAAAATCATTAGATAAAATATTTGATAACTAACTTAGTATCTCTTTTACTTAATGTGTAATTATTTCTTCATCTAATACACTAATGGAATCTTTCACTTGTTTTTTAATTGATGCATAACATGTGCTCTCCTCGACTTCCTTGAAAACTTATTTTCATGAAATCATCAACACTTTTAGGCTCTTGTCTAGTTATTCACACTTTTCATTCATGGGATTTAGTGTGTGCACTAATCCATGTTTCTAGTATCTATATTTATCATCAAAACCATCATGTTATGACATATGATCAAACTATCAAATCCTTCTAATCAAATATTTACAAACATTCATATGTATTATGTCACATAAAATCTAATATTTATATGTACTAATCTAAAAATTTATCAGACATTATTCTTTCACTATAACTTTGTGTCCCTTCAATAACCTTGAAACCTTGTATGGGTTTGGATGTAAAATTATCTTCAATTTGAGTTTATCTACAATTTATTTCAAAACAATATTATCTTTATCTACATATGACTAGTTTTAACACTTACCTTCAAAATTCTAAACTATCTTTAACAAATTGTCTCGCTATGCAGGATTATTTTCATCTTTTATAGGATTAAAAATACTGTATTCATCATGATATATTGTCTAGTATCTTGTTCATATATGTTATGAATATATGTAACACTTTATTCATATTATTATTTGATATATGCACTCATGTCATTTTTTCTATTTCATTCAATATGTATTTGAGGACACTTAAATGTTCTATGGCTATTCTCACCACATATGAAACATGTACCATTGAATCCATGAACTCTACCTCATCTATGGGATCCTCTACCTCTCTACGTAGTATCACTATTTTCTGAATTTTAATCCTCACCCTATTACACTTGTGCATAATAACCTCTTTCATTTTCATCTCAGCATTTTAATATCCATCTTCCTTGTGTCACTTCTTATTGTCTACATCATAGATTTTCCTTTGCCTTTAGTGAACACTAATAAGATTTTTTAATAGATCATAATTTCATCATGACAAACTCATCTTAAATTTCCATGCATAATCCATTTCTGTATCTGGATATATTCTCAACATAATATTCAACATGACCGACTCTCTTTGCAAGTTTGTGATACTCCTTAGTGTATAATTTGACACTTAACTCTCTTTGTCACAAGTTTTCAAATTAATTAAACAAACACATATTATAATACACATGAATGAATTTATCTTTGAACTTTGTGATGGATTTATTGCATGTATTAATGTGTTATTTTCCTTTGTGCACTCTTTTAGCTTGTATGTTTTCTGACCATAAGGATGTGTGATAATGCACAAGTATTGAGAGAAGTATTCATTAATCATCCTCATCTAGCTCATTAAAGCTATGGATCACATTAAATTTATGGTTTGATCTAAAAATACCATCTTCAACATAATATTTCACCTTTACGCTTTAGATTCAAACTTATTTCTTGAGTGCTTATTCCTTGAATATTTATTAATTTCTTCTTAATGGTATTTACTCCTATTCATATAGTCACATTTCACTCTCAAATTATTTTTTCATTTCTTCTCCATCACAAACTTCTCCTTTACACTTCCCCTAGCTTTGACTAGATATTTCAACCTAGTTCTTCAAGTAGCTTGTTGTTGTAATAGGTTTCAATAGTCCTTTATCTTATCTTTGATAGTCTTAAATAATAATATTACATTTTCACAAACTTCTCTGACCCCTGGAACTCATTTTACCTTTTTATTCTGCATATAAACCTTACTTTCTTCTCACAAGGCTTATAGCCTCATTTTTTAGATTTTTCCTTGTTGGGAATAACTAATAAATCTTCACAAGAAGATGATTGTATTTCCAAGGGCTCTTTTGTGCCATCCAAATACTACAACCTTCTCTTGGCATAACTCCCTAGGCAAAGGATACTTCCTTCTTTAAGTTACCCCTTAATTAGCCCTCCAAATTGACAAATCTCCTAGGTTTAGATATTATATAGATAAATAATTCAAACTGATGACATATTTGGATACCCATTTATCTTTTCTAACTTAATCATTAATTTATTATCTTTATTCTTTAGACAAAATTGATCTTTCTTCATTACCCTTACTTCCTTAAGTCATTCCTAGACCTATATTAGGATATAGTCATGAAATGTGTACCAAAGGAGATCATAAAAACATGAAAACACTTTTATCAGTTAGATAACATTTATTTATGCAAAACTATAAATTTGTAACCAAATTAGAGGGTTAAATCTTCCTCAAACACCTAAACCCACATTTTAGGGTTTTTAGACCCTACACCCAAGCCGAGAGCCTTTAAAATATATATCTTGCGTAATTTAGGGTTTCAAAAATATAAATTACCTTTTTTGGAGCTTTTTTTACCTGTTTATCCTCTTCCAATAGGTGTGAGACTTTAATTTTACCTTTATAATGTTAAACATCAACTTTCTCAGTTGACTGTGCACATTCTTGACTATATACAACAAGTTTTAAGCATTCACGAGTCTTAATGATCCTTATATAGGTTATCTAAATCCAAATATAGTACTTACACATTTTTACCAACCCAAAAACATCATTCAAATCATCAACCCCTCACACTTTATAATATGAATGTCTTTACTTTACCATTAATTGTCAACAAGGTTTCTTTTATTGTTTGAATAGGGTTTGTCTTAGTATATAGGGTCAAAGTATATATGATCTAAAATTATAACATACATACTCTCCTATCCTTATTTGTACCTCTATGTTTCTCTAAATAAAATTTTCACTACTGTCTTCATTCGCTCCATTTATAAGTCTTACATATTAACTAGGAAAATAGGGGACTCTGCCTATTTTTGATTGTATGCTAGGAATATGAGTATACATTTTCAAAATAATTTAAAACTTTTAAATATCATACCATATATATCATATCTATCATTTATATCTATCCTCCATTTACATATTATTCTCTTTAATAAACAAGACACAACATTAATCAAGGAACAATCAACTACTATCATACTAGTCTATCACAGACCAATAGGGTATCTAGGTTGTAGTCACTCTTGACACTGAGTTTCCTAAATGTAAATTATTTAATAATTTATAATAAATATTTTATAGGATTAATAAATTAAAACCATTCACATAAGGATTCATGACTTCTTACCATCTGATATTACTTCACTTTCTCCATTTTGACTATGTTTTATAGCTTGTCCTTGGTTCCTTTCTTCAATCTTTGATTACACCTAAAATATTACCCACATACCAACATATTAAAGGTATTGATACCTTCAAGGCAAAATTAAAATATTGAAAACATATATATACTTGGAGGAAGCAAAAACAACCATTTTCCTTTATTCAAAATATTGATATCTTTACAACATTATCCATTCATGGATTTGAGTTCTTACTTAAGGAGTTCATATCATTTTAATTTTAAGACTCTCCTATATCTTTATATAAAATATATCTCCTCTATGGCATCTAACTTTCCATAATTACTCTTTCCTTACCATTTCAATATAGGTTTTTGAAGTTGGTTACACCAACTTATTGACTCTAACTACCTCCACATACAGGGGTATTCTTTCCTTGATTTAGATGATTTGATTAAATAATTAAACATGAAAATACATTATAATACCTTATTCATGTATTGAATGTACCTAAAACACTAACTTATTCCAAATGGACTCATAATACACAAGTGGACTTGATAAGGTCCTTTAAACATTTTGATACTCACTTTGACCAACCATTAACCTCTACATTAATATAACACTTGAGAGGGTAAAAAAATTGAGACTCTTAATTTATTCTCCTGCATCATACTCCTTGAGAGGGAAAAAAACTTGAGACTCTAAATTTATTCATTGTATTCCAATTGGTTATTTGAGGGTACATCATACTTTCTTTACTATTGTTCACCTTGTCTAGTTCTTTTTTCCTTGCTAAACTCTTGCTTATCCTCTTCTTGGTCTCGTTTAGCTTCCTTGTCCATGCATATTCCATCTCTATAAAGTGTGAAAACTGATATATATTCTTGTTTGTTTCATGTTATTTATTTTATAATTCATTTATGTCTCCATCATACTCCGATATAATCAACTTGTGTACATTTTTCTTCTTCATGCTTGCTTCATGGCTTGTGTTCTCATCAATCTCACTTGTGGCTTGCTTGTTTTATGATTTTTGCTCTCCTTAATCATGATATCATCTCCTTAATTAGGCTCTAATTTCCTCTCATTCATCTCAACCTTTCTCATTTTCTAATATACACTTTGTTTTGCTGCATCTTCTTCAAACTTCTTCACTTTTGGATGTTTTTTCCTCTCATCTTACTCACTATGCAAGAACAAATTATTATTATTTACATCCTTCTCATAGTACAATTTTATTTAACCATTGTTTGGCCTCCCATATGCATGTTTAGAAAATGCAAACTCAGTTATAAATTGACCCATTAAATAGATGATCTTATTGACTTTTTCATACTCTGTGTGTTTGCTTGCTTGTGTCCTTGTCTTTATTTGCTCAAGTTTTTATGCTTCTCTTTACTACTCCTCTCTTTAGTTTTCTTGGATTTCCTCTTAATCCTTGACTTAATGTACCTAATCTATTTTTATCATCTTGTATGGACTACAAATTTCCTCCAACATCTCTAACTCTTCTTGCAACTTTTGTGCATCAATCTCTTCTTATTCTTCATCAAACTTTGGTTTTCTTTGTTCTTCACTATCTTGGACAGCTTGTTATTTATCTTCTCCTTGTAATCCCTCATTTATGAGAGTCACATACACTTCCTCATTATTCATAAATTTATTTTCAATCACTCTTTAAGGTGTTTTTTCCTCAACTTGCCATGCTACACACCCATTCATCAATGCCATGGTTTCTATATACAAGTTATCTTCACTATTGAAGTCAAGTTGAAACATATCATCATATAATTTTTTTGAAAACACTTCTTATAGACACTTACCTTCTCTTATGCATCCATATTCTTGTATACATGTTTGTACCTTTATCTCACTTGCTTGGTTTGCATGTACCATCTCTCTCATCTGCCTTATAGGCTTTCTATTTCCTTCAATATTCATGCTTGATGGAAGTATACTTATAACTTAATCCTCTTGTGATCTTATAATTATATTTACCACCTATTTTCTATCTTGTTTCTTATTGGGCTGCCACTTTGTTCTCTATCATGTCAACTTGGTATACCTTTCCATTTATTCTTGTCTTCCATGATTGTTCTTGCTTTCCACATGTACTCTTGCTTTGTTTGACCTCTTATTTGAGGTTATCTTCTTTCTTCTCATCACATATTTATTTTATACACTTAGGCCATATATACCCATGCTCTTATTTTATTTATGAGGGCTGAAATCTATCATTATTTTCCTTAATATACATATTAGCTTTGCCCTCTTCATATATGAAATCAAAATCTATGATTTTGCCTCTAATGGAAACTACTACAAGCTTATATCTTCATTCATATCTTCATGGATGAACTTCAAGTATTCTTGTGTGACCATATTATCTTCTTGGTACACCATATACTTTATTTCATATACTATGAATGGAAATGCATCATAGAATTCCTCTTTCTCTTTATCTTCTACATGTGAAATGATCTTAATATTCAACACTTTGTCTTCTTCAATATGTTCTTTCTTTTTGTGATTTTATTTCCATTTAATGGGTGACATTATTGGACCATTCTTCATCAACTTTGAGGCATTATTATTGGCCTTCATCAACCTTATCTTCATACCTACAAAAACAAACTTAAAAAAATGTTAGAATAAAAAATGAGAGACCTCATAGTCTCTTTGATTGTCTTTGGCATAGACATCTTCCATATTCTCTTGTATTCATCTCCATGTGCTCTTCTTGGCACTTATTTCTCCTTCTTATTCTCCTTAATAAGAATCCTCTTCTCTATCTCTCTATCTTATTACTCACTTGGAAACATCTCTATTCTCATGCCTCTTTGGTATGCCTTCTCTCTGCTTCTCATTCTTTAAGACACCTTTCTTGTGCCTTCTTCTCACAAGTGACTGTAATGGCCACTTAACTTTTATTCTCATATGCCAACTAGTCCATTGGATTTCTTGTTCTTGTATGATCTACATCATGAGCTCTATCCTCTCTATTCCTTTCCATAATTCTCTTCTTATGTCTATGACTTCTTTTTATATGTCCATCTCCTCCATTCTTCTTTACCTTATTGGATTATTTAGACCTTTATCTTAGCAAGTATATCAACCTTGCCTCTTAGACCTCTTTTATAATTAAATTACTTAGATGTTTAAATAGAATGACTTTATATCTCATAGAATAATCAAATATGAGAGATCACACATAAATAATTGATAACAAAGCAGAATACTAGATAATATAGAAAACCACTTCAAGGGGCTAACCTCAAAAATAATGAATTAAGATAAAAATAATTAACATGATCCTCAAAGACTAACCACTACCTCATATATATAGTCTACTTATCCATAATTATTCCATAGGCTAACCTAACTAGGAACATATAAAAATATAACAAGAATATAAAATAGGTATGTAATCCACAAGTTAGCCACACATATCCTAAGACATGCCAAAGGTTAAGGGTGTAACATGCCACTCCCATTTAAAATAATGTTTTCCTCAATGTTGAGTCAACTCTGGATATTGCTACACAAAAGATTCATCCTCCCAAGTAACATCTTCATAGGGTAGATTCTTCCATTTGATCAAGTACTCCTTAATCACTTGAGACCGCAACTTCTTACTGT
This sequence comes from Torreya grandis, assembly GCA_037957365.1. Classification (NCBI taxonomy): domain Eukaryota; kingdom Viridiplantae; phylum Streptophyta; class Pinopsida; order Cupressales; family Taxaceae; genus Torreya; species Torreya grandis. The sequence goes on along the minus strand of JARHVA010004081.1, from coordinate 1,445,419 downwards.
GTATTTGAAGGATCACCTCAAGATCAAGAAAAACTCTTCCTTACTCATCCAATTATGGTAACTTATTTTAGGTAAGCACTTTGTGTCTAATGACTTTCTTTAGGCATGATACATGAAATATTGGATGTATACGAGTGGAGGAAGGAAACTTTAACTTGTAGGCCACACTACTAATTTTTTGTAAGATCTGATAAGGCCCATAATACTTAGGGGACAACTTGTTATCTTCTTTTTATTACTTCAAGGACATTTGATTATATGGCTATAAGTGAACAAAAACCCAATCACCAATGTTAAATTTTCATGCAAACTGGGAAGGACCTCTTATTGATGATGAATATGGTCTTCAATAGTTCAAACCTTAGGATGGACCTTCAAGTTTCAAGTGATGTATGGTGGGTGGTATCTATATAGTGCTATAAAAGGAGACATTTTGGAAGAACTATGGATATAAGTATTATACCACCATTTGTCAATTGGCAAGCAATGAACCCATTTATTTTATTTATTAAAAACAAAACAATGGAAATATCCTTCTAGACATTTGTTGACTACCTCATTTTATCCATCAAATTGAGGATCATATGATGAACTATGAGCCAACTGGGTACCCAAACATGTAAATAACTCAGTGAAAAAATTACTAGTGAAGATGCAATCTCAATCACTGATAATGATCTTAGGGGTACCATGCAATTTCTAAACTATATTGAAAAAAGCAAAAGTTAATAAACTAACAACAAATGGCTATGATAAAGAACATAAATGAGCATACTTACTAAGATGATTTACCATAACCATGATAACATTTTGACCATTGTATCTCGGTAATCCTATAATGAAATCCATAGACACCTCTTCCCAATGTTGGCTCGAGATGGATAAAGGCTACAAAAGACCTATGGTTTTGATGGTTTCTCATTTATTTTATTGACAGATCATACATTCAACAACATATTTCTAGACATCCCCCTTGAGTCTTTCCCAAAGAATATCCTACTTGATTCTATGATAGGATTTCAAAAATCTTGAATGACCCCTAATTGGAGTTGAATGAAGTTCTTGAAGGAATTTTCGTTTAAGAAGAGAGTTATTACATGGGTATAATTTGTCTTTATACCATAATGCATCATCCTTTGATGTGAATTTTTAAAATACTCCCAAAGCTTGTTAAATATTTTGAATCAAATCATGGGTATCACTATTTCTATCCCATTCTGATTGTGCTTACTCTAGCCAATCACCTATAAAATGGTAATAACATATAGTAAGGCCTCAACTAATTCATCCTTCTTATATAGTGCATCTACCACTACATTGTCCTTGCCTTTCTTGTAAACTATTTTATAATCATAACCTAACATCTTAGTTACCCATTTCTATTATTCTTCAAATGATAACCTTTGTTCCAAAAAATATTTGAGACTGTCATGATCAGCCTTTACTTGAAAGTGATGACCCATCAAATAAGACCTCCATTGTTTGAATGTATGCAAAATGGCCATCATTTCCTTCTCATAAATATTCTTATGCTGATTATTACCCTTCAGTTGACTACTTTCAAATGTAAGTGGTTTGCCTTATTGTATGAGTACAACACCCATACCATACCTAAATGCATCACATTCAACCACAAAAGTCTTAGAAAAATCAATAGTATCCAACACTAGAGTGGTGCACATCACCAATTTCAATTATTCAAATGCCTTGGTAGCTATATTAGTCCACTGAAAGGAGTCTTTATTCAATAAAGATGTGAGTGGGGCTGTAATTCTACCATAATTTTTGCTAAACCTATGATAGTAACCAGTGAGTCCCAAAAATCCCCTTAGTTGCTTGAGTGTCTTAGGAATCGACCAGTCCACCATTGCTTGGATTTTTTTAGGATCCACTTTTACTCCTATATATGAAACTAGATAACCTAAATACTCAACCTCACAAGCTCTAAAAGTACATTTGGAAGGTTTTGCATATAATTGATGTTGTTCCAAAATTGAGAGTACCTATTTCACATGGTGTAAATGGTGTTCCCAATTTTTATTATAAATGAGGATATCATCAAAAAATACTAGAACAAATTTCCTCAAAAATGGCCTAAAAACAATATTCATCAAACTTTGAAAGGTAGATGGTGTATTTTTTAGCCCAAAAGGCATAACCAAAAACTCATAATGGCCCTTATGAGTCTTGAAAGTAGTTTTAGGTATGTCTTCATCACGGATCTAGATTTGATGATACCCAAAATGAAAATCTAACTTGGTAAAATAAAGAGAACCATTTAATTCATCTAGTAAATCATCAATGATAGGAATAGGAAACTTATCTTTTATAGTGTACTTGTTGAGTTCCTTGTAGTCAGGGCACATCCTCCAAGTGTCATATTTCTTTCACATCATGATAACTAGTGAAGAATATTTTATTTGGCTATGATGAATGATGCTTGCATCCAACATTTCATATACCATCTTTTCAATTTCACTTTTCTAAGTATAAGGATACCTATATGGCGTAATGTTTGGTGGTGCACTATTAGGAGTAAGTTTGATAGCATGATCATGCATGTGGCTAGGTGGAAGTCCTTTAAGCATGTCACCAAAAATAATTGAATGGGAATCAATCACTTATTGCATATCATGAGGTGTAGATGGCTGAGTTGGATGAACTTCCATGAAAAACAAGTGAGCTATAAATATTTTAACACCCTTTCAGATAATCTTTGTTATTTGATGGGAGCTAACAAGTTGTGGATATTTAGCCCTTAATCCCATTAACTTAAATGTCCTTCCCTTAACATGAAAATAAATGAATAATTCTTCTAAATTAATCTCAATAGTGACTAAAGTGGTGAGCCATTATAATCCCAAAACAATGTCAGCTCCTCCCATAGAAATAGAAAACATAGGAGAATCCAACAAGTAGTCTCTCATGGCCAAATTAATATTATGGCATTTTCCTGAGTAATTAACAATACCACTATCTGCAATCATGACCTCAAATTCTAGAATGGGATAAATGAAATAGTTTAAGTGAGAAACCAGCTTATTATTGATAAAGTTATGTGTGCTCCTAGAATCAATCATAATAGTGACCTCCTAATTTTTTATGAAACCCACTAGCTTGAGATTTTGGGGAGTACTAATACCTAAAAGGGCATGGTAGGAAATAGTAAGCTAAGATTCTTTATATTGATCCTTAATAACTTCTTCATCTTCAACAAGTGCCTCCTCATTATCATCATCTTCATTGGAACCTTCAATGTAAAATAGATTCTATTCATCACAATGATGGTCTTTGATCCATTTGTTGTCACAAGCATAACACAACCCTTTGGCTCACTTCTCCTCAAATTTTCAAGGTTTTAGTCTAGTGGGTTGAGGATATGATGGTGTTGAAAAGGTGCAATCATATGGTTGAGGATATGATGGTGTTGAAAAGGTGCAATCATGACTAGTAGTGAAGGTTTTCTATTTGACCATCTCTTTTTCCTCTACCATGAATGCCCATGGGATAACTTATGATAAAGATGTTAGGTTAAAATTTTGAACCTATAATTGGATGCTATTTTTGAGACCACCCAAAAATAGATTAGTCAAATTTTCCTCAGTGATGTCTTCCACCCATAATGATAGATTCTAAAACTGATGAATATAATCCTTCATAGTTCTTGTTTGTTGCATTTTGGCTAATTGGTTAAATAATTTATCAGAGACATTATTCTAATAATGAGCCAATAACTCATAATTTAAAATAGACCATGTAATATGATCACCATTCTTTCTCTTTTGAGCACATAACTAGTGATACCAAATGAACTACTTAAGTTCCAAATATAGAGATGTCATAATCACCTTCTGAGAACTAGGATTTTGATGCAGATCAAATAAATTCTCAATTTGGGTAATCTAAATGAGAGGATACTTACCATAAAAAATATGCATGTCCACTTTGGGTAACATCAGTTTCACACCAAAATTGAATTTATTAGTGTTGAAAGGAAGACCCAAATGCTGAAGTGGATGGTTGTTTGACTATAGCTAAGATGAAAGAGAAGACAATTAAGTACTGATATGATTCAATTGATTATAAACCCAATTAATCTCTTTGTAAATCCTTGAAATATTAGTTTGAACTATAACAAAGTCATCATGCTAGACCAAACCTTTTATGTCAACTTGAAGTTGAGAAATCAATGGATCTAGAGTTTCAAATTCCATGTCATCATCAGGAGTCTTAGGAGTTTATTACCCCCATTTTCATCCTAGTGTAGAAGGACCAAACATATACAAACCCTAGGAGGTTTTTTTACTTGAAAAAGTATACTATGGGATGGTACCATTGTGATCACCTCACTAAGATGATTTCAATGACTAATTTTACAAACTAGGTTAAAACATTTCAGCACACAAAAGTGTATAAGTGGACTATATCATTGTGATCATCTCATTGAGATGAATCCAATGAAAATAAATGTGCAAGGAAAAAAAATCCAAACATTTTTTTCTAATTATTTTTTTTCAAAAAATTATTTCGAATAATACTAGGCTAACAAAAAAAATAATTCTTCATAGATTGTAGGTTATGTTTTTTCACTCCTTCCCTTCACAGAAGTCGTGCCTCACTCGATCTAAAAAAAATAATGCCGTAGAAAGCTTACCCAAATAGAATCTCTAGTACTGATGAAATTTCTTAGATGTTTTCATAGAATGATTTTAAATCACATAGAATAAGCAAATATGAGATATCACACAATAATAATTGACATCAGAGCATAATACTGGATACTATAGCAAAGCCTCTTTGAGGGAGAAACCTCCACAATAATTTACTAAGAGTAGAATAATTAATATGATCCTCAAAGACTAACCACTACCTCCTATATATACTTTACTTAGCCATGGCTATTCCATAAGCTGACCTAACTAGGAACATAGAGAAATGTAACAAGAATATAAAAGAGGTATGTAAGCCATAAGTCAACCACACATATCCCAAGACACACCAAAGGTTAATGGCATATCATCTTTTGGGAATTTCCTCTTCTTGAGACATCTATCTAGGATATCTTCTTAACCTCATTAACTCTCTTTTGGAGTCTTTTATTTTCTCTCTTCTCTCTTGGAGCTTCAATGCTCTCTTTTATCTCTATCTTCTCTACTCTTTCCTTGACTAGCTTATTGTCTTTCTCAAAGGAATTTGGGATTTATCTCACTTCTATTTGTGAATCTTATTCTCCTCTTTCTGACCTTAAATATCAGACCTACAACCATCTTCTTCCTCAATACCCTACCAAATTACTTCTCAAGTATACCTCATAACATATGCATTCATTTCAAATCAACAAGTTCTAAAGAAATTTAAAAAAAAAATTACCAAATCATACCTTGCCTCACTCTAATACCAAAAATTATGTAGATATATTAAAATAATTCTTCATTAATCATCATCATCTAGTTCATTAATCTCATGGGTCATATAAGCTTTATGGTTTGATCTAAAAATACCATCCTCAATACAATCTTTCACCTTTATGCTTTTGCTTCAAACTTATTTCTTGAGTACTTATTACTTTAATATTTAGTAGGTCCTCCTTCATGGTATTTAATCCTATTCATATATTTACATTTCAATCTCAACCTCTTCTTTCATTTCTTCTCCTTCACAAATTGTTCCTTTAAACTTCCCCTAGCTTTAACTACACGGCTCACCCTTGGTCTTCAAGTGGCAATTATTTTCATAGGTCTCAATAGTCCTTTATATTGTCTTGATTTGTCTTAAACAATCATATTCCATTTTCACCAACCTTATCTAACCCTTAGAACTCATTTTAACTTTTTATCTTACATATAAACATTACTTGCATCTCACAAGGCTTGTAGCCTTATTTTTGAGATTTTTCCTTATTGGGAGTAGCTAATGGATATTAAAAAAATATGATTATATTTACAAGTACCCTTTTTTCCATCCAAATCCTAAAAATTTCTATTTTCACAACTCCCTAGGCAAAGGATATTTCCTTCTTTAAGTCAACCCTCAATTAGCCCTCTAAATTGACAAACTTCCTAGGTTTAGATGTTTTATGGAAAACCAATTCAAATTGATGACATATTTGGATACCCATTTAGCTTTTCAAGCTTAAAAATTAATTTATTATGCTTATTATTTAGACAAATTTAACCTTTCTTCATTACCCTTACTTCATTAATCCATTTCTAGACCTCGTATTATGATACAATAATGAAATCTATACCAAAGGAGATTGTACAAACTTGAAAACACTTTTATTAGTTAGAGAACATTAAATTATGTAAAACTACAAATTTCTAGCCAAATTGGATGGTTAAATCTTCCTCAAACACCTAAACCCTAGTTTTAGGGTATTTAGACCTTGCACTCAATCCAAGAACCTGTAAAATATATATCTTAGATAATTTTAGGGTTTAAAATTTTTAAATTACCTTTGTTGGATCTGTTTTGACCTTATTCTCCTCTTATAATAGGTGTGATACTTTAATTTTACCTTTACCATGTTAAACATCAACTTTCTCAATTGACTGTGAATATTGTTGATTATATACAATAGGGTTTAAGCCTTCATGAGTATAAATGATCCTTATATAGGTTATAAAACTAACAATATAGTTATTAAACTTTTTTAACAACCCAAAAACATCATTCAAATCATTAACCCCTCACACTTTATAATAGAAATGTCTTTACTTACTTTTCCATTAACCATCAACAAGGTTTATTTTATTGTTTGAATAGGGTTTGTCTCAGTATATAGTGTATGATTATATATGCTCTAATATTATAACATACATACTATCCTATACATATTTATACCTCTATATTTCTCTAAATGCAAGGTTCACAACTATCTTCATTCACTCCATTTGTAAGTTTTGCATATTAACTAGGAAAATAGGGGACTCTACTTATATTTGACTATATGGCAGGACTATAAGTATACATTTTCAAAAAACTTTAAATTTTTTAAAGATCATACCCTAGATCTCATCTCTATAATTTATATATCCTCCATTTACATATTATTCTTTTTAATAAATAAGATACAACATCGTATGAGGAATAATCAACTGCTATCATACTAGTCTGTCACAAACCAATAGGATATCTATATATATATATATATATATATATATATATACTTGGAGTAACCACAACCAACCACTTTCCTTTATTTAAAACATTGACATCTTTACAATGTTGTCCATTCATGGACTTCAGCTATTACTTGAGAAGTTCATAACATTTTCAATTTCAGACTCTCCTCTTTCTTTATTGGAAATCTCTCTCCTCTACTCTTTCTAACTTTCCAAAAATACTCCTTCCTTACCATTTCACTGTAGGTGTTTGATGTTGGTTACACCAACTTCTTGACTCTAAATACCTCCATGTATAAAGGTATTATTTCCTTGATTTAGATGAGTTGATTAAATAATTCAACATGAAAATATATTATAATACCCTCCTCATGACTTTAATTTACCTCACACACTAACTTATTCACATAACTTCTTGAAACACATGAATTTTACCCTCTTAGACTCAATTTCCATATTTGAATTTTCAAATTCTTACATTTGGAGGGAAAACTCCAATATCCTATAGAACTCATTTTAATGGCTCCATATAGACTCCTCAAACACAAGTGGACATAATAAGTTCCTTCAAACACCTTGATACTCACTTTGCCCAACTATTGACCTCTACATTGACAAAACGCAAAAATGATGTTTCTTGGTTGTGAACTTTCAACTTTTTGCTGATGAACTTAACCTACATGGGATATTCCATAATTTCATACTCAAAGTATTTTTTTAGCTCAGTTAAATAGTCATAATTTTAGGACTTAATCTTCCAAAATAACTTCTAGGGTCCAATTTGTGTTTAATTTTCATTCTAAAAATAGTTGACATAAATCAATATTCAATTTCATTAACCTTTTCTCCTGAAACTTGATCTCAAGGAGATTCTTCTATGACATGAATATATTTTTCACATCTACCACTTCAACACCAAGATAATGTGTGGTTTACATATCCTGAAATTAGGTTTTAATTTATCTTATCAATCCTAATAGATATTATAATCTTGGCACTCCATCCAATCAGGCTCCTCAACCACCTAAGCTTCCTCTATGTGACATTTTCTTATAAATCTAGATCTTTATACCAGGTGATGATCTTAGATCAAAACCTTAATTTCATATTCATCCCAAAAATATCTTTGGAATATGTTTTTATATATTTTATACCCACACTCATAAATTTATAAAGTAAAAATAATCAACAAGGACTTTAGAAACCTTGCTCTAGTACTAAATGATGCAATCATAATTAAGGGTCTCAATTAAGAGAAGCCTTAGAAACACAACCATGAAAATATAAATTTATAATAATTTAAATGGAATGAAATAATAAAATTTAATATATGTTATTATATTTAAAACAAATTAAATACAATAGGCATGATGAAAATAATGAGAGTGCAATCTCATAATGAGATGTGTTAAAACATCAAATCCATATATCTCAGCTTTGCAAACTCATAGTGTTTGAGAGTATATCAATCTTAGGATAAAATCCTAGATATTTATTTATTTTTAACTATGAAAATATTACAATTTCACAAGCATAGGTGAATTCTTATAATTACGCAAGACCCACCTACTTACATGAAGTGCTTTTACCCAACTAACAATATTAATACATCTCAATGCACCAAAACATTAAATGTTTCTCATAAATATAAGATACATTAAAATGTTAAATATTAATGTATCAAAAAAAATTCATGAACATTATTAAATGAATCTTTATCAACTTTTATTACTTTCAAGATAAAATTCCAAGAAATCAACAATTATCCCTTGATAACACATTACATGATACATGTGCCTAACTAAGTGCACATAAAGAAAGTTTCATGAAATACTTGGAATTTATAAAAATAAAATATTTTAAAAGCTATTATTCTATGATCCTTGTGTCTACTCAAGAACAATATCACATTTTACTATAGTATTTTAAAATGACTTAAAATTAAATGCATGAACTACACAATGAAAGACTAACTCTTCCACTAAACCTCACCCCTTTCCTACTTATGTAGTGAATAATTAACTCTATATAACACATTATTTCATAAGATATATAATATAATTATGGAAATATATCACAAATCTCAGCATTACTTTTCTAATGTATCATACTAACACTACTTTGTACCCAATAATTCACAAGCTAATTTAAATAAGAAATAAATATAACTCTGCATAACAAAAAGATGCATAGAAAATAAAAAACACATGTTTGATAATAATAAACACAAACTTAGAATAAAAACATGCACACATAAAGGTGATGCCAAAAAAATTATGCAACATAAAAAGCTTGTGCAAACTAATAACAAGATATATGTACAAATAAGAAACTTGCACACCACAACACTTTGATATATGTCCTAAACTATCATATTTTTGGTTGAAAAATGATTACACATGAACCCATATGCTCTTGAATCATAATGAAATATCATATTACATGGGAAAATGATTTAAATCATCATATTATGCATGGTGACTTAGGTTATAAGGTAATATATCCTTATTATGTAAATATGATAAATATGAATATGATCCCACATTATAAAAGAGATTCATTATTTAAAAAAATATCAAGACTAATAATATCATGTGAAGAATATTCATAAATTAATTTAGGTATAAAATTTGTAAATATTTAATAATGTTTAATTCATTTTAATGAGACATAGTATACTTATATAAGTGAGTAGGTAAAGGTTTGTTCATTAAATTAAAATAGTGAGCATAAGCGTTAAGAGTTATATGATCTAATTAGAAGAGAATATATTTGTCTTGATATTCCTTACTATATCCAAGACCTATTTTAAATTGATTAGGATTTTTAATAATTCATTCTTTAATACCTTATTCATATATTCCTTTTCCAGAACCTTTATATTTGATTTGATTTTCATATGTGTATCCTATTTTTATATTGATCTAAAGTTGTCTGAGATAGACCAATAGATATTTTTGGTTTATTAGTTTTAAATAAAAATACCATCATAGGTTGTATATTTTTATCTTGGGAAGATGATATTTATTTAATAAAGAAATTATGGAAATTTTAGTCCAATATCTTGGATATTTCAAGATTATTTACCAATAACATGTGTCAATATTATCCATCTTTTCCTCATGACTAATAGGAGTAAAGAGTAGCTTATAAAAAATTCCATCTATATTATCATCAGAAGTATCATTATCCTCATAATTATTATTATATTCACACACATTGTGTATATGTATTATATAAACATGCATGTACTATTGAGGTAGTCTGATGGTTGGTTTCAATGTCTTAAGGTGTGGGATACTAACTTATGTATGTTAAGGAGTTTTAAAAAATTGTAAATGGATATCATCTTCAAGATAAGTATAAAGGTAACCCTCATGAGTTTATTTCAACATCTACTTAATTTATATGAAACTTTATTCATAATCTAGATCCATGGGTGAAAAATAGAAAAATATAGCTCAATTTGTTATATATATATATATATATATATATATATATATATATATATATATATATATATATATATATCAATTGACATTGCATATCTAAATTTTTAGGTCCAATATTTATGTTCAAGATAAAATTTCATAGGGTTATTTTTGGTTTATTTTCAAACCATTTATGTCCATATATGAGTGTAATATAGCTATAATCAAATTCAAATACATTAATCAAATATTCCTACAATATTTAATCACAAGCCATTTGTTATAAGGACTTATTTGTCCCCATTATGGTTGATGATAACTTGATTATATGAAGGTATTTTTAGCTCAATTATCTCCTTATAGAGTAGGTATTTTAATTCAAAAGATATTTTATTATTAATATTTTATACATTTTTCACAATTGAATAAAAATAAGAAGTTTGAGTATCACATGGCAAAGTATAATAACAAAGGGCCTCATAGAGTATATTTTGAAAGAAATTGACCTATATAGTAATTATTGTATATAAATTTTATCATGTGTTATAATATTTTTATATAGAATATTATAGTCCTTAGGTATTTTAATTATATTTCTACTAGTAGTATTAGGGTGATTGGAAGCTTGAGGAGGGGTGTGTTTGTTAATGCTACCTTGAGTTTGAGATGAGAGAAGGAGCATAGTGTTGATATTAAAATATGATTTTATATGACATAATATTCTTATACACTTTAAAAATACCAATTATGGCTCCAAAATTAAGCTTATGATTTGTCACTCCTAAAAGGCTCACGTTCAACATGTCACCATGCCAAATTATATATCCTATAGTCTGAACCTAATATTTTAATGACAAAGATCACTTGTAACTTTTAATCAACATAAAACCTAATTTACATAATACATAGAAATTTAAGGATCCTAATAGGCTATTTACCCTACATGACACTAATATCTTGATTACAAAACTAACACTGATGATAGTGTCTAAAATCTTATGATAGTTTCCTTTCCTTCAAAATGGTTAAATTAAAAATATACTATATGTAAAGGAAAGTCTATTTATCTTGTTTAACCATCTAGTGGTATTATTTCAAAAGGTGTTGTATAAATAAATGTCAAAAATCATTCATTATGAATCAATTGAGAACCTCTCAAGCTCACACTACACTATTAAAAATCATTTGCATAACTGAGATATACTACCCTATTCTTTCCTGTTTCTAAATTAGTGATGGAAGAAGTATTATTATAGGTTTGAATCATTCAAGGAGAATCTCATGAGGAGTATTTGTTAAGTTAAAATATATATCACTAGATACACTCATATATAGCATATTACACAATTTCTTACACACAATCCCACATAATGGGGAGAACTACATCAATCTGAGGTCCTCTTAGGATTTTATGGATATGTAGGAAAGACTAATTTATAGAGGGGTGAGGTCATCTTGACTTCACTTAAGATGACTAACTTTTATTTTATAAGGTGACATGGATAAATTAGATGACCTAGTGTTTTGAGTGAAAGACTAATTATAAGAAACATATGTGATCATAGACAAACAAATGTATAAAAATAAAGACAAAATCATCGATACTATAGTCCTAGCTAATATAATGCTAATTTATAGAATTTTACAAGTTGAGGTGAATCATTAGACTATATTATTTTACTCGTGTTCCTATTAGGTCTACATGTGCATCAATGCATAAGATTATTTTTATTTCTCCTTTTTGTTTCTACTTTCAAAATATTGTTTTGAGATTTTACTTTTAATATTTAACATATTCTCAAATTTAGTATATTTATCAGAATATTATAAATCATAATTATTTAATTACTTGATTAGGAATATATTATTCCATGATTGATAAGGTTATCCCCATACCCTTAACCATAAAATGATTAAGCATTATGGTGAACCCAACCTCTAAATCTTCATACAAAACCCAAGCCTACTCTAGGGTTATCAGGCTTCTAGAGTCTCAGATTGTTGTGATTACTTTTCATTTTTGAGTTTTTTTCCATTATTATTGGAATATTTATCTTCATTTATGGTAAATGTAAAAATAATAACAAATGCCATTATTAAACTGAATATAAGGAGGTATTAATTAATCATCTAAGTACAAATAAGGAATTAATTGATGTATTTTTATATGTTATATGAGATGATATTAGTAATTATGTTAAGTTTAATGCATCCACATATAGTGATGGTGAATATTAAGGTGGTACTACTAGATATTAAATCATATTATCCCTCCCCTCAAGCACATCATTTATTCCTACATCTAGTGGGGGAAAATAATATGTTTTCATGATATTGTTCCCCAAAGATCAAATTCTTATTACTATATCTTCCATGGGAATAATCAATGCTTTAACTAAAATACTAGTTTCAATTACACAAGTAGTTTTTCATCCCCTTTGGTAGATTCTCAAACATAAAATCTTAATCCCACTAGGTCTAACCAACAAACTCTTGTCCATGTTATTCAAACTTTAGAAGTTAAGGTTACAAATATTGATCAAAATGGTTTAAAATAAATAAATTATATTGATTCACAAGATGTATTACATAATCCTATTGCACATGAGATATATTTTCACCCTTTTCCAAATAGTTTTTTGATTCCTAAATCCACATTTTATAATGGAAAGGGTGATCTTGGGTATCATATTTGATATTTATATGCCACATGCCTTGATCATGCTTTCAATGATAAAATTTTGAAAAAATTATTTCCCTGAACCCCAAAGGAATATGATTTAATATGGTTCTATGATCTACTAGTATCATAAATGAAACCATTAAAACCTTTATTGGATTAGTATCTATAAATTTTCTCAATTAACATAAATAAAAACATGTCATATATGCAGATTGCTTAGATCAAGCAAAGAAGTAGTGAGCCTATAAATGAATATGTTTTTAGGCACAAGATAATGGTGGATAAAATGAAAAGTCCAATGACATATAAAGAGACTTAAAATATCTATAAGAAAAAAATTATTATCCCACTACATGAGTTTATTATCTTCAAGAAGTTTAATTATTTTTATGAATTATACCATATTGTCAGAGATAAAGAAATTAAATTTAACAAGTTTAATTATGTAACAAACATAATGAATACATATTCTACCAAGATTCATATCAAACCAAGTTATAAGGTTAAACCTACAAAAGCTAAAAAGGAAGAAACAACAATGGTCAATATAGTGTCACAACCACATAATTAGCTCATATTATCCAACACACATAAGAGATAATTTTCATTATTACCTAAGTATACATATTTTCTCCTTAATAATCTTGTGAAGTGTCACCTTATATCTCTCCCTCCTCCCTTAGAATTTGATATGAGTCTACCTCTACCAAAAGGATATATTGAAAATGATTATTGTGATTATCACCAATGTGTTAGGAATTATACAAACATATGTTATAAGTTTAATAAAAACATGTCAAACCTAATTGATAGTGAAAAAATAACATTTGATGATCCTCTAAATGATTCAGGTTCACAACCTAGTGATCATCAATATTAGAGGATACTCAACAATCTATTACAAGGTCATTATAATGAACACCAAAAGTGAAAATGCAATATAGTGCATAATAATCCACCACAACATAGACACATGTTAGATGGGATTATTTTCACTCTTACATGCATTATAAATATTATGGTTCAAAGGCCTTATATTACATTTGATGATATCAACATTGTGGATGATGATTCCAATCTTCACTCATTATTTATTAGAGCACATATTGATCATTAGCCTATACACAATTTTATTATTGATAATGGTTCTAGTGATAATGTATGTAGCATGAAATTACTTAAAATTTTTCGATACACACATGATTATTTATATATTTTGTCCAAGATAGTGAAAGCATTTGATGGGAAAGCACAAGTTATTGGTGAGATTTATTTGCCTTTATAGGTTGATCTAGTACATGTGATCACACCATTTTATGTTATACCACATATGTGAATATTTTATATGTTACTATTATGTCCTTATATTCAAAATCTCCACATAGAACCCTACACAATGCATATATGTCTCAAGTATGTTCATGCCAACAGGGTAATCACAGTTTTAGGGATTCAGTGTGAACACCCACTACAACACAAGATGTTTATTGTAATAAAGATAATTATACAAACTATTAAGTTTAATAATAATAAAAGGTAATACCATTTCTTAAGATGTTGATACTTGAGAGTTTATTGTATCATATATATATTGGACTCCATAAATCCTTGATCTACACCTACATGGCCTAGCCAGTTGATAAGAGAAAATCAACATGGTTTAGAGAGGGTAAAAAAAGCCATGATTAAAATTTCACTAAATAAGTCACATATCACTAATAAATTATTTCTATGAACCACTATTGTTTCATGACCACAGTCTTGTGAGGCATAAGTAGAGTATCACAAATTTCATGGTTTTATATTTGGCACATAAACATGATCCTTGGTAGTATGACTAATTTATTGTAACCTATCCTAAGTCTATATCACCCTATGATAATACATTATATGTGATCATAGGTTATCCCTCTCTAAGATAAAATTAAAATATACAAAAATTCAAAAAAATCAAATAATCAACAAAAATACAAAAATAATCAAATAAAGAAAAAATACAAAATATTAACCATACACATGCGTACTAGATTTTACATATATGTTGTTTAATTTATGTTTTATATGACATATCATGTCCTTTATATAAACACATATGTTTTATGTGTACTTGAGTTTGATACAAATATACAATAGATACATGATACATAAGGATATAGATGTTGGACCTTTTCCTTTACCCACATGGCACACTATGTTGGAGACATTTGCTTCATTGATCATAATTTATCTAAGTTACATTATTTTATGATAAAATTTTGATTATAATTTTGATATTATATAAAAATACTTACACATGTCTATACTCATGATTGCATTTTACACATTGTGTTATATATGTTATGCTACATGACTTTTTCCTTACACATGTATGTAGGGACTAGTATGATATGATTATGTTGGTTGGTTGTATTTAAATCATTCATCTTATAACATGTATTAATTGAGTGTAATTCATATTTTATACCTTGTTTTCACTATGGAATATTTGAATATGTTCATTTTTTGTTGGCCATGGTGCCACTAAGTGTTGTTTTTTGGTATGCAAAAATTTGAACATGTCCTCCCTTTGAGTGTGTGAAAATTAAACATGCCCCTTGTTTTTGGTCTTCTTATACCCCTTGTGTGTGATGTTAAATTATATTTTATCTGTGATTTTTTTTTTTTTTGATCTTGTCCATTTTAATCCTAGACATTTCCATGATCCATATCATGCATCTTAAAGCTTGTTTTGATTAGATATTGTGAACCTCATTGATACATATACTTAGACATGATACCAATATATGATTCATTACTACATGATTGATACATATAGACATGGTTATTTTATCATTTTGAAATAAGGTGACTACCACATTGCATTCTCATCACATTAAAAGGAAGGGGGCAACATATAAGTATGAGAATGTCATACATACATGAGTCCACACACACAAAACTAGAAAACTTGGTAGAATTTGATATAATTTACATGATTTACATATATATTTGGGATAAAATATTATTCATTTAGTAATAATTTTAACAAATTTTAGATAGGTTTTTCAGATTTTAGACATATATTATATACAGTTTACATAGTAAAGGTTACATTTGGATATATACTTCATCTTGGGACACATCATAGGTTCATAGGTTCATATACCACTAAAATACACCAAATTATAGATACATATTAATATTATAAACCATTTTCAATAGATTTTATCAAGGGTCATGAACATGGTTCATTCATTTCTCACCACACATTGATGCATCAACCTTTCTTAGATGCACCAATTGAGTTTTTACCTATCTACAAGGGGTAGCATATAAGTGTTGTAATGTCATATAAACATGATTACACACATAAATTTTTTAGAATTTATATAATTTGATACAAATAACATGATTCAAATATATATATGGCATAAAATATTATGCATTTGCTACTAATTTTCACAAATTTGAGATAGGGTTTTTTAGATTTGAGACAGATATTATATAGTCTACATAGCAAAGGTTACATTTAGATAGATAATTTATATTGAGACAAATCATAGGTTTATATACCATGAAAATAAACCAAATCATAGATACATATTCATATTATAAACTATTTAAAATATATTTCATGAAGGGGCTTGAACATGATTCATTCCTTTCTCACAACACATTGATGAACCAAAATTTCCAAGATGCATCAATTGAGGTTTTACATATATGTAATAGTAATTAGATCCCTCAATTAGTGTGTTTGATATTCAGCATCCTCAACACATTATTAGGTTGATATGGTTACAACACTTTATATTGAGTAGATTGTCTAGATTATGTTTACACTTAAGTTGTGTAATTAAGATTAAGTGTTCTTAATGGCCTTGGAATAACTCACCCTTACACCAAATTGTGGGAATGATTAGCCTCTAATTCCCCTCTTCACATCTCCAAGGTTTATTATTTAACCTCTCTATCTAATTATTTAATAAGGAAGCATCATCACCAAATCAAAGTACCAAGGAGTAACATGGTTTCATCGACATAAAGTGTATTCCTTCCTTAATCTCTTTAATTTCAAGCATTTTAATTATTCAATTTTCACATTATATGATCTACTTACACTATAACAATATATTATTTGTAGGTAATGCACAAACACCAAAATAAGTGGGACTCAATAAAAAATCAAGGTGTGTTATACAATCCAAGGTATAAATTTATTTCCATTAACCTAGTAATTTCCTCCTTATGCGTTACTATATTGAAGGGGGGTTGTTGGGGGGGGCGGGGGGGAGGGGGATGGGGAAGGTAAGTAGGCAAAGTGTAGATATTATAATTTTATAGTGGTGAATATGTAGATATTAAAATTTTAATTTATATGACATATTAGTCTTATACACTAGATAAATACCAAACATGGCTCAACTATTTAGTTGATGACCTTTTCACTTATGAAAGGCTTGTGTGTGCTATCTCATTATTACAAATTATGTATCTTATAGTATAAACCTAAAATTTTAATGGAACATCACATGTATCCTACAATTTTCATAAATCATGATTTACATCCTACACAAAACATCACATATTATCAACATATTTTTACCCTATAGTACACTATAGTATAGATTAGGACACTAACATTGATGTTATTATCCAAAATCTAAAATAATTATCCCTTACTCATAAATGGTCAAATTGAAAATATCTTGATATGTACGGATCGACATAGTTGTCTTATTTAATCCTCCCATGAGATTATTTTAAATGGTATGGTATAAATACAAATCAAAAGTATTTCATTAGGAATTAAGTAAGCACATCTCACACTCACACTATGATACTAAAATTTATTTGTAAAATTAAACTATACTTATATGTTCTTCCCTATTTCCAAATTAGTCATAGAAGCAAAATTATTATAGGTTTGAAGCATTCAAATAGAATCCCATGAATATTTTTGTCAATTTTTAATCTAGATCACTAGATGCACTCACACATAACACATTGCATAATTATTCACACACAATCCCTTAGAAAGTGATAAATACATCACTTTGAGGCCCTCTTCTAAGTATATGTCTA
Organism: Torreya grandis; assembly: GCA_037957365.1. NCBI lineage: Eukaryota > Viridiplantae > Streptophyta > Pinopsida > Cupressales > Taxaceae > Torreya > Torreya grandis. The sequence goes on along the minus strand of JARHVA010004081.1, from coordinate 1,427,117 downwards.
TGTAGGCAATGTTTATTGACAGAAGGTTGTTTGAGGTCAACTTGAAATCACTTGAGCCCACTAAAATTTAATTTTTAAGGTGACATTCCCTAATGAAAGGACCTATGGGTTTGAGCAAAAGATTTATTCTACAAACCTATGTTCACATTATAAACTAATAACATATAAGGAGACAATGAATCATAATAGGTGCATCTAATTATTCCATAAAAGTATCCATACTAAAAAAATAGATAAAATTGTTGAAATCATGACCTATGCATCAATGCTAGTTTTTGTAGCTTGATGTTAGTTTCCTAACTAATAGATAGATAATTTATAGAATCTGATGAATCAATGTGCATCATTAGAATATACTTTTATGAACTTGTTTTTATCATATCTACTTATGCATCATTTCATCATATAAGTGTTATATCTCTTTCACATTGGTACTTTCATAATATTATTTTAGCATTGCACTTTTGTATATTTAGTATATTTTTCAAAATATTATAAACATCAAATATTTAATTGGATTACTTTAGAATATATTATTCCATTATTTATTAGGATATTCCCCCTAACCTTAACCATAAATGGATTAAATAGATGGAATCATTGCATTACTTACATCACTATTTCTTTAAAACATTTTCCCACAGTGAATAATCATAAAATTATTAATATAAGGGATATAAATAAGATGAGGGAATGAAAAATACTTAAATTTATGGCTCTCAATACATAAATATTTAATTTTTGGTGTGTAATGTTATTTACCCATATTCCTAGGTTTACTTAATTTAGTATTTTACCTAGAGTAGATTTATTTTATGTTATTAATGAAAGATGTGGATATTAGTGAAACTTGTTTTCCATGATATATATTGGTAATTTGGCATATAAAAGCCAACTTACAACCCCTACAATAATTTTTTTTTCATGTCCTAGTTATCCTTGGTCTTCAGATGATGTGCTTGATCATCATGATGTCTTTGATTATCATATGAAGGGGATAAGTCTCAATTTTATATTATTTTCATGTCTCATTTAAATTGGTTTCAAGTGTCATTATGATGTTTAAGAAGGTTTGTAGGTATTTTACAAGGAATTTAAGTGGTCTCATGACCTAAAAGTAACTTGATGAAGATGGTGAAGAGGATAGTTGATGAATTATCATGAGATTATCTAGCATATTCTATATGTGGAAGGTATGAAACAAACTATAATATTTTAAGGTGTGTTTAAGACATATAAAATCCTCATTCAAGCCTTTTATGAAGGCTATAAGGCATTCTTCATGGTACTTATTAACAATTCTCTTTATGAAGCTATGTGTATATTACCTAAAAGATAGGTGTTGAGTCAAAAGGACCATAAATAATTCATAATACCTTTAACCACATTTGTATTCATGTCATTTATTAATTAAAATGTCTTATGCTTTGGAGTTATCTCCTCCTACAGGTCTAAGGCGTAGTTTAGGTCTTAAGAGTTCCCACATGACAAAATACCACATTTTACTCTAAACAAGAATTATTAATTTTTTTAATAATTTATTTGACTTGTACTCTTCATAATTTTCCCTAAATTGGTGGTTCAAAGCTTTAAGTATGAATAAAATTCAAGAGAAAGGCCATTTTCATGTGTTTTCACATAGAGATACAAATTTATGGACTTTTACATATAATGAAGGCTAGTAATTTGAACAAGGTTTCATGATAGGTGTTCTAGAAAATATTAAAGTTAAAAATATCTCATACATGCTCAAAACTATTTCTCTTACACCACCAAGCTTATTTTCAAAGAGAGAGATCCCTTCATGTTTTCAGATGGTATGACCATGAGAGAGAATATTAATATCTATAATTTTGGCTGGAGAAAGGGGTATATAAGAGATTCCATATTTGGGAATTGGTTCTTATTTTGGATCTCTATCTTTTATTAAAAATCCTCTACAAGTTAAGGCAATCACAATGGCTCCTTCATTTAGGTAGGCAACCAATTTTCTAAGTTTTCTCCTCTTCTGAGCATGGTCATAAAAGAATGGAAGTTTATAGAGTTTGTTAGGAGTATAGACCACATTTCCATGAAATTATTGAATTAAATCCAATAGGTGTGAATATATTGAGATCGTATTAAACATGTTGATGTAATGAGAGGTCCAAGGTGGTAGTTCAATGTACATTTTTCTAATGGGATCTTGTTGTTTCATTCAAGTACAAGACTATACAGATTATAGAGAAGTTTAAGAGTGATCATAAATCTAAAAAGTATTTATTAAAATTATACATCCATTGATATTATTTTCATTTCCTTCTATCATCATACAAGCCTTTTTAATGGGATAAATATTCCATCCTTAATATACAATCTCTTAGGAAGAGGTGTTGTTTGTATTAGTCCATATAGTAGCTTGAAGGTAAGTTGAGATTGAATGATACTTGTATTAAGATATTTGAAATCTTGAAAGAGTAGATAAGAGGTTTGAATTTATTTGATAAGACATGAAGTGTTAAATTTAAAGAAACAACTCAATGTAAGGCTCATTATGGGATCTTCATGTACAACAACCTACAACCAAGCATACTGATATGATTTTCAAGTGGTTTGGAGGTTTTAATGAATGAATGTATATTGAAGAAACTCAAGACAAGATAGGGTGATTCACTTAACTCATTTCGACTCCTTATCTATAAACTCAAGTCAATTAAATATTATTAAGAAATCTCATTAGGCTAAGAATGACTAAGGACTATATAATACCATATGAGACAAGGACCAAAGGGTTATCATATGAGGAATTCCATTGAGATTGTAAAGAAGGTGGTCAAAAATGTTATGAAGAGGATGAATTGGATGGATTCATATATAAATATAAGATGAAACTAAAGTATATCAATAATTTTCTCAATAGGATTACTAGTTCTATTCCAAGTTTCCTAATCAACACCTATAATAGTAAAGGTCTCACCATAAGATGTAAAAGGTCTTTAATACACATTGGTGATCATCTAAATGAAAGTTAAATGACACTAGGGTAAGGAATAGTTAAGAAAATAAATAATACCAACATGATCCTAGTGTAATCTATCAAGGAGAATCAAGGGATGGAGATAAACAACTTGAAAATTATCCTTATTAGCAGTGTTTAAGGTAGTTTTGTAAAAGTTAAGGTATCTTTTATTCCTTGTTTCTTATCCATTCTACCAATCTTGTGTCAAGACTCATGATTATTCAATAAAAATGGATTAAAATTGAGTAAAATAGGTATTTTAACATTGTGCATCATGGAAATCAACTTCCCAATACCACCAATAGTTCACACATACAGTCTCATGACCATTTAAAGCTATCAACATGAAGATTTTTCAAAGGAGGTCATCTTGGACAAGGTTCTTATAAAAGAAATATAGGGACTGAATGGAGGTTGAGGGTCAAATATTTAAAAATAAAATGTGATTTCATTTTTTTATTCAAGTAAATATTTATTTTACATAATCTAGCATAAATGTCTCAGTTCGTACAATAGGGTTTGACAAGCTTCATAATGATTGAGTTTTGAAAGTGAGCATCAAGGCCTTGGTCTTAGGTAAGATTAATGATGGAAAGGTTTCAAGGTGAATGGTAAAAGATCAAAGTTAAATAATTATCAAACTCACCTCATATCTTTCATCAACCTAATATCTCATAAAAGTCTTAAATACAATCACCTACAACCATCATGGTGGTGTGAAATGTTTAGTGAGGTAGGTAAGCTCAAAGTGACCTTATGACTGATATATGCTTTGTGGATCATCAAATAGTGCTAGTGTAAATATCATGGTTGATATTATTAGTAGGTTAAAGAGTTTGATGAATTTTTCAGTGGAATATTTGGTCAAAAAGTGACCTACAGAGCCCAGCTGACAAGTCCTCTTTTGATCAAACCAAGCTAAGGTGACCTTTTTGAAAGTGAGTGAGAGAGGTTTAAGGATTAATTCAAGGGTAAAAACGAGTTCATAAGTTAAGGATATTTAAGGATGTGATTATAATCTTAAAAAAAATAATAAACACATCCAACATACCTAAACATAATTAAATGCATAAAAAAGACACAATTAAAAGGGGAAGTTACAATCCACTTATTCTTGAGGGTTCTTGCCTAGGTTGAAAAGTGATAGGATTGTAGGCATGTTGAGGGATGAGGTTCATTTGAGAGTATTTTTTGAATGGATTAAAATTGCTTCACCATTTATACCTTTCAAATGAAGATTAAATATTCAATACATAACTAGGAATTTTAAAGTTTAAGAGACCTTATCTATGTAATCAATGCCATATGCACTTTTTGGAAATTTAAGGTTTTAGAGCATCTAAAGGTGGAATTAGGCTCTCATGTTTTGTATATTTTATCATTATGACTATATAAAATTATTAATTATATTATATAGGTCATTTAAATAGTGTAAATAGTCATTATTCCATCACAGATCTTCACCAGTTAGTTAAACAATCATGAATGAGATCAAGAGAGTCATTCGGAAGGTGTGAGGAAAATACAGAGTTTTGTCTTCATGAAGATGTTTTGAGATAATGGAATATGTTGGTAAAGGTTATAATATGGCATATTAGTATGAAACAATCATGTTTTCAAGTAATATTCCCTTGAGGGCTTGTTGAAGAAGACAAACCTATACTAGCATGTACATATCGGTTGAAGACCTTTTTTTGTTTTAAAGGTTTGTTTGAAGTTATATGCACTTTGGAGGAAGGTGTTAAGGTATATAAATATACAATCATAATGATAGAATTATATATATATATATATATATATATATATATATATATATATATATATATATATATATATATATATATATATATATATATATATATATATATATATATATATATATATATATATATATATATATATATATATATATAACTTAGTCACTAAGGGTTATATGAGTTATGACTGCTTGAAACCCTTAAAAGAGAGATGAAGAGGGTATAGGGCATTGAGTGGTTAGAGACTCAAACCAATGAATGTTATCATTAATGGATAATATTTAAGGAGTTAAAACTCCATTATACATGTATTTTAAGGATAAATAACTACTCAAACCCTCTACATTATCAAAATACTCACAAACACATAGTCTAAACAATGAGACTTATAGGCATAATCATGTCCATATGGAGACAGAGTGGAATTTTGAATGGTAATGGAATTTTTTTAAAGTGAGAAAATGTGAGAATTAGTGTATTATATTTAGGTTAATTATTTAAAATCACATATAGACCTATTGGACCTCAAAATTTAGTAATAGATCAATTAGGCCTAAAAGCCGATTTCATGCCTAGAAGTCCTAAACCACCATGAAGACATTTACAGACCCTTATAATCAAATTAAGACCATGAGAAGGTTTAATGAGATGTTTTAGGTACAAAGTTATATGTTTAAATTATATGAGAGTAATTAATGGTCATTTTTAGTATCTAGAGCCTATTCAAACTATATAGTTTAGGCAATCAATTTGACCCACTTGTTTCGATGCTCATATCTCTCACCACAATAAGACTTGAGTCAAATGATCTCACCAAGATTTGAGGAACCCTATTTAATTAATATCCATGGTGTATTGAGTTTTATTAAAGAGATAAGGTTTATCAATCATTATTAAGACTATAATTAGGTTTAGAATATATGTAGAGAGCTCATAGTTAAATTCTTTATATAAATAACTTGACACACTCTTTGCATGGGAACCCAAGATTCTTAGAAATTTTAAAGGGGTATATGTACTAAATATCCATGGAAATAAGTTATAGTTTTGAGATCCATACTTGATGAGCCATATTTAAAATGGTGGACCTCCGAAACCCTCCCTAAACCCTACTACAAAGAAATTTTGAGAAAAGTGAAATTTTACATTCAAACACCCATGAATCACTTGTTAAACACTTTAATAATGAATTAAACTGAGAGAGGCTCCTGATCATGGTACCGTGTTGTATATAACTATACAAAACTATCATAAAATATAAATTTTTAAGAAAATAGTGAAAAAGAACAGGTACAAGGTAGGTTAAGAAGATACCAATCATTATAGAATGAATTTTGAAACTTTTTATACCTCATAAATCCATTGGATGTCTAAATATCTACCTGTAAATGCCTTTAATAGTCTCTCCTAATCATCTAATCTGTAGAAATGAAGGAAAGAGTGATCTAGTCAACTTGTGTGAAAAATTTATAGGTGTCTCTTTTCAAAAAAGGCTCATTTCATGATATAGAAGGTTGTTCAAGGCCTAAAAATAAATATATTTATATTTTATAAAGTTTTCATGTAGACTTTCATAGCCATCAAGTACTAGAATTTAAGCTACTAGGCTTAACTGACATAGTAGACCTACTTGGTCAACAAGAGAAGATAAAGAATGGTATAGAAGACTATTTATAAAGTTAATAAGAGGAAATAAATACCACATAACTGATATTAAGTGGAAATAACATGCATAATATATACTTAAGAGTCTGATGAATGAGTTAAGTGGTCTTTAAGTGGAAATTCTATGCATAACTAATCTTATGTGTCAATCCATACATATATGAACCTTAAGTGTCAAATAATAGGATTTATATAATAAATTAATGGCATAGCATGCTTCAACATAAGGTGGAGTTAGTCAAATACATCATCAAACACCTCATTCTAATGCCAAAATAACTCATTCAAAGACCATGCAAGAGCATCAATCATGGAGAGACTTTTTGAGGAATATTTGTAGCTATTTGTAATTGAAGTTATGCTTAAGTTAATGATAAATTGAATTTTATTATACTCTCCTATGCTATTATAGCTTCTTCTTTTAGCCTCATGTTTTATATGTTCAAGATCCCTCTCTTGGGCATGAAGAAAATCTATTGAGATTAAACTTTGTAACCTATTGGATTAATAAATGAACTGTTACAACTTCTCTATGATTGGTTTATAGTGTGTATATCCTTATTTAGATGTATATAAGAGGCATGTATCTTACCTTAGCATGTCCTTGCCACACCCATATGTTGATGAGTTGTCCTATGCAAGTTATATGAAGTCTTAAATGTTGGTGATTATATTTGAAGTGTAAATATTGGCCAATCTTGTCCTACATATGGAAATTTACCTAGATGGATCAATTTCTAGAGGTCTTGGTATGGAGTGATCAAAAGAACAGAGTTCCTAATTGAGTAAGTGATCAAATAGATTGGAAGCATGTCTAAGATTAGAAGGTAAAAAGGATTAGTAGGTTCTCATGCTAATCATGACATTCAAAAACATAAATTAGGTTTCATAGATCTTAGAATCTAATTTTTTATCCTTAAAAGTTCAAGATCAAGCCTATAATAGCCAAACCATCTTGACACATCATGTAGAGATGAACATATAAATTTGATTATGCACTTGATATATGCACTTGAAAATTTAACTAGGGTCAAAGAGTTACATGGGCATGGTTTTTTTCATGCCTTGAACATTCTCTACAAATTTCATGTCTTGATGAGTTGTCTATCTCAAGATCTAAGACCTCAAAGTTAAATAAGAAGAATAAAAGATGTGTGAGGACATCAAGTTTAAGCCTCTTAAAATAGCTATTTGGATTCAAAATTTCTCAAGGATGAATGTGGAGATGATAAGCGTCAATATATTTGGTGCTCGAACAAATATCTAATTGTTCACATTGACTAACAAGGCTAGTGGGCCCAAATAGATCAATAGAGTGCATTTAATCCTACCAAAGTAGATCGACAACAAGTGAGAAGTCAGTGGGTCAACTAATATTAAAAACTAATTAGAAGATGCTAAGTGTCACAACAAAGGTAACTAATATATAAATCAATGGAGCACCTTTAAGGCATGTAAAAGTAGATTGGCAATTCACATAAGGTCAAAGAGTCAATGTTCTTAAGAAGTAATGTGAGTCTAACACATCACATACATGTGTTAAATCATGGAACTAATATCAAGATCCCATGAAATAACATAAATATAACAATGTCATAATTTGGAAGGCTTAGTTTAAGATCAATGGCTGACATTAAAAGTTGAAAGCTAAGAGACTTAAATGGAGAGTAAATATGACCTAAGGTCAATTTAGGGTAGATATTTCAAAGGATGCCATTGGATCTCAGTCAAGACCTCTATTGGAGGATCTAGAGCATGCACTCACAATTTTATTTTATTTTTAACATCACATACAATAAATCCTTGGTTTACATAAGTTTTAGAGGTAAATTAGGTCTTTTTAGACCTAATATGATTCAGGAAAGAAGTTATGCAATTTGTATGTTATTCATTGACATATTGACTATAAGAAAACTAGTAATTAGATTGGTTTTAAATCTATAGTAAAGACCTATGCTTAGATTTTAAATTAGTGGAAGATATGCGATTATGGATAAATGCGTCATCTATCCAAATAGTCATAGCTTCAAAAAATAGGTACTTATAGTCCCTAAAGGTAGACTTATGCATGGCTCTATCAAGTCTGTGGATATGAGGACTTTATCCGCATATTGAAATCAAGTGTAGATGGAATAGAATATCAAAGTAAAGGGATTTAAGTATTGGAGATTATAGTGGAGCATTTATTTCTTCTCAAATCCTTTTAGTGCTAATTAGATGAAAGATTGAACAAGAAGGATGGCAACTCAATGAATGATCTCAGATGGCATGTTCCGCCTCTCTTTCCCCTTTCTCTTATATCTCTTATTCTTTTCCATTTTAACTATTTCTCACTTTTGATAATATTTTCTCTCAATTATGGAAGAGTATTTTAGTCATATAAAATGCAAAATTTGATAACTTGACTGTGGATAATAACACCCAATCTATAGGTCCATCTTGTTCGCTCTCATTACCCTCATAAGCATGTTTTCACTAATTCTCAGTCATCCATTGCCTCTTATAATAAACCCTTGAAGACCCACATTATTTTTTACATGAAAAATCCATCCCTCTAGGTCTCTTATTATTAGGATAATATCACCCAAACTTGGACTACAACACTGAAACTTAAGGTTTCTTATTTCTAGCACTATTGTCCAAGTATATTTTGGCCCCTAATGGTTATTTATTCTAAATCCTTATCCTAATTCATGTTGGCCTAATGCAAATTAATTTAACTCATGATCATTAAGTACCTTATAAAATGCCATTCAAGTCCATTTAGAAGGGTTGACACTCATTTTCAAGAGAGAATCAAGAATATAAGTAAGACCACTCAAGCAATCTTCCCTATTCTTTGTATAAATCCATCTAATATTATTCCAAGCTTATTCAAACCCTTGCACTAGTCCATAGTCATCTCAATCATAGCCAATTTTACATTTAATTACATCTTCATCACACTATTACACTAAGCACTTCAATGGGAGAACTACATATAGCTTTATCCCTCCTCATAGTATTGGTATGTAGGTAGCATTCACACACATCGAGTGTGAAGTACGTCCAGTGTATCCTTTACACACTAACCCCTTTTCTCTATTTTCCAAAGTTCCATTTAATTGCATAAAAAACACAATAACATGAAGAATATTCTCTATAAGGATTTCCACTAATATAAAAAGATCTAAAATTTAGTACATAGGCTCACACAAATGTGGTGAAAAAAACCCAAAAAAAATATATCTTTGTGAGTATTTTGGACAATAACAACAAGACTAGGACTATAATGCCAAACAATAGGGTACTTAATTTTGGCAGTCCTATCTAATCACAAAACAAAGTCTAGATCTCATTTTGCAATAGTTTCTTAGTCTTGTTCCTCCATTATCAAATTTTGTCTCAGCTGTAACAACCCAAAATGAGCTGTCATATTTCTCTTACTTATTACTATTTTTAGAAAAATCAAAAATACAATCTATTTACACAAATAAAGGGATTCATTATTGCATATTATTTACTAATTTTATCATACTCCAAACCCTTTCTTATTGAGGAATTAAAATTCTAATTTATAAAAAATAATAAATCATTTGGTGAACTTGACTTACATCAAATTTTGCATAAAAACCCTAGGGTAAATTCCTAGCTAATTTTTCCCATTAATTTTTGAATTTTCTTATTGAATATTAAAATTAAAAATTCCTCTATTTTTTTTAATTTTTAGTAAATTTTAAAATAAATTTATTTCAAGCCCTAGTTGTATGAACTAGCTCCCAATAATTTTCTAGTAATTTTCTAATTATTTTCTAAATTTTCACTAGCATACTTAAATCAAAAAATTTGTTCAAATTTCAAAAAAAAAGAGAATTTTTGAAAATTTTATTTTTTTTCCAAATCCCTAGTTACATGTACCATATCTCTTTAAATTAATAATTTTTCAATAATTTGTTGATTTTTCACTTTCATATCCAACTCAAAAATTTAATTCAAATTTAAAAAATTCAAAATTTTTCAAATAATTAGCTTTCAAAACCCTAGTTGCATATACTAGGTCCCTATACTTCTTGAGGTATTACCTTGCATTTATAATCAAATTTAAAAAATGGATCTCACTTATTTTCACATATTTCTTGCATATCTTATGAATAATAAGGAGGCCTTACTTGGTCCTATCATGTACATGAATGATGAAGTATACCACATTTTAGTACAATGCTTCATTCTTTGCATTTCCTGCTTAATTTTCATAGTAAGGGATGATATCACAAAATTTATTTCTAAAATTCAAAATATTTCAATATTTCATTTGCATACTCACTCTCTCTGTCATGCAGAATAATTTCCAACTCTATTTTGCTAAACATAGTAGACATATCACAAAACATGTTAAAAATGTTTATGTATTCATGCACAATGTCATGCTCTTTATCCCTTGCTTCCTATATGTCATATGGAAAAATATTAAATTTTATCATGATAAACACATTAGACATATCATAACACATGTAAAAAAAATTTATGCATTAGTGCACAAATCCATGCTTTCTATCCCTTGTTTGTTATTTCCCATATGGAATGTTATTTATATTCATATTTCCATACAACTTACAACTCTAATTACATGAATTTTATACAATATACATGGTTTCTACCTAGATAGATCTAAATATTTGGCTACATACTTAGAGGATCCATTACATAAACTAGCAAACACCTGTCAATTTTCAAAGTCATATCTTATGCATAGGAAATTTTCCTTCTCCTCCTCTCCCCCAAGAGGGTGATATCTACTTTCCCTTTGACCAATTCCATTCTATCACCCCTCCCAAAGGTGATGCAACATATACTATTGTTCTTAATGCATACAATCAGCTTATATCTTCTTCACACCCTCTTCAACATATGTGCTTACATGTTCAATTAGAAGCAACTAAGGCTTGCACTTGTGAGACTCTAAGGGATTAAATCACTAGTATGAGAAAGTTAATTTTAGATTTACAAATGTAGAATCAGCTATTACATAAAAATATCACAATAGTAAAAAATCAAATTAAAATACAAAATCCTCAAAGGCACCCTAATTTCAATAATGTATATACACCTTCACCTAGTCAATTGGTTGCAAGCAATGGTATATATCAAAACAAGAAATCACAAAAAAGTAACTCTACAAGTAGTGATCCAAAAAGAATTCAAAGATCAAATAAAATTTCAAGTGAGATACTAAGGAAAATTATTAAATTTGAGTTGATCAAACTACCTCCTCTACATCTAGTGAGAAGATCTAGATATTATTGTGCATATCATATAATGCATGGGCATCACACAGATTCATGTTTGGCATTGAAACAACATATACAATAGATAATTTCCAATGAGGACTCTATAGAAGGTAAATCAGTCAAGTAATCCATAGTGACATATGAATACATTCATAAAGGGTCAACTTTAGAAATAGTACAGAAGTGGATACAATATTATAACTCAAAACAAAAGGATCAAAAAGAAAAATCAGAGCAACAAATAGTACCACAAAAATAGGTAAAGAATGAAAAAGATACAAATCTACTTCTCCAAAATGAAGCTCATTTCAAGTTTGGATTTCATACAAGCTTAACTTATAGAGTACCTGAGTTCCTGAATTGGCTTTCACATAAGCCTATTATACTAGTTTTAGAGTGGCTTTCATACAAGCCTATTTTCCATCATTCAAAATGACCAAGAGTGGCCTAGTTTCCAACATATTTTTGGCTATCCATGCTAACATTTTTAGATCATAGTACATTCATGGGTTTGAGGATCCATCTCATATGACATCTATTCTCTACCATTATTACTTCGTATCTTCACTTCATGGGGCAATGATGGAGCCAAAGGACTAGCTAGCCTTTGTATTCTTGATCCACCTATTCAAAGGGATTAGACACACAGTCCAAACATTGATTGACATATGCATGATTCATCAGCTTTCCTTAGTAGGCAATGATGGAGCCAAAGGGCCTAACTTTGCATTCTTGAACCACTTTTAGGGAATTGAGTACTCAACTTTGTTCATGATATTACTTTTGGTACAACACACACACCCAGTACAATCTAACAACATACTAGGTTTTGTATTGGTTCATGTACCTAGTGAGGTGTCTTCATTCCTTTCTCTTCCTCTCTCTCTTACCCAAATTTTGTATGTTCTTATTTTAGATATAGTGTATATACTAAGGATTGATCTACTCTATTTTTCATTACAGATTAATACTTCACACCATTCTCTCTCTATGCACATCCAATACCACAGAGCTTCATGAGCTTCACCTTTATAGGTAAGTTTAGGTACACTTTCTATTTTTCCTTTATCCTAGTATTTCACTTTGTTGCATCACTAGAATAAGGGGAAAAATTTAGTCATATAAAATGTGAAATTTGGTAAATTGAGTGTATCTAATAACACCCAATCCTTAGGTCCATCTTGTTTGCTCGTATGACCCTCATAGGCATGTTTTCACTAATTTCTAGTCATTCATTGCCTCCTAAAATGAACCCTTGTATACCCAAATTTTTCTTTCCATGAAAAATCCATCCCTCTAGGTCTCATACCCTTAGTACAATAGCACCCAAACTTGGACTACAGCACTAAAACTCAAGGTGTCATATTTATGTCACTATTGTCCAAGTATATTTTAGCCCCCAATGGTCATATTATTCAAAGTATTTATCCTATTTCATGTTGAACTAACGTGAATTAATTTAACCCATAATCATTAAATCCCATATAAAAGGCCATTCAAAGTCCATTTAGAAGGGTTGGCACTCATTTTCAAGAGAGAAGCAAAAATACAAGTAAGACCACTCAAGTAATCTTCCCTATTCTCAGCATACATCCATCCAATATTATTCCAAGATTATTCAAACCCTTACATTAGTCCATAGTCATCTCAAGCATACCAAGTTTTACATTTACTTGCATCTTCATCACACTATTATACCAAGCACTTTAATGGGATAATTACATATAGCTTTATCCCTCATCAAAGTATTGGTATGTAGGCATCATGCTCACACATGGGATGTGAAGTGTGTCTAGTATATAATTTACACACTAACCCATTTCCTCTATTTTCCAAATATGCATTTAATTACATAAAATACATAATAACATGTATAATTATCTCTATAAGGATTTTGGCTGACAATAAAGATCTAAAATTTGATACACAGGCTCATACACACGTAGTGAACAAAACCCAAAAAAATAATATCTCTATGATTAGTTTGGATAATAGTGGCAAGACTAGGACTATAGTGACATACAATAAGGTGTCCTATTTTTGGTGGTCCTATCCAATTATAAAACAAAGTCTAGATCTCAGTTTGCAATAGTGTCCCAGTCTTGTTTCTCTAGTATCAAATTATGTCTCAACCATAATAGCCTAGAATGAGCTAAGTCAAATTTTCTCTCACTTATTACTATTTTTAGAAAAGGAAAAAATATTTTTACACAAATTAGTGGCTTAATTATTTCATATTATTTATTAATTTTATCATACTCCAGACCCTTTATTATTGAGGAATTAAACATCTTATTTCCAAAAAATAATAAATCAATCATAAACTCTTATTTGATAAGGTTATACCCTATCAAAATTTGTATGAAATACCTCTTAAAGTAACAAATACTTTCTTTTCCTTATCTCTCCCATTAAATTATGTGTAGTAAATCTTGTGTATAATGGCATTGTGAAGGATAATCTTCCATACCCATTATCCTTCTATCTTATTCATTTCTAGGTGTCATCAAGTTAGTTACAAGTTTAAGTTAGTGTTATTTCTATAATTAATTCAAGATCTCAGTGAGTCTTAAGACTCATTTGACTTCATTCATTTCTTCTTGAACCTAGCTTATGAAACACTTATGCAACTAGTTATGTTTTTTGACATTATGTGAGCTATCATTGTCTTATTATTCCTTAGTTTTTACTTCATGCTTATGTGATTTCTCATTTAAATTTGGTGAATCACCCTTTTATCCTCCTTAGTGACACTTTAACCCTTATTTAACCATTTTCCTAGTGCCAACATTAGTATAGGTGATCTATCAAGAGAAATTTGACCTTCTACAGAGGTCTAACCCTACCATAAGTGACTCATAACTTGGGGTTATTACCATAGTGTATCTCAATTGGAGAGAGCTTGAAGAACCCTATCCAAGGATAAAAATTGATTATACAATAGTATCCTAGTTGGAAGTGTCTCAAAGTAGACGTCTCTCCCCTTACCTCCAAGTTAAATTCAGTCACCATGACCTCTATGTAAAACATTGTTACATAAGAAGCCTTAGAGATAGTCTTTTAGTCCATTTCTAGTTCACTAGTGTTGTAGGAGTCCAAAATTGAGTGGATCATCAAATAATAGGTGTATCACCATTAATAGTATAGGTTTTCCTTTTTAGATATCTTTCTAACTCTTTTCACCCCCAAATCAACTATATTTAGGAAAGTGATTCAAATTTGATACATTAGAGGAGTTAGACTCATAATCTAGAGGTTTGGTCTAAGTTACATATATCCCACAACATGTTTAACAATATAATGTTAGTCTAAGTTTGAAGGAGAACTTAGTAATTTAATTCAATAGGGGGAAACTTGGGCTGCTAACAATATCTCCACTTGCATATGAAGAAAACATTTATATTTTCACATATGTGCATCAATGATGTATCTTTGACCTCATGGGTTTCACTACTCATTTGAAAACTAATCTATTTTTACATTTCCATGTGGTCCACATACTTTATCTCAAATGGTATAAATAATAAGGATTCATGTAGATTTTTGTTTAACCCTAAAAATATAGATAGGGGTTATCTATGGTGAAAGGGGATAGAGATACCTTGAAATATAAGAATGATAAATTATCTCTATATTAGGATAATTAAATGTTAAACTTAGATATAACATATGTTGAATTAATTAAATTAAGATAAGTTAAAAAATAATAAGTACAACTATGCTTGATATGAAAATGACAAAGAAGTAATGTACTTAGTTGGTTCTATTATTGACATAGTTTTGGATCTAGAACAAGAAAGAAGTAAATTGGAAGAGGATTCTAGAATAGTTGTCAAATTTTAATTTGAGTGCCTTTGTATCCTAAACTAATAGTATCAAGATAGGATGACTACATCAATACTATTTTCAAAATTTTATGTAGGTGTCCTATATGGAATACCTACTAGAAAAGGATGTAACCACCTAGATGCTTCTAGTTTTGTTTTCACCTTCACTTTGGTGCATTCATTTTTGGGTCATGGTCTATCACTCCTCATGAAATATTAAAACCCTAGTTCTTCAACCTTATAGTGACCTTGGGGTAAAATGGGTTAGTGGACACATGGTATCAACCTAACCCAAAATAACCCTCTATCAATGAGCATTTATTATATATCCAATACTCTAAATATGGCTTTACACTAATTTAGTTCTCCCCTATGTTAACTTATGTGTGAATCTACGATGTAACTTGTAAATTATATCTCTTAGATTACTCATTAAATACTTTAAATATGTGTTATACCTATGGCTAATATGAAAATAAGATAAAATAAAGAAGATTTTTTTATCTAGTGCTTGATTGAATGCTTTCACATGTTGTCTTAGGTGTTTTCTAGGTGTATGATAGGTGAGGAATGAATGAGGGATTATGTAATATTTATATCAATCCTTTTGGATAAATAACTCAAATTAAAGAACTTATTTTGACCATTAGGATATGTTCCATTTTTAAATTAGATGACTTTAGGGAAATAGATACTTGCATCAGAGCAGGACACCTTTATCGATGCAGGTGTTTATTTGAGATGCTAGTGTCTAAGGAATAGGAAAGTAAGTATAGAATCAAAACTTGAGGAGGTAGAAATTAATTAGGTTTTAAGCATTCTTTTAAAGATAATAGGTCTGGGTCATCACCATAATACTTATTGGGAGAAGAGATATACCAAAGGGCACAAGATAAAGAAAATACAAGACTTTCGAAAGAGGGAAAGGTCTAGAACTAAGAGAAAAAATAAGGTCTAAGTTTTGCCAATTGAACAAGATTGAGGTGCTATATAATCCATAAAAATCATCAAAATTCTCCCTCTCTTTAATTTAGTATTGGAATTATTTGTTTAAAGGAGAAAAAATGTGTACTTGTGTGTGAATAACACACCTTACCTTTACGTGAGTCCAACTTGAGTGATTTTACAGTGACTAACCTATAACCAAGATCATGCTATAGTACATAATTAGTGTCCTCAACCATATCAAAAGTGAACCAACTATTTTAGTAGATTGGCTCAATATAGTCTATAAAAGTCCATCCTAGTGGGTGATGATAGTCCATAAAATAATTTTTCAAAACTAAAACTTAATTAGATTTAGAAATACTAGGCACACATTACATAACATATACACCATAACTATGTCATGCTAAAATTATGTATAAAAAAGGTACCAATGTATAGAATTATGTCAAAAATATGAATCTAAATCATATAACTATGTGTTTTGTCTAATCTAAAAATTATGTAAGTGTTGATAACATGATTCCAAAGCATTCCCCTACTATATATGAAGAAATATGAAATTTTTAATAAGTGACAATGTGGAGGACATGTTTCTAAACCATGCCCCCACTGAACTTGGTTGTGCCTTATACTAAATAAGTGTATATAACATGCTTCCAAAGCATGCCCTCCATTAAATCTAAAATTTATGTTAAAAACTCAATAAGTGTGGATAACATACTTCCAAATCATATCCCTATTAAATCTAGAAAATGTGTCAAATATTGAATAAGTTTGGAGAACATGTTTCTAAATCATGCCCCCACTAAATCTAAAAACTATGACAAATGTGGAGAACATGACTCTATGACATGCCCTCATGGATATGTCCCCTTTTGAGGTTAGGTAATAATAGAAAATATTAGTTAGCTCA
Source organism: Torreya grandis (assembly GCA_037957365.1). Classification (NCBI taxonomy): domain Eukaryota; kingdom Viridiplantae; phylum Streptophyta; class Pinopsida; order Cupressales; family Taxaceae; genus Torreya; species Torreya grandis. The sequence goes on along the minus strand of JARHVA010004081.1, from coordinate 1,409,742 downwards.
TCTCAAAATAATAAGACAACTATATAATGTATGAATTTGGAACCATGTACCATATAAAATAACATGTGTAGGTAAATGTAACATTGAAGTGCATAGAATAATGTGATCACATGAAGGCCTAAGATACATGATAAATAAAATGGAATTTTTTTAATATAAATGAGACAAGATCAAAAATTAGACAATCACACCCACAAGAGCTATCAAAATCCAGTCAACATACATTAGTCCTAGGGTACCATAAATAAGGATAATGTTCAAATGCCACACAATCGAAGGGATGTGACTTAGTCAAATATCCATAAAATCAATAATGACATATTCAAATGTCCATACAACAAACAATTACATATTAAAATGTTAAATAAATCACATATAGGAATGGTGGCCCTAAACAAAGGAGCATATTCAAATTATCGAATAAGTAAGACAATAACATGGCAAGGCACTCAAGGAAGTTCATAAAAGAAAATATATAAAACCAACATACACATATCATATTAGCCTATGGATCAAATGTGTTAGAAAAAAATGTAAATTTCATATCATATTAATTACCCTATGAAATATATAATCATGGATAAAGGCATGGGTAAGTACATAAGAGCTCAAACATGATAATGAAAAGTTATCCCTGAATCATATAACCTATGAGTATCATGATCAAAGAAACATATGTCCCTAATATCCATATGACATGAGTAGATGTAAAGCCCAACATACAAAATAGGAATATATCATGTATCTATGTATGCCTATATCACACTCAAGTAGAAGTGTGACACACATATGTATGTATAAGTAATTTATATTTCATTTATCAACATGAAACTAACACACAAATGTGAAGTAGTCAATAGAGTATGTTTATGTTGAAAATATTTTTGATTTTTTTTTGATATTTTTACAATATTTGAAGAGAAAAGATCATCCTATGATCCCATCCAATTAATTTTTATAGGTATTTCCCCACTTAGAACCTGGTGTAAAGAATTTATGGAACTACCAAAGATCATGTATAGGTGAAATATATTTCACTTTAGTGTTTGTGATGATATGTGTATGTATAATGAGACTCTGAGGTTGTGAATAGAAATATAAGGAATATGGGTTCGTGGAACCCATCTTAGTGTGATATGTAGTTTATTTGGGATAATAATAGTATAAACATGTTTAGGTGCTCTAGATATCTAAATATGGTGTGTAATATTGACATGGATGTATTTAACACACCCATGCACTATACAAGTTACTACTCAAAGTGTATGGATTCAAGGTCTTCCCAATAACATATAAAATATTCTCATGGAAGGTATAACTAAAAATGTAATAACCACATGTGAAGGACCAACTGTATGTTAGAGTATGTATTTCATACATTTTCTCATGTTTGGTAGTGTATTCACTAGCTATTTTCATCTTGTAGTTAATTTGTACTATGTGAGGATTTATCCCACATTGGTTAGTTTGTCTAGTTCAGTATTTCACCTTGCCTATATACATAAGACCTTACCTATTGTAATAGCATGCTAAATTTATAAATAATATATGATCTACCTTGGTTTTTCATATCATATGTTTAGATTCTTTGTGTGATGTTTTATTGCTAAAACTTAGGTTTCTTAGGTTGGAATACATTTACCATTCCTAACATGGTACTAGAGTTGTGAGGTGTTGCTCCCATCCACGTCACTATAAATTTGATTTAGAATTTCCCTTGCCATTACTTCTTCCCTTATTGCATCTCCTCAAGCCATTATTTTCTTTCCCTCTTACAGATATAACACTTTGATTGAATCTTTGATGAGAGTGTGTAGTTTTTTTTTCCTTGGAGGGAATGTGGAGAGGAAGTGGATCATTGATTTCCATTGAGGAAAGAGGCATCCCTATTGGAAAAGCATTAGGTTTGGATGAGAAGTGCAAATTTTCAATACTTTTTTAAGATTTCATTACTTTTGAAGTTTTTGCTTTCAAAAATTTGATCGTAGAGATCTACTTCTTTCACATGGTGAGGCATTTTTTTTAGCATTAGCTTCCTTTGTTTGTTTTAGATATGCTTTTAGGAATTATTCTCTAGAAAGAGGCACTTGTACACAGTAAACAAAGGCATTGGATTTTATTTCTTGTTTTAGATCAGCTTTAGAGAGGTGCTTGTAAGAGAAATAAAGTGTTGGAGGAGAAATCTTGATTTGGAATTGAAAACACTAGATCTACTATGGTGCATTATGTTTTATTTTTTATTTACTTATTTGTAAAATTTATGGTACATTAGACAATTATTTTTTCTCTATGCTAGATTTGAAGCAATTTTGTGATCTAAGGTGTCAAATCTAAAGTTTGTTTTTGAGAATTAAAGGCATTTTGATAGAGGCATTTATTTTTAGATCCACAAATAAAGAATAAGATATGTGTTGTCTTTCCCTGGAGGAAGATAAAAAACAAGGAATTTTTTTGGCATTTTTTGCATACTTATCTTTCTCTATGATGAATCTTGCCCAAACATTTCTAGGTTTTGTGCATCTTGATTCCATATTTATGTATCATTTTGAAATTATTAATTTCATTATGTGATGAAAAAGTTATCTAAATTTTACTAACATATTTTTTCATTTTTTCTTAAGAAGAAAATAAGTTACCTTTTTGTCCTCTTTGTTACATAAAGACTATGACATCCTTGTTTTAGATCTAGAGCTTACTTCACTATATCTAGATGACTTTGCCTCTATTTTATACTACCTCACTAATTTCAAGAATTTTTTGACATAGTTGAATGAAAGTGGATGAGATAAAAATTATGAAGAGTGTGAGTACTTAATATTGTCTAAGTTGAGTGGCCCATTCCAAATATTTGATTCTACCTTTTTCTATAGTATGGATGCATTAGGTACCATATTCAAAATGCCAGATCTAGAATTTTTTTATAATATAATTACTAGGGAGGAATCCAAAGTATCTCACCTTGAGTATTCCACCTCTCAAAAAGTATTACTAGCCTCACATCCTAATACTAAGGTAGATTATAAGGGTAAAAATAAGAATACTCCACCTCAAAATGCACATAAGCCCAGTAGTTATTCATCTAAACCCAAACCATCTTCCAAATCAAAGAATAATTCTAACCTATAATTTTCTTATTATGTGGGGGGTTGGTCATGAAGGTTCTATGTGTTTCAATAGAATGCAAGACCTAGAGGATGCCATTAATAAACAAAATATTTATATCTCCATTCCTTTTCCATCTCATGAGCATGGAATAGCACTTAATGTTGTCTATAAATCATAATTACCTATTTTATACAATTATTTAGGTTATATATTCTAGTACTTCATACCATATGACTTCTACCAAGGGGTCCTTTATATCTCTTAGTCTGAGTTCTACTTCTAACTTAGAGGCTATAAATTATTATTTCATTTATATGAATGGGAGTGGTGACATACATATATATGGTGGCCATATCAACGATGTATTATATGTTCCATACATCACCACCAATCGACTTTCAATTTATCAAATTTGTCATTCTAGTCAAGGTAAGATAGTTAGAGCTTTGTTAGAGCCACACACACTTATTACATAGGATGTTGTTGATAATAGTTATAAACTTTATTATTTTTACGTTTTTGACGATACTCCTCTTTTATGGATGTGTTTAGTTTCTCTTTTAGATTATGAGAATAAACTTTGGCATAAAAGATTTAGAAACCAAAATTATAGATATTTGAAGGAGTTGAGCACTCATGGTATGGTAGAGGGTCTTTATATAATTTCATGTCTTGATGGAGTTTTCCTAAGATAGACATTGGGGAAACAACACCAGGATCCATTTCCTAACAATATGTCCATGAGAGCTTCTTCACCACTTGAACTTGTTCATAGTAATTTGATGGTCTTTTCTACTCCTTTCAATGGAGATAAGTATGAACTTACCTTCAGTGATAATTTATTGAGGCATAATTGGGTTTATTTCCTTAAGTAAATGAGTGATTTCTTTGTTGACTTCTAAGTTTTTAAGGCTTTGGTTGAGAAATAGTCTTCTAGTTATATCAAGAAGCTTTACATAAATAATGGGGGAAGTACTTAAGTCAAGAGTCACTAAAGTTTTAGCATCCCATGGTATTTTTAACTAGCATTCTATTGCACATACTCCATATTATAATGTATTAGTAGAGAAAAATAACTAAACTTTGAAGGAGATGGATAACTACATGATGCAATCATGGGATTTACCTCATATCTATTAGGAAAAAGTAGTTAATTATGCAAACTAGATTTAAAACCATACACCACATTGAGAACTTGAGAATATGACTCTAGAAGAGGCTTGGTTTGGATCCAATCCTTATGTATCATTTTTTTGAGTATTTGGGATCCTTTCTTGGGAATTTATACCAAGGAATAAATGTAAAGCATTGGACAAGAAAAGTAAACCTTTGATTTTTGTAGGGTATTGTGATGACATAAGAGCTATCATCTTTTAGATATTAATACTCATGATGTTCATTTTCATACACATGTAAAATTTGATGATAAATCCACATCCCTTGACTCTTCATCTTTTTCCATGCCTTTTTCTTCCTATTTTGATGATTCACCTCCTCTCAAGGATTAATTCTTTGAGGAGCCAGTTTAGGATATTCATAAGGAGGTTATATAGGATGAGTATAATATTCACACTAATGTTTACACTATGAATAGGTGGGTGATGTAGAATCCCTAAAAATACTCTTCCTAATCTAAGCTTTGTTACATGTAACTTAAAAATTCTTGTAATCAAACTTCATCAACTTTTCTTGTCCATCAACTTGTGTTGATTTGATGTCAATTACTTGTTATGAAATTTCAACTATTAATATATAATTTTATGACCTTAAAAAATCTCCCTCTCTATTCATCTACTTAGTCCATTCACCTACTCACTCCTTTGACATTCATCTCACTCCTAGACTTCACTAGTCTTCAAGTTACTTTGACCAAATCTCTCAAATGGCTAATCTAGGTTTTATATTCCATGTATTTCACATTGCTAGATTATATTTATCTTAATAAAAATTTCTCAACATAAAAATCCTTCACCTAAAATCTCAAATGGCTATTTGATCTCTCAAATATTTAGGCTCTCTTCACACCTAGTAGCTTATTTTTGTGGTTATCTGCTTAGTACATAATGGTATGATAGTTTATAAAAAAAGTAACTATATATTTAGGTAACCTCTATCTTCATTGAGGTTTTATTGAAATTTCATGCATTATCTATCCTCTTAAAGGTCTCTTCTAGCCTTTTTGCCTTTGAATTATCCCTCTTTAGACCTTTTTGACTTTATCTTGTAACACATTCATAGATTTTTGTATGGATAAAGATCATATTATTGGACCATTATCAATGATGTCATGATGATGTCATGAATATTTTTGGGTGAGTGGATGAAGTGCATTGATAGTCTATGTGAAAATTACAAAGTGTGTAATGTGTTTGTCCTAGTATGCTTGGTTAATCTTCTATTTTGGCATGGTTAGAAATGTTTAGGAATGAGTATGGAGTATTGAGCATGTGAAAAAGGTTCTATTGTCACTTGGATTTACCCTATTATAAGAGGTTTTATATGACTCTAATATAAGTGGAAAAATGGGGAAATCTCACTTGCTATGGGTGAGAAAACTTGTGAGATGAACCTCTAGATTAGGGGCTAGCTCCCCTTGATGCAACATTTAAGCTCATGCTTATAATACTATTAACTTGGGGTGTTGAAAAGGGTTGAGAATAACATAAATAAAACCTAAAAAATGGAGGTGATACACCAGATGTTTTATGACTTCTAACCACTTGCACTCCATAATTGAGACCAAGGCACCAACTAAAACATACTCTTTCTCAAATCTATGTCTTCTCACATTAATATTACATTATGAAGTCCTAGAAGATATGAAAGGTTAGGAGGACTATAAAATAGGTCTTGAATTACTCTAATGAAAAAAATACTCACTTCAACCATGAACATCTCTTGAACACTTCACATGCCTTGCAAGAAGAGGCTACAAATAGGTGAGAGAATGAAGTACAATGCAAAGGAATCCATAGTATTCACTAATAAAATTAAACATTCAAGTAGAGAACACTATGAAAATTAATGAGAGAGGTAAAAACCTTAGTCATTTTATTTATAATAAGGTATACAATTGAGCAGGGCTTTGCCATACTCAGGTGGAGCATGTGACAAATGCCAAAATAGCCAACTCTTATAGAGTTTGAGAGAATTAGAGAGAGAAAGAGGTACAAGGGTCTCTTAGAAATGTGTCACACTGAGAATTTAATTTATCCATGCATGGAAAGAGGATATGGGTTGAACCATTCAATTTTAGGAGCAACAAGTGTCAATCTAAGTCATCAAATTTAGGTAAAATGGCATAAAATCCTTTTTTTGCATAGAAAAACTATATTCATGATTAGGATTTATTGAACATCTTGTAAATAATATAGGATATTTAAAGGTATTGGGATGTAATTGGAGGATCTCGTACATTCCTATCCATGTATTGGATGCATGCCTTGTCTTTGAGAAATAACTAGTAGAGAGCCATCATCATCTGTTGTTCTAATAATTGCCCTTCTATGTACCCTACACACATGGCTTCCAAAATGGAATCATTTTAACATTAAATTACATGGGAGGGATTTAATAAAAATTTAAAATAACCTCCATTTCCTTATAATCATCAGGGGTGCTTATAAAATAACTTCACTTGAAGATTTTCTCCTTTCTCTCTAGCTTGTGCATTAGGCCAATTTTGACAAGCTAAAAGTAAGGACATATTTTAATAAATTATATATTTATTTATTATATTATGTGAATTTTTTGAGTTAAATAAATATTAAATATTATTCCCAATTTTTTTTCATTTCCTAACTCTTCTTGTAGCCTTCACACCACAAAATGGTCAAAACAAACGTTATTTTCCTATGATCTATATATTTACATAAAAAACAATATTTGTGATATTAATTAAGTTTTAAAAAAATTATTTTCATAAATTAGGTTTAAATTCCTCCATATGGTGGCACTCTTAGGCTCATTTCCACCTCTAGGTCTCAAACAAGGTTTTATGAGGGTTTTAGAGTGACAGGCCTTCTTAGTGTTTGTTCATAAAGATGGAACCTTGGAATTCATTAAAAATACCAATTGTGGCTTATTTATGACCATATAAAACTTAATTGAATAGATATAGGTCCCATACAATATATGATGGAAGTTCCAAGCATTTGAAGTTGCCCATTTGAGCCATTTTAGGCCTTTCATGAGGGTTTGGGAGATTCTAAGCCAATAATTAACCTTATGATGCATCTATTTGAAAAAAAATGGCTCATAAAATTGTATATTAACCCAAAAATATTGTTCCCATATCTATATTATCTCCTAAGGATCCAAAAATGAAAACTCGCCCTTGTTTGGCACTAGGCCTATACCTTGCCAATAGGCATGCTTGCCATTTGAGACCCAAATTGACACTCAAATGGATTAATTTGACCTATTATGGATTAAAAAATATCTCATGTTCCTATTAAAACATTTTAATATCAATTTTAATTCATTTAAAATACTTAAAATGAGAATGACCCCCAATTTGGCTTTAATGCCTAAGGATTCCCTTCACCCCTGGCTGTAAACCTCCTTGGTTGGAACAACCTATATGATTCCATAACATAAATTAAATTTTATAGGATTATTTACATACCCTAAATATTATACAATCATGATATTTCCATTTATATCCTTTTGGTTCAATATGTCATCATTTTCCCAAAATTGGCACCTCTGTGCACACTAAAATAGCCCCTGATCTGAGACAAAATAGTGAGTGTTTTCACTATTGTATCACAAAATATTATTATTTTATAATGTTATATAGGTAATAATTGTAATATTTACCAAATTTTAGATCCTAAATCCTCCATTTAGTCCTCCAACTCTCCAAGTTTGCAAGGTAGAATTTTAGGAAAACATAGTTTGAGGTGGGAAGGGTATAGGATGCACTTAGAGACAAAAATAATGATTTGATATTTTATGGTATATACCTAACTATAATTATTTTTTAACATAATTATATATCTTATTTTATACTCAAACACATTCTATGCCATGGAAACCTAGAATAGGCCTATAATGCCTAAAAAAGGAGATCATTGCCTTGTGCTTGTTGTAGGTTATCATGAGATTGTTTTAGGTTTTTTAAGACTTTATTTCATTTTTTAATTTATAATAAACCATACTTATACTTTTATTCACATATAAAACCTTAAAAACATGAATTACCATGTCTAGGTCCTTCATTTGTGATACCCTTGCCTTGATTGGATTGAGACTAGGCCTGCCCCTATTTTGCATCTTTTTGAGCTTGGTCTAGGTCTTGAAACTTATTTAATTATTTTATACATCACTAATTGAATTATTTTATGTCACTTATTACTCATTTAAATTTCATTAATCTTTAGAGGATTCCAAATGAGGTCTAGACATCTACATCCACCTTACTGTTCATGACAATGTTTTGTGGTTAGGGCTACCTGTCGGTGCAATTCAATGAGGATTAGGCCATGTGATGATGTATAGGGTCTAATTTGAGTCAATTTGAGTCAATTAACCTTTATATCACCTAAATCCATCTTTAAGGACCCGAACAAGGCATATTTCATCAAACATACACCTCGAAGCACTCAAAATCAAGCTTGGTTGTGTTGTCCCAGACTTGTACAGACATGGGTTCTTATGAGAGGGATCAAAACATTGAAATTGATCTTGTATCACTAATTTTGGCCTAGGATTACCTTTTGTACTGTTTTGGACTGTTTTAACTTGCTTTCATAGTTTAGGTCCATCAAATTTAAGTGTAAGGTCAATTTGCCATCTCTTACCCTATAGACATCACTATTTGAAATCAATGATTTTTTGTCATTTTTTAAGCCTTCAAAAACCATCTTCCACTCCTCCTTTGACCTTTAAAATTGACATGGTTACTCTTTGTGGATAGGGATATAAGACATAATAAAAAATGGCATTGAAAACATCTTTGATCATGACATATATCACCTCAGAAAACCCTCAGGACCTTTATTTGGCAATTTTAGGGGTTGAGAGACCAAAAACATAGTCAGCTCATTTTGACCTCTTACAACCTTGTGATACTTATCTATCAATATTATACCTTTCCAAAGTGCATTATAATTATGTTTATATACTTGAGACCATGTGAAGGATTTTTTTTGTCATGATGACGTCAACATACTCCTATAGGTGAAGCTCTTAGCTAGTGGACTGAGACACTCCTTTAAGAGAGCAAGAAACATGTAAAACAAGGAATTTTAAGCACCAAAAAACTTTTAAAAATTTATAAAATCACAAAAACTATTATATTCATAACAAAAACATCAAAACACTTTTCCCAACATGGATAAAACACTTGCAAAACAACTAAGCTGACTGTCAATGCAAACTAGTCCATTTGCAAGCATGAACAAGCTTTTATCAAACAATTGAATTCTAAAAAATAATAAGAATCATTTAAACATATTTAAAATCATGTGGATACACTTGAAACACATAAATCCATCAATCCAAAACAAGAAATCTTGAGACAAGCTCAAATAGTGAGCCCCTCATGGTTGAATATGCATAAAAAGCTACCTCGGATCAAATTAATGGTTCATAAAGGAGGATGAACCAAATATAAATTTATTATTATGTATTTTAATAGGATTTATATTAATATCCACCTATAGAATCACTCTATCCCATTCCACTTGTACGGTCCATACCATATGCTTGAAGTTGCTTCCTTTTTGCTTGTCAAGAAGAAAAAGAAGAAAATGAGTTGAAAATAAAACTTTTCATGCCATTTATCAATATAAAACATGTATATGACCTATGGAGAGTCTAAAAATCACACCACCATGTTTTCCAAGTGGCACACTTCCCATGGAGCTGTACAAGTGTCCTTTTTCTCTCTTTGGTCAAGAAAACTACCCTTTTCTGAACAACCAACCATTTATTTAGTTATGTCATATTCCTAAGAGTTATAATGACACATGGGGAATTAAATCATCATTTTTAACTTGAAAAAATCCCAATAAACCTGTACAAATCATTAAATACACTTAAAATGACCTCTACATGACCCAAAAATGATAAATAAATGCAGGGGACTAATAACCAAAGGTAGTATAACATGAAATGACATTAATTTCCCCTTGAGATACATTATAACATCTATTTAGACTCCCTATAGACCCTAAAACTCAATTTTTTGCCTATAGGTGCCTTAGTTTGACTAAAAAGTCAAACTTGGTCAGCATGCTCCTAATATGTTTTCTAATCTTTGAGTCCTTGTGTGCATGACTAGATTTCATCTCATTGATCATTTTTGTCATCTAGACATTTTGGATTTAGTGGTAAAAAATATAAGTAGGTAGTTTAATGACATCACCATTGCTAGAGTTGTTAATATGGTTGTGATAAAATTAGTCCCTATTTGATTTGCACTAAATTTTAGATTGTGCATCAAATAATGTCAAAAGATATGCAAGTGCAATGTTGGGCTCCTAGGCATTTTGATAGTGTATTCCCATATTTATCTAAATTATAAATATGTTAAGAAAATCCAAGTAAGCATTGTTATGGTAACATATCTTACACGTGTAGATGCTTCAAGATAGGGTGATCATATGGGTTTGTTTAGTTTTATACCAAATTAGTTTTTGCTAACTTTTAGGTCAAGCACCATAACGCAACAAAATATATGCATGTTCAAAGTTGGCCTTCTAGATAAGTTTTTCACATAGTTGGCTCTTGGTAAAAAATTTTGATTGAGAATTTTAATTTTGTTATATTTCACATGTGTGAGGGTTCCAGGAGTAGTTTGTCATATGGTTGGACTTTCCTATGTGAGGAGATCATATGGTCCAAATTTGAGAACTTGCAAGTGAGCAAAGTCAAATATATGACTATGCAAAGTTATCTTTCTAAGAAGACAAGTAAGGTTCCCATACTTATTCAAATTTACATAAGTTAAAATTCAAGAAACATAGATGGAGCACATTTCTCTAAGAAGTCAAGAAGGAATGATATAGTGATAAGTGTTTAATGTTTAATGTTGAGTATAGATAAAGATCGAGGTTCTTTCAAGGATCAACGATGAGTGGGTGATCAAATAGATAAATATAAATGGTGCATATTAAATTCAATACGTCAAAGTGATAGTTATTTATCTTTTTTAGAGATAGAGATACATATAGGAGATCGATAGAGTGCATGAGGTCAAAGTTGCAAGAGTGCACTAGATGATGTCAACATGTTCAAGTTTTAACATTTGGCATTGGTAGACTATGTGTTAAAGGTTGATATTCATACAATAAGATTGATAGTGCATGTTTTATCTGATAATTGAGGACTTGAGATGATAGCATGGTGTTCAAGGTTTGACTGTGATCGTTTGTGTTTGAATATTTGAATTTGTAATGGAAAAGACCAATGCTCTATATTTCGGCCACATCTTTTGATATAGACAAAATTTTCTCATGGTGTAAAAATAGAACTTGTATATGACTCCAAGGATCATCTATAAATATTAATTTTAATATTTGAAAGTGTGTACAATCACAAATACTAAAGTTCAAAGTTGATTGTGTATTCATGAATGGACTATAAGTGACCTGATAAGATTGTTCGAGCTTAATTTGATATTTTTTCAATATCTATTAATGAATTAGATATTGGGGAGTGTTTTAAACTCCATAAGGATTATCTATGTTCATTATGAATATTTGACCAATCATATGTAGTATAAACAAAGGTTTATAAGTCAATTGTGTATTCGTTCATGATGACTATGTGTATAAAATATTGTTTGAGAAAATTATGCTGAAGTAGAAGGGTACTATGTTGGTTGTTGGCACTTAAGGGGGATGTATATATATATATATATATATATATATATATATATATATATATATATATATATATATATATATATATATATATATGTATGTATGTATGTATGTATATCATATGGAATGGGTATATACATTTTTAAGTGGTCATGTGTTCTTTTTTTGTTTGTTGATGTGTTAAATGGGTGAATAGGTCTCCATAATACCTATAAGAGATACAAGGGCCTTATTAAAGGTGTAGTTACTTATGGGTGACCCATAGATGCTATGGATGACCTAAAAGGATTGTATTGAGATATGTATTAGTGATATAGATGAATTAAGTGTTAATTCATGCCTAATTACTAAAAAATATGGTGATGATCATGATTTCTATATAAATAGTGAAACTAACTGTGTTGGTTTTTAGACTTGAGTGAGAGACTTGGGAGAGGTTTGAGAGAGGCTTATGTGTGTAAATCATGTATTGAAGGAGGGGTAGAGTGATTTGTGGATTATTTGAAAAATATAATATATTTAGGACTATTTCTATAACCTATAAGTCATAATTCTATTGCTAAAATAGTGCTCTTGTAGACTAAGTGTAAGCGAAGGTAAATATTAATAATCAGAGGTCCATCATCAAGTGTTGAATACATCAGTTCAAAGGTAGATATGTTCATAGGTGTTATTGTGTTATCTCATCATATATGGGGTTTGTATCCTCCTTAAAAGGTGAAACTTTCCAAAGGTCTACTTTTTGTTGTAACTCAGCTAAATGGGTGTGGTAGTACCTTATGGGATTATAGTCTCACTAAATAAAGAGTGGTAGTTCATTGATCAGTTGTAGTTGGTCTAAATTAGTTATTGTTTTTATAATATAGTAGTCAATTATATGTTCTATTGGGTTTTCTCCCCCAAGAAGGTTTCCCACATATTTCTTATGTTATGTGACTGATATTATATTGTATCTCTTGCTCATTTATATGAATGATGTGTTTGCTTCATGAATGTTTACGGTAACTGATTAAGCTTTTGTAAGGATTGAAATTGAAGTTGTATTTTTTGGGCTCACTAATTCACCCCCCCCCCCTTTAGTGATTATACCTATATCAATTAGTATTAGATTAGGTCCTTGGGTGAAGGCTTAACAACTTGAAAGTGATCCAAGGTACAATATGGATAGTCATCAAGCATGTTTCTCTACTAAACAAGCACTAATGTTTAAAAAATTCAATTATGATTTTTGGAGTGAAAGAATTAGGATATATATTATGTCCTTAGGGTTTAATGCATGGTGATCTATTATAAATGATTATGTTGTTCTACTACTCCTCCATACATTACTATAGACAAGAAGTTATTTGAGAATAATTTTTAAGGCAATGAATGCCATCACTTGTGGTGTTACAAAGATTGAGTTCACTAAGGTAATCCATTTAAAATTTTCTAAAGAGATGGAAAAAATGAAAATCATTTATGAATGAGACTCATAGGTCAAGCTTTCTAAGTTATAGACTCATAGAAGGAAATCTAAAAGTCTCGAGATAAAGGAAGAAGATTATATGGCATCCTTTATAAAGATAGTTGATGACATTATGAACATCATTAGAGGTCTTGGAGAGAATATTGAAGAGGCCACTATAGTCCAAAATGTATTAAGGTCTCTATCCCTCAATTTTGATCTAAAATTATCTACTATAAAATAAATTCATGATATTACTTGATTGAATATGGATTATTTACATGGCACTTTTACTACCTATCAGATGAGAGTAACTGATGATTACCACCAAAGAAGGAAGCATGACTCAAGATAGAGATAAATCCTAAGAAGAATCTCCAAGGTAATAAACCCAAAGAAGATGACGTATTTGGCATTGATGAGGATGAACTAATTGATTTGATTACTAGAAAATTGAACACATGCTCAAAGAATTATAAGGGTAAACTACCCTTCAAATGTTTCAATTGTGGAGAGATAGGACATTTTCATTGTAAGTGCCCTCATAATCATGAGAATAATGTTGATGAAGATCATGTTAAAGTCCAAGATTAAGACAAGAAGACATACAAGAAGAATAGATTCAAAAAGTATAAAAATAAGATAAAGTCCTTCAAGAATAAGAAGTGTCTCTACACCAAAGAATATTATAGCTCATAAAATGAGAGTGAAGACAGTGACTCAAAATATGATCATGAAGATGATGGTCCTACTGAAGATGAAACTCTATTCATGGCTGAGGAAGGGATTTTCTCACATAAGAAGAAGTCTACTTAGAGTGATTTAGATAATGATGAAGATGAGATGGACTATGAGGTTATATAGACAAATTCTCTTTAAGAATTGAAGATTGAGAAGAAGATGAAATCTAAACTCAAGGACTATGAGGAGAAATTTAGTGTATTTAAGGAAAGATTAGTTGAATACTCTTAGAGCATGAAGGTGTTATCATGTTTTTTATTTCTAAATTAGAATCTATGTCTGAAATTCTAAGAGTCAAAGAAGAAGAATGATTAAGGTATGCTTTTGAGATTGTGTCTTTGAAAGATGGGTTAGAGAAATCTAAAAGCAAGGTGAAATCATTTGTCAAGTTTGATAAAATTTATAATGGTTTGGATGATCTCCTAAAGAGTCAAAAGTTAGCTAGTGATAGATCTAGATTGGGTTTTAATGAAGATCCCAAAGTTGCTACTCAAGTTGACATGAATATAAATGACAAAAAGGTGGATCAATCTTTAAAGATAAATCATCAGATAAGGATGATGTTGCTGAAAGAATGAAGATGAATTAGATTAAACAACCTAATTCCATGAGGTATACAAGATTCAATGGTTACTATCTCACTTGTAATCAATTTGGGCATAAAGATAAAGAATGCAATGGACCTATTATAAATGAGTTTCCATGGAATTATGATGGGGGTCATCAGTTAAAAAGTGTGAACAAAGTGAAGTGCTTTAATTGTCTTGATGTGGGACACTATGAAAACCATTATCCACATAAGATTAGATAGGTGAGTCCTCTTCAAAAAGGGGAGTTTATTTTGTTTGTCATGACATAGGACATATTATAAAATTATTTAAAAATAAGGTAAGACAAAATATATTTCTTGTAAGAGGTATAGTGTGCTTCAAGTGTCAATAGAGAGGTCACATTGCTAGATTCTACAAACAAAGGCCATCAAGTCAAAATGAGTTTAATCAGTCTCTTAAAGTGTAAGAAAGAAGGAAAGTTAACACATGGAATCCAAAGGTGACAAGTGTGAGTCATGATGAGTCTGCAGGTCTAAGTAATCTATTTGCTATGTTGGAGAAAGCTACAAAAGTTAAAGAGTGTGAAGAGGTCTCATTCTCTAATCATGTTGATAATGAAGAGACCAAGCTCAAGGAGAAGATCAAGGTAGTTGTTAAGGCTAGTTCTGAGGTACGTATGGATATAAGTGAACTTCCTACTATTGTTGAGCATGTATCATGTAAAGAACATTAATTATTTGTGCCTAGTGATGAGGTTCCAAAATTTAAGATGGATTCTTCAGATGAAAGGTATGTCATGAATGTTTTTTTTGTCCATGTAATTTCAATCCAATTCTAGAAGAAAAGGATAATGTTTTAGTGGTTGAGCATGTTGATTCTCTAAGCCTAAGAAGAAGAAGAAAAACTACAAGTATTAGATGACCAAGGAGGAGGAATATGAAGAGTTATGGCCAACTCCTAGTTTCACATTAATCTAGGACATTATGAAGTAGGGTGTCTCTACCTATGCTTCTTAAGAGACATATTTTCTTATGGAGAAACAAGATTGTGTGCTCAAGATGATAATGTGAATCAGAGAAGGTCTTTGGTTAAGGGGGATCAATAAGTTCATGAGCTTGCTCTAGAGATTTGTGAAGGAGCTATTATGTAGGGTCAGAATGGGTATATTGAAATGGAATAATGAGATTGATAAAAATTTAAGAAGATTTTGATGATAAGAAAGGTATATACACTTGTTTGTAACATGCTATAGGTGATTTTGTGGTTTGAAGGTTTGTTTGTGTCAATTGAAGTTTTTTGAGTGCTCTTAGTTTTTTCAATTTTTGGCTTAAGGGCAAGCAAGCCTAAAATGGGTTATAGGAAGTCTATGTTCCAAAAGGTATGGTCGATTAATTTTTTGGTTCATAAGTGTGTGATGGATATCTCCAGGTGTGCAATAAGTTTTAGAGATGGACATTGATTAGAAGGTGTTGTGTTAACCTTGATTGTTTTGAGATTTTAGGGTTTTGAGCTCTGATAATAAAATGGGTTTTTCTTGTGAGTTGATATCTAAGGTTTTCTAATAATTTTAATGGGCCAAATGTGTTTTAAAATCAATCTTCATATATATTTTAAGGTTTGTGTTTTTCAAATTATTCATGTTTTTGTCAAGATGGAGGCCTAATTAGCTAGTTAGTTTGTGAAGAAAGTATGTTGAAAGCATTGATATATATATATATTTAAAATTTATGTGCTTTAGGGGGAATATTATATTGCTTTGGATATGAATTTTTAGGTCTTGAATGTGTGTCTACTTAAAGTTCAGTGCTCTACAAGTTTCAGATATGGCTATAAGGAGACAAGACATGTCTAATGTGAAGAAGAGTGTTTTTTATTTAGTTTATCCAAAAGAACAAGACATGAGTATTTTAAGGTGAGTTATCAAGTTGTATTATTTAATATTTCCTATTTGGTGAGTGGCATGAAGTTCTAATGGTGGTAATTTAAGGTCGTTATGATCATATTGTGCCCACTTTGTCACTATGTAAAAGGGGGAGAAATTTCTTTTTGTGAGAGTGCTTGAAAAGAGAGAAGGAAGGTGAGATGTATATTTATATATGATGGTTGTTGAGATTAAAAACAAAGGGGTATATTTTTGTTTCATTTTTAATGATTTCATGATGATGTCCTAAAGGTGTCCATGTGAGTGGAGTATGTGCCTTGATAGTCTATGTGAAAATGATAAAGTGTGCAATGTGCTTGTCATAGTATGCTTGAAGTATGCTTCGTTGATCTTATATTTTAGAATGGTTAGAGATGTTTAGGGATGAGTATGAAGTTTTGAGAATGTGAAAAAGGTTCCTAAGATGTTTTATAATCTTTGTGTTCTTGTGTGCATGAGTGGATTTGATCTAGTTGATCATTATTGTCATCAGGATATTTTTGGTTTAGTGGTAGAAAATCTGAGTAGGTAATTTGATGAGATCACCATTACCACATGTGGATGAGTCAGGGGGAGTTGGTCATATGGTTATGATCACAGTAGTCCCTATTTAATTTGTGATAAATTTTAGATCATGCATCAAAGTGTGTTAAAATATATGCAAGTGTAAAGTTGGGCTCCCAGCATTTTGATAGTGTTTTCCCATACTTAGCCAAATTAGTAATATGGAAAGAAGACCTGAATAATCATTTTGATGGTATCATATCTCATAAATGTGGATGTTTTAGGATAAGATTATCGTATGGGTTTATTTAATTTTGTACCTAGTTGATTTGTGCTAACTTTTAGGTTAATCATCGTAGCATGATAAAAGATATGGATGTTAAAATTTGGCATTATTGACAAGTTTTTGACATAGTTGGCTCTATGGCAGAAAAATATGAGTGATATTTTAATGTCATTATATCTCACATGTGTGAGGGTTCTAGGATTAGTTTATCAGATTTTTAAATTTTCCTATGTGAGAAGATCATATGGTCCAAATTTAAGAACATGTGAGTGATCAAAGAAAAAGATATGAATGTGCAAAGTTAGCCTTTTACACATATAGGTAAGGTTCCCATAGTCAAATTAACACAAGTTAAAGTTTGATCAACATTGATGGAGTACTTTTCTCCAAAAAGTTAGGAAGAAATGAGATGGTGCCAAGTGTTCAGTGTTTAACACTGATCAAAGATAAGGATCAAGCTTCTTCCAAGGATCAATAGTGATCAAGTGATCATATAGATAGATATAAATGGTGTGTATTAACATTAATAATTCAAAGTGATATCTATTTAGATTTGTTAAAGATTGAGCTACATATAAAAGATCGATGAAGTGCATGAGGTCAACATGTTTAAGGTTTAACATTTAGCATTGGTGGACTATGTGTTAAAGGTAAATATTCATACAATAAGATTAATGGTGCATGTTTTATCTAAGTAGTGAGGACTCAAGATGATATCATGGTGTTCAAGGTTTAACTATGACCGTTCGCATTTGAATGTTTGAATTTGCAAAGGAAAAAACTAGTGCTTTGTATTCTGGTCATATCTTTTGATCTGGATAGAATTTACTCATGGTGTAAAAAGTGAACTTGTAAAAAACTACAAAGCTCATCAAAAAATATAAATTTTAATATTTTAAAATATGTATAGTAATAAATATTGAGGTTTAAATTTGACTATGTGTTCATGCATGGACTATAAGTGACCCAATAAGATTGTTCAAGCTTGTTTTGATATTGTTTTGATATCTCTTGATGAATTGGCTATCGGGGAGTGTTTTAGACTCCATGAGAATAATATGTGTGCATTATGAAGGTTTTAAAAATAATATTTAGTATGAACAAAGGTTTAGAATTTAATTATGTATATGTTCATGATGACTATGTGCACAAAATGTTGTTTGATCAAATTATGCTTAAGCATAAGGGTATTATGTTGGTTGTTGTAACTTAAGGGGGACCTATAGATCATATATAATGGATCCATTAATTTTGAAGTGGTCATGTATTATTTTTTTGTTTTTTTATGTGCTAAATGGGTGAATAGGTCTCTATGAGACCTATAAGAGCTACAATGGCCTTATTAAAAAGTGTAGCTTCTTAAGGGTGACCCATAGATGTTATGGTTGAAATATGAATATTTTATTGAGATATGTCTTGGTGAGGTAGATGCCTATAAATATTTATGATCATGATTGCTATATAAATAGTGAAACCATATGTGTTGGTTTATAGACTTGAGTGAGAGACTTGGGAGAGATTTGAGAGAGGCTTGTGTCTGTGAATTATGGAGTGAAGGAGGGGTAGAGATCCTTGTGTATGATTTAAATATAAAAATATATTGAGGACTATTTTTATGACCTATAGGTCATAATTATATATGAAGAATATTTCTCTTATAGAGTGAGTGTGAGCAAAGGTGAAGAGTAAAAATTAGAGGTCCATCATCAGGTGTTGAAGACATCAATTTAAATGTGGATGTGTTCATATGTGTTATTATGATAGATCAAATTCTAGGGGGTTATAGCCTCCTTGCAAGTTGAAACTTGGTAAAGGTCTAGTTCTTGTTGCAGCTCAACTAGATAGGTGTGGCAACACCTTATGGGATTGTAGTCTCACTAAATAAGGGATGGTAGTTCCTTGATCAGTT
The DNA here is from genome assembly GCA_037957365.1 of Torreya grandis. Taxonomy (NCBI): domain Eukaryota; kingdom Viridiplantae; phylum Streptophyta; class Pinopsida; order Cupressales; family Taxaceae; genus Torreya; species Torreya grandis. Next base: position 1,390,447 of record JARHVA010004081.1, on the reverse strand, counting down.
GTAACTAGTCTAAATTGGTTCTCATTTTTATAGGATAGTAGTCCAATTGTAGGTCCCAGTGGGTTTTCTTCCCTAATAGGGTTTCCCACATATGTCTTGTGTTGTGTGTTTGATCTTTCATTATTTGTCTTGCTCATTGATATGAATTATGTGTATGTTTCATGAATCCTTGTGGTAACTAATTAAGTGTTTGTAAAGATTGAAATTAAACTTATATTATTTGGGCTCACTGATTCAACCCCTTATCAATGATTTTACCTCTATCATATACCATCCTAAAACCTAAAAACTATATTTTCCCATATTAATATCCTTTAATCTAAAAAATTTCAATAAATTTCATCGATTCAAGCATTAAATATCCACTTTTTGGCATTTGACCCTAATCTAGGGTTTGTCTATATTATGTATAGCCTAAGAGGGCTCAATTTGAGTTTTAAATATTATTGTAATCTTTAAAATTTTGAAAAGACCTTAATAAGGTCTGTGTATTCCATCTACAACCTATTAATGCTTTAAATATGCTTAGTCACCTTCTTTTCAAGTTATAAACAATGATTTGACAATGTTCTGCAATAGAACTCTACCTATGCCAATATGAGAGCTTTCATCTTATTTTCAAATGAGAATTTACACATTTTAGTATTTCAATATATCATGAAAAGGTTTTTCCAATATACCCCACCTTGTCCAAACTATAGATCCTCTTAGTCACTAATCTAATACATCATGAATAGTAATTTTTTATAGTTTTCTATAACAGAGCTAGACTGTGAACTTCAAAATAGGGTTTCATGTGTCCATTTACCTTTTTTTGAATTTTGATGCTCCTATAGGATTTTATCACCATCAAGATAGTGTTATATATTATCTTCCATCTATTAAACCTTCCATTTTCAAAAGTTTCTATATATGCCTTTGACTATGTTTTATTGATAAAGTGTTTACAGACCAAGGGTGATTACACAAGTTATTATCTTAAACTTTGTTCCTATTCACAACCCAACACAAACACAAACACAAACACAAACATAATAATACTCATTACATCCATGTTCTTACCCCTACAGTTCATTCATCTTATACATTATTCACTTAGACAATTCCATCATTAGTATATTGGCTCTAAGAAATGAACACAAAAAAATTAAGAGTTCACTCTTGAAAATTTACTCTATTGAATGCTTAATTTTAGAAGTACTAAAGTTTTAAACATAAATAATATGTTCATAAGAGATTTTCAATACAATAAGAGACAAAAATATTAGTTCAAAACCTTGTAAATTTTATTGATTCTTCCATATATACATTGATTATTTAGTCACATATACAAGTTAAAGAGTTTTTAACATTTTGTTTCTCATTCCTTCAAGTTTTCCTCCATACCTCTATTTGTCACACTTGATAACTAACTCCTTACTAACTACCTACTTCGAATCTATCATCTTATTTAAACCAAAACCCATTACATATATAAAACAAAACTACATTCTTCCAGCTAATTTTCTTGATAACTATCTTCCAAAGAGGCTTAATATTTACATCTCTTGCTTATGCCACTTTGTGTACAAAATTCACCTTCTTATGCACACCAATACCCCTACATAACTCCTTTATAAAACTTACTACAATGACATTATTTAATGACCTCATAATACAATCCTAACAAGCTATAACATATTTAAATTTTCAAATGTCTGTTTTGGTAGGAAAAGCCAAAAGGTCTACCTAGACACATTAAGAGACTAGTTTAACAACTCTCATGACTTCTAAGGAATGATATAAGAATCAAGACACCTACTCATGACTAATTTAACACCATACTCTTGGGGAAGGGAGAAATGAAACTCCAATGAACTGATACATGCTACTTCTTCCTTGGATCATCTTTATATTCTATTGCTCCATCATAATTCTACTATTCCTCTTCACTCTCATACTTCCCTCTATCATAGACTATCCTTACTCCTTGCTTGCTTGTCTCACCTCGAACTTGACATGTACTCATTCTTGTAACATTCCATCTATTATATGGGTTGTGTATACCCAAAAACACCATTATTTTACCTACATCTCCACCTTATTTTAACATCCTCTTCATGTTTGAAACAAATACAAAAGTAATTGCTTGATTGCTTTCTATCTTACTAAATATAAAGTTTTCACAAGGCTCTTTATCATCATTATTTTGTACTACTACAACTAATGCATCCTATCCATGTTATTTGTTCACTTTCTCAAGATGCTGAACTATTGAAACTTGTATTTCTTCTTCATTTTCTTTCACATCACCATGAAAATAATTATCCAAGGTTTTCAATTATGCTTCTAATTGCTCACTAATTTCACATAAAAATATAAAATCAGAATTCATTCCTTCTTTATGTGTTTGTGCTACTTTGTCCAAGCCTTCAATGAGGATTCCAAATTGATCATATTCTTTATCATCTTCAGCACCTAGCTGACTACCATTAGCTTCCTATTCTTCACTCATTTTCATCTCTTACACCTCAAGTTAGTACTCATTCACAACACTACTCTACTCACTCATCTAGAACATATGAATCTACTTCTTGAGTTATTTGCATAATAACTTCTTCTATATTTTCTTTTCTCTTATTACTTTCATCCTTCTTTTCTTAATCTATTACCTTATTTTCTAGTTTAATGTCTTCTTTATCATGACCCATATACAACATGGGTTCTCTATTCCTCTTATATACTCTATCACAACCAAAAACTTATCCATTGAGTACCTCATTTCTTTCATCTCCATCTCTCTCTTCTTCCCCTTGTGTTAGCTTTCATCAAAATTTCCCTATTTTTTTACCACTCTCTTTCCTCATCTCCTTAAAGATATCTATCAATTCCTTGGTATAATATATACCTATACCTCTCTCTAATAATACTTCACTCACTTTCCACATATTTACCTCTCACTAGGTCTATCTCATTCACTATGACCTCACCTTGGTCATTCACTTCTCTTGTCCTTTCACTAGGAGTCTTCTATCTCCTCAAATCACCTATGAGCTCTCTCTTGAGCTTCTCAATATATCTCACTAATTAAATAAGACACAATTGGTGTTATGGATACTACCAATATTATCTATCCACTCACACTTCAACACATCTCATTAATGCATCAAAAACATCAAATGGAAACAAAACATAACTTGTACCTTATTTTTTTAATGTACTTGATCTTTCAACCATTTATCTAATACTATGATAGAAAAATGATGTAGATTCCTTCCACATACTCTAATAATATGATACAAAAATTATGTATATTCCTTCCACTTACTCTACCTAATCCAAGCTTTGTTACCTACAACTTACAAATTCTTGTAATAAAACTTCATCAACTTTTCTTATACATCAACTTATTGTGTTGGTTTGATGTTAGTTCCTTATTATGACCCTGATTAATAGACATTTAAATTTTTATTCTCTACATTTATGAAATTAAATAATCTCCCTCTCTATTCATGTACTCATTCCATTCACCTACTCATTCTTTTAACATTCATCTCACTCCTAAACTTCACAAGTCTTCAAGCTACTTTGACCAAATCTCTCAAATGGACAATATAGGTTTTATATTGCCTATATTTCACATTGGTAGATTATATTTATCTTAATAAACTTTCCTCAACATAACTAACCCTCACCTAAAATCTCAAATGGCTATTTGATCTCTCAAACCTTCAAGTTTTCTTAACACCTAGTAGCCTATTTTTATGGTTATCTGCATAATACAGAATGGTACAATAGTTTAAGAAAAAATTAAATGTATATTTTGGTACCCTCTATCCTCATTTAAGTATCCATAAAATTTCATTCATTTTATTTCCTCCTAAAAGTCTCTTCTAGCCTTTTCTCCTTTGAATTAGACCTCTTTAGGCTTTTTTGACTTTATCTTGCAACACAGTCATATATTTCTATATGGATAAGGACCATACCATCCTAAAACCTAAAAAATATTTTTTACCATATTAATATCCTTATATATATATATATAATAAATTTTGTCAGTTTAAGCATTAAATATCCACCTTTTGCATTTTACCCTAATCTAGGGTTTGTCTGTATTCTATGTAGCCTAAGAGTTTTAAATATTATTACAAGATTTTAAATTGTTAAAATACATTAATAAGGTATGTTTAATCCATATACAACCTTTCAATGCTTTAAATATTCTTAGTCACCTTATTTTCAAGTTATAAATAATGATTTGATAATGTTTTGCAATAGAACTTTGCCTATGCCAATCTGAGAGATTTCATCTTATTTTCAAATGAGAATTTACAGCTTTAAATATTTAAACATATCAAGAAAATGATTTTAAAATATAACCCACCTTATCCAAACTATATATCTTGTTAGTCACTCATCCAATACATCATAAATAGGAATTTTACATAGTATTCTATAATAGAGCTAGATTGTGCACTTTAAAACAGGGTTTCATATATCCATATAATTTTTTTGCTTCTTGATTCTCATAAAATATTATATCACCATAATGATGGAATTATATACTATTTTAAATCTACAAAACCCTCCATTCTCAAATATTTATAGATATTCCTTTGACTATCTTTTATTGATAAAGTGTTCATAGACCAAGTGTGCTTACATAGGTTATTATCCTAAACTTTGTTCTTATTCAGAATCCAACGCAAAAAAAAATGTAATGATAATATTTAAATCCATTTTATTACCCATGTAGTTTAGTCATCTTATACAATATTTACTTAGACAATTCCATCATTAGTCTATTGGCTCTAATGAATGAACACAAAAAATTCAAGAACTCACTCTTGTCAATTTACACAATTGAATGCTTACTTTCAGGAGTACTAAAGTTTTCATTATAAAAAATACATTCATAATATATTTTCAATATAGTAGGAAATATAAATATTAATTCAAAACCTTTTAACTTTTATTGATTCTGCCATATATACATTGATTATTCAGTCACATATATAAGTTACAAAGGTTTTCACATTTTGTTTCTCATTCGTTCAAGTTCCCCTCTGTACCTCTACTTTTTATACATTTTAACTGAATCCTTAATAACTACCTAATTCAAATATATAATCTTCTTTAAACCAAAACTCATTACATCTATAAAATCAACCTACTTTCTTGTAACTAACTTCCTTGGTAAATGCCTTCCAAAGAGGCTTAAAATTTACATCTATTGTTTATGCCACTTTGTTTATGGAATTCACCTTATTATGCACATATAGATCCCTACATAACTCCTTTATAACACTTACTAATATGAAATTATTTAATAACCTCACAAAAGACTCCTAACATGCTACAACATATTCAAATTTTCAAATGTCTATTTTGGCAGGAAAAGCCAAAAAGGCTACCTACACATACTAAGACACTAATTTAATGACTCTCATGCCTTACAAGGAATGATATAAGACTCAATACACCTAATCATGACTATTTTTAAATAATTTCTTGATTCCCCTAAATTAGTGGGCATGTACTATAGTTTTTGAGGCAACACCTTTCATTCAGGATCTTCCACATACTCAACATCATCATGCACATTCTATAGGCACCATACTTTTATGTCAAGCATTCTCTAAGGATCCACAATATTTTTCATAGGCTCATGTGATATATGATGTTGATGCTGCAATGAAATATGCGTATTCTTCATTTATGAATAATCACACTTAGGATTTAATCACTCTTCCTAAGGGAAAAATTTAGTTAGGTTCAAGTGGATTTAACATACCAAGTATGCAGATCATGGGTCCATTGACAAGTATAAGGCACATCTTGTTACAAAGGGATTCTTGCAATTCAAATTTATTAACTAATCTAAGACTTTTGTTCTTATTTCCAAGATGGATTTTGTTGACATTGTACTTTCTCTTGATGCATCATAGGTTTGGCTAGTATATCATATGGACGTTAAGATTACTTTATTGCATGGATACTTGCATGAATAAATCTATATGGAGTAACCTACTAAATTTTTTCATGATTCTTCTCTTATTTTCCAACTTAGGAGGTCTCTTTATAGTCTTAAACATGCCCCTTAGGGTTGTTAGGAGAATATGGATTCATTTCTTCTCTCCACTAGCTTTGGTCACTACCACTTTAGTCCCATAGTATATATTCAACATATTAGGGATGACATTATTATTTTGGTCTTGTATGTTGATATATTTCTCATAGGTAGCTCCTCATCTTAGATTTAGACTATTTAGTAGGTACTTTCAACATAGTTTGACATGAAATATCTTGGTCTTTTACATTTCTTAATTGGTTTATAGATTTCAAAATTAGATATAGATATTTATTTGAGTTAGTATAAGTACACACTTTATCTTATTTAGAATTTTTGCATGGTTTATTTCAATCTAAGTCCTTCTCTTTTTTAGTCTGGAGTGACTATCACTTCCTCTTATACTACTCCACTTTGTGATTCTACATTATATAGGTAGATGGTTGGGAGTCTTACGTATTTGACCCATACTCACCCTAACATTTGATTTATAGTTGGGATTATATATAATTTTGCACATGACCCTCATAACAATCATTAGTAAGGTGCCAAAAGGATTTTTTGATTCTGTGAGGCACTAATCATTTTGGATTAAACTACACTAGGGATTCTACTCATTTGGTTGGGTACACTAATATAGATTTGGTAAGTTATCTTGATGATAGGTGTTCCATGTCTAGATACATATTTTATCTTGGTTATTCACCCATTTCTTGGTTATACAAAAAGTAGTAGGCTATTTTAGTTTTATCTATAGAGGCTGAGTACATGGAAGTAGTTATAGTGAGTTAGTAGGTTATTTGGCTTCATCAATTGTTGATAGGTTTATCTTCATGTAGTATTCACCCACTGTATATGAGTGTGATAACCATAGTGAAATTCATATGCCTCTCAACCTAGTTGAGCATCATTAGACCAACCATATTGATGTAGATATGCACTTGATTCATTAACTTATTCAAGATGGAATTCTTATCTTATTTATACCAATAATCCCATATAATAGGTGGCCATAATGTGATGGATGAGGATGTGCATTATATGCCTTTTGTAATATGGTCTTGCAAAAAATTGCTAAATATTTCATGTTTCTAGTGATCACTAGGTTGTGACCCTGATACCTTGGGAGAATCATCAAATGTAATCTTTTGGTCATGAATAAGGTCTTAGATATTATTCTTCAATGTAAAACATAAGTTTGTAGAATGTCCTAGTCAATGGTGATAATCATAATAAGCATTTGCATCATATCTTTTAGGTAGAGGTCTATTCATATCAACCTCTATAGGATGAGGGAAATATATAAGATGATAGTCTACTAGATATGAGGGTAATGAATCAGGAGACTTGGGTAAGTGTGTAAATTATCTCCTTTGTGCATTAAATAAGACAAGCTAATTAATATGTTGTGAAACTATGTTTTAGATTAAGGTAAAAGCAAGTTTTGAAGGGACCCTAAAACCCTTTAACATAAATAAAAAAGATAAATCATTTACATCCACTAGGAAAAGCATTTCTAAATCCTACTGAAGAGAAGCAATAAAATCAAGTTTTACAGGGACCTAAAACCACAAACATAAAATAATAAAAGTACCCAAGTTTTAAAAAGACTTGGAAAATCAAAATAAGTTTAAGACTAAGAACCAAGAAATAAGATCAAAAACAAGAACTAGATACAACATCTAGCAATAAGGACTTGATCAGGAACAAAATCAATAAAGAAGACCCTAGTCTTCTATTGCAAATCCATGATCATCTTAACAGCCTCCTTCCCAATCGTAGCAATATCTTGGATGGAGTTAGTAGCTAAAGTAGTAGCATCTTGCAAGGATTTCTTCCTTAAACTCTACCTAGTCATCTTACTTAACCCTCTAAGGATATTATTTCTTCATTTTCTCTTTTTCTAAGGCTAGCTGTAGCAACACAGATGCTTGATGTTACCTACTCCATCTTTGTTCTACTTTCCTTGATGAGCATTCTAAGATTATGCTCATAATCTTTAAGTTTATTTGGGATATCTCTCATTTGCACCTCCAAATGGTTGATTTTGGTCCAATCAACATCCTGATTGTGTTGCATTGTTTCCACTTTCTTCTTTAGCCCCATTATTTCATTATAGATCCATGAATCAACTTGGAGAATAGAATAAACTTTGAACTTGGTAGAATGCAGGAAGGAAAGCTTAGTGTCCCTCTACAGAGAGTCATGAATGCCTTCTACATTCTCATGTGGGGGGTAATCAACCTTTTCAATTTGTTCCTCCCTATCCATTAGTTCCTCCTCTTTAGTCTCAATAGGGTCTTCATGCTGAACAGGGTCCTCCTTTTCTTATTCCCCAATCTCCATAGTAGGAGTAGAAACCAAAACCATGTGATCCTCCTCTCTCATAGAAACTAGATCATCAATTAAAATATCTTTGTCTTTAACACCTCCCCCGAACATAGTCTGATTATCCTCATTATCAAAATTGCTCTATTTTGAGTTTCCCTTAGTTGTATCCCCTTCATTCCCTTTCTGAAATTTTCCTTTAATTTCCATATATCTATCCAAATTAGAGCTAAATTCCCCAACATCTATCCCTTCCTCTTCCTCCAGGACATCCTTCTTAGAACTTTTAGTACTCTCTGACTCAAAATCCTCTTTTACAATTTGTTTTTTAGAACTAGAGGGTTTTGGTTTTTCCTTGTCTATCCCTTTAACTTTCTCATCCTTCTTACACTTTTTGGACTGAGAACCCTTATGTTTGTCAGAATAAGGATTCGAAGCTATGGAATTATTTTTACAAAAACCCTCTATGATAAGTATCAAACCTTCATGTAAAATGGGGTGAGACTCCTTCTTCCTATGGGCAAACAAGCTTTGAAGCAACAAAAAATGCAAATAGAAAGGGAAAGAAATTCTATCCTTGTGCCTGAAATGGATTCCTTTTATCTGTTCCAAATCAAATAAGTCTCCATTCTTTTCTAGTTGTTTCTCCTCTGCATTCGTCTTCAAAAAAATTTTGTAGGCCGCATTGGAGATACTGGTCTGTTTTGAGAACTTAATACCACATATGTTAATTGTGGTTAGTGCTTCCTTTTTAGGCTTATGAGGTTGTACCTTATAACTTGGTTTGATTTTAAATTTGTAACTAGATGTGTATGTAGGTAGTATGTTTGATACATACTTGAGCTTATTAAATGAAATAAACTTCATTTCATGGTCCCATACATCATGGCATAAGTCATCAAAATATTTAAGCTTATTGAAAACAATGGACTTATGTAAAGGAGAAAACAAACTTTTCTTGAATTTGTCTTGCATCTCCTTATCTGTCATAGGATTAATCATTTTAGATAACATTATCTTGTACCTAAATACTTATTCATTGATAGGTTCATTTTTTATTTGTTTTGATTTTGGAAAATTTGAGCATAGGAAACCTTTTTGTAAATATTAATGGAAAAGTGTTCCAAAAATTGATCTACAAGAGGTTTGAATGTTCTCATAGATTAGAGAGGTAAATTATAGAACCACCTTAAAGCATAGTCTTTAAGGCTTATTGAGAATAATTTGGTCAAAAATATGTCATTGAAGGCATAATCAAGGCATGCTACATAAAAGGATTGAAGATGTTTTTCAGGATCACTCTTTCCATCATAAAATGTGAACTTGGGTGCAACAAAACCAGTTGGCAAAGGGTGCAAAGATATCTCAAGTGCAAGAGGGTTATGCAAAACATATTTGGAATCAATAGAATGAGGAAAATTTAAAGTATTTTGGTAAATGTTTGTAATCTTTTCCTCTAAGGTCTTTATAACTTGAAGGAGTGTTTGCACTATGGACCCATTGGTGTTTAGATTAACAAGTTGGGTAGTCACCAAAAGGGATGTAATCATGGTTTGAGTAAGCATACAAATTGGTATTTGAGTCAAAACATTTGTTATCCCCATGGTATATGTTACAATAGTAGTTTTAGGAAACAAAGGTTGAAATAAATATCTTGTGCCCCTATTAGAAGTATCAGGTTGTAATGTGTTTAGGGAGAAGGTTGTTGGTATATGAGGATGATTCATAGTTATAATAGCATGAGTCATAGATGGACATGCTTGGTCATCCATTTTTTTTAATTTTTAATTTATAAAATGATTTCTAGGATTTCTTCAATATCTTCATGGTTTTGACAAATATGCTCATGAAACAATACAATTTATTACACTTTCTCATGATCTATTTATTTGTGTGCATTTATTTCATTAGACTTATGGTTTTAATTATCATAATATTCTTATATGATACCATTATCATTATATTTTTAATTCTTAACATTGGTATCATCATGATCCATAGGATTATGTCCATCATTGGTTTGAGACATCTTATGTGGTATGAGGGCAAGATCAATGTGTTTAATAGGCATAACTCCCATCTATGACTATGCCTAGGTTACATGAAATATAATATAAGTCAAAAATGAAAATATACAATAATCCAAACCCATAGATAACTGAAAACCTTATGAATTATAAATTTTTGCATTAATACAAATCAAGATCACCAAATATTTAATGTTTAAAATCGAGATTGGGGTTATCTAGGGTTAAAGGGGATAGAGATAGCCTAAATTAAAAGGGTGATAAACTATCTCTATAGAAGGATAATTAGATGCTAAAATTATATATAACATATGTTAAATTCATTAAAATAAGATAAGATAGAAATAGTAAGTAAAACTATGTTAGACATGTAAATTACAAAGACGTAATGTAATTAGTTGGTTCTGATGTTGAAACAATTCTAAAACTAAAATAGGTAGGAAGTAGATTGGAACAAGGTTATATAATATTTTCAAAATTCTAATTTAATTTCTTTTGGAGGCTTGGACACAAGCATCATCTTGGGACAGTTGTGTCGATGCTATTATCTAAACTAAATATAGGTGTTTTATATAAAATACCTACTAGAAAAGGATATGACCACTTGGATGATTATCTATTTACCTTCACCTTCACTCTAGTGCATTCATATCTAGGTCATGGACTATTTCTCCTCATTAAATCACAAATCCCTAGTTCTTCAATCTCATAGTGATCTTGGGTAAAAATGGGTTAGTGTGCACATGGTGTCAATCTACCCAAAATATCCCTCTATCAATGAGTGTTTCCTACATATACAATACTCTAAAAAGGTCCTTAGATTTATGTAGTTATCCCATATATATTGTCTTGTGTGTGAATCATATAATATATGGAAATCAAGTATAACAATGACCTAGCTTGTAACTTAGAAATTATAGCTCCTAGGCTACTCCTTTAGTAATCTAGACCTCTATATGTATTATCCTTATGATTGATATGAAAATAGGAAAAAATAGGGAAGATTTGATTTATTAAGTACTTGATTTAATAATTTTATAAGTTTCATTAGGTATTTTCTAGGTGTATTCTAGGTGAGGAATGAATGAAGGCTGATCTTGTATTTAAATCAGTCCTTTTAGAGAAATAACTCACATTAAATCACTTAGGCTGACCATTAGGATACATTCCATTTTAAAATTAGATGTTTTTAGGGAATTAGACACCTGTGTCATTATAGGACACCTATGTCAATGTATGGGTATGTCTAGGACACAGTGTCCAGGGAATAAGAAAGTAAGTACAGACTCAAAATTTGTATAGGTGGAAGATAGGCAAGTTTTATGCATTCTAGGAAAGATAACAGATTTAGGTCATCAACATAAGATTATTCTAACCAAGTGATATGCTAAGTGACATAATATAAAGTAGATGCAATACTTTTGAAAGCAAGAAAGGTCTATAATTGAGAGGAATGGCCAAGGTCTGAGTTTTGCCAAGTATACAAGACTGAGGTGTTATATAATCCATAAATATCATCTACAATTTTTTAGAATAGAACTCCATTAGATAAATTTATGAAGTGTTTTATAACATAATATATTTAGTTCATGTTTATTACTTTTTTTATTATTCATTTTTGTTCATCTCTTGTATTTTAATGTAAACTTCATATTTTGTTTCATGTTGTGTATGGTTCTTTAGCTATAAAATTATATTGGCACGCTTTTATGCTAGTTGTGGATGTTCTTCACTCTTCCCTCCAAATTTCAACATGGTATTAGTGGAATATATGAGAAAATTTTCAAAAATCTATTAATATTAATGGCCTCTACAAGTAATTGAAATTTTTGAGGTTGTTTTTATAATATTATTAATTATTTTTACAAAAGTTAACTATTTTTTAACACTTTTAGAAGCCTTGTGGTTTTTTAGCATATCAAGAGAGTCCTTTTACTAATTTTGTTTTTCACCATTTTAATGTGGGTTTTCATTTATCAAAATAATTATATGGGTATTTTTTCAATTAAAAATGGGGGCACCATGTTTATTTGTTTTTTACTTTACTGTTGTTTTTATTAAAGAAAACAAAAACACAAAATAAAAATAAATTTTTAATAAATTTGGTAGGATTTGACTAATTAATAATACTTTTTCAATGATTTTTTCCACATATACTTACCATATCTCTTTCCACCCAACAAATATCCTTTGCCTAATGTCTACTTGATCTTTTAATGGCCACCTACCACCCTTTCATCTTATTTCCATTAGCCCCAATTCCACTTGCACTAAGGTCCTTGTTCAACACCCTTCATATGTGGCCTAGGAAAAATCCTTACTCAATGAACCAATTTCTATTATAGTCCAAGCACCATGCCATGTTAGTGTCATGCCTAATGTGCATGCCTTTTTTGAAAAAATAAAAAATGTATTTTTTTTGGAACAAAACCAAGTTTTGTTAATGTATGTATAAAATATTGAGTGGCATAGTGGAATACATTATTTAATTAATAATTTAAAAACAATGTCTATATTTCAAATCCCTTAGACTTATTTTCTTATATAATTTTATTTTAGGGAGATTTTTTACACAAACTAATGATTTTATTAGTGGGTTGTAAAGTATTGGTCGGGGGAGGTATTTTTCATAAGCTATAGGATATTTTATTTTATCATTTCAAAGTGGAGGGAACTCTTTTTAAGATTATTGTATCATGATATGTTTTTGAATACAAGTGGGTAGTCTAGTGTGGTAGGAAGTCACACCCTGACAAACACTATTACTTCTTATGAAGACATATTTAGGGATCCCCACCATCTAAGCCTTTGAGATATTATACATTTTGACTAGAAAATAAAAATTGAGTGAGATTATGAAATATATTACAACACTATTCATCCAATATCTCTCTAACACACCATTGCGATAGCCATGAGTACTTCAGCATACATAAGGAATAAACTAGCTATAAATAAAACCAATTTTTATACACCCTAGGCATATTAAGAGGATGTATAATATAATAGATAATGCTTGATTAACTAGGAAATCAGAACCAAGATGCAAGCTAGTTCAAGCAATGTGGGATAAATCCATAGATAGGACAAAACTAGGAAAAGGTAAATAACTTAGCTATAACCTAGCAAGCATGAGAAATAATATACTATAACACCCCAATAAAGTAAATATAGGGGTTAATAATAGAGGATGAAATGAGAAGACATGTGTCCCTATGGATGCCAATCTATTTTATCAGAGTACATGGATGTTGAGTCATTGTAACTACCAAGTGAAAATAGGAATGGTGTTGAATATGAGGATCACTGAACATAAACACTACACTCTAGAATATTTGGTAGAATGATGAACCTAAAGAATCATTTCTTGAACACCCTCCAAAAAGATGGTGAGAAGTGAGCATAAAGATTAATGGGGCTGCCACATTAGTGTCACTATAAGAATCACTAAGGTCATAAAGTCAAGTAAAAAATACTCATATGGGTTACAAAAAATAAAGTTCCTAAATAATATACCCATGTACAAAGGAAGAATCCAAAAACCACTTATAAAAGTACAAAATATACATATAAATATCATAAAGTTGAAAAAAGAGAAAAAAACCCATAGGAAAAAGTTCCCCCCTCCCAAAAAAAATATAGAAAAGCAGAAGAGAGATAGAAAGCATGCCAAAGATGATGTTAAATTATTCCACACTCTAATTAATTGAAAGTAACAAAGGAACTCAATCTACATAAGTGGTCTGAGTCTACTAATTGATCAAAAAAACAACTGACATTGGGCTTCACCAGAATAGCTTCAATCAAGAAGATTGTTAGTGGTGATGAAATTAAAAAAGAGTAATTCATGTTCAAGGAATGCCCAACACTTAAGAAGCATAATTTGAAACACCACCCCATACTATTGACTAGGTGGAGTGATGAAAAAGGTCTGAATGAGTCATCTAAATTGACTACTCTAACATCAAACAAACTAGCATTATATACACTAGAATAGCTCCATATCACGTTGAAAGAGATTGTTGAACTTTAAAAGAAGATAAGATGACACTAGGATTCACTAGAATAGTTATAATTCAATCTATGTTAGATTTTCATCTATTTAAAAGATGATATCAAAAATAAATAAAAGGTTTCTCAAAGATGATGGCTCTGGCAATGATGGAGGAGATAAGCAACTAAATAAGTGAAAAAGGTGCATAGAATAGAGCACACAAATGCATGAAGGTAAACAAGGTTGAAAAAACAAATCTCCCCATGGCACTTTATAAATTATTGTGAGTGCAATATATCCAATATTTAAATAACACCAAATGAAAACAAAGAAGACATTGGGCTTCACCAGAATAACTCCAAATAAGGATAATGTCAAACCATGGAATAAGCCATCTAGAATCATGAGAAATATTCTAAAAAACGGAGAAAAAACAAATGTATCTATAAAATAAGGCAAGGTGCTAAGAAAGGGACCTTGAGGGGACATGATAAAAACTACCAGTGTGTCAAAGTACAAATGCATGTCATGGGCTGATGAAAGAGTGTGGCAAATGGAAAAAATATTCCATTGTGTATGCAAAACATGCAAAAAAGGACTTGTAGAAAAAAAATGTACAAAGCACATACAAAAAGATGTCAGGATCAACCAAAAATGCATTCAAGATCATGCATGTGTGAAGTACAATGTATAAAGTAGTAGGTCCCATAGCACATGTAACCCCATAAATATGACACTTTATAAATTTAATGTAATTACAATAAAAATAGGACAAATGGAATGATAATTAAAAATAAAACACTTTAGCAATAAATGGCACTCAAATCTGAGTTACTGAGGAAAAGTTAGGACATAATAAATTCTTCATCATTAATGGCATATTTTAATTAAATTTCACTTAAAATTTTATAAAAAAAATACCAAAAATGGGTAAGGTAGCCTTTAATGACTTGTTGAAACTGGCATACAGTGTAGAGTGTAATGGTTTAGATTATGAGGGGGAATTAGAATCCTACCAACCTGGGCCTCACTCTTCATCTTTGATTGGTGAGAAAAGAAGGTAAAATAGCCAATTCAATAAAACAAACTCCTTAAAAATATATTTTTTAAAAATAAAAACAATCAAAAATTAATCGTGCCTCCACTAAGTAAAAACTACATTGCAAAAAACACATGACCTCCCACCATGGATTAATCACCCCATCATTAACCATTGGATATCAAAAATAAAAATAGAAAAGATCCATAATTTTTTGAGGCCTCTAAATGACAATGTCTAACCATAACAATGAAGAGTCTAGTCTATAACACACTACACCTAAAATGAAAATAACAAAGTTTGTAGGTTGAAAATGCATACTAATTCATACTGTCAAAAGACAAAGGACTTGTATGAGGTCATTGAGAGTCATGGTAGTGGAAACTTGAGTGAGAAGGTCCTTAGCCTCCTTGAGAAGGTGAAGAAAGGGGGAAACACCACCTTATTATAAAATCTAGGTTATTAGCTACCACCTCTCAAACATAAGATCAAATAGTGAAGGTTGCTAGGATCAGATGGAGTATTGCAGGTAATAATATTGCCTAACCTTGGAGTAAATGAATTATAATAATACAAGAATAAACATCAAACCTAAATTTTGCACCAACCATGTAATATCAACCAAGAAATCATAGTTAGACCCTGACCACCAACGCCCACATTAATCTAATTTGCAACCAGTTTCATCATACCCATATCTAATGCTAAGTCATCATTCACCCAATACAGGATGATTTGATCAAGGAAGGTAGATCTAATGCCATTATAGGTTATATAAAAACAAAATAAAATAGATATAAATCTCAAACCTCTATCAAATTTGGGTGCAAGAATGATTAAAATAGAAGGGATAGATCAACTCAGGTCCTCACCATCTCAGCTCCTCAACATCCAACAAACTAAATCATCAAGCCGTGGGTAGTAGGATTGAATCCATATCTTAGCAACCAATCTTATAAGGTCCATATTGGTCTATTAACACAACAAAGATAACCAAAAAGGCATCACTGAGGGAGATTCAAAAAAATATGAAAGGGCCATAATCATCAATGTAGCCCAACAATAGGTTATGGCTACTCAAGAATTATAGGTAATTCATATTCTTCAAATAGAAAGAGAGATGAGTGAAGGAGCTATAAATATTTGATTTAACACAAAAAAATAAACTTTGTATCCAACTTGAGACCAGATAGATTCAATAATGCTCAGATTAGGAATGTAAAAGAGCATGTATAATTCTAATCAATGAATCATTACCATGCCAAACAAAAGAATAAAAACCCAAAAAGAGATCAAAATAATGCTAGTGTCATATAGCATAAATATAAATTCAATAATTAATTATGTAAGATGAGTAATATATGCATGAACATGGATCTAATACTATGAAAGAGTCCACAACACTTTTCAACCAAGATCTCTCCAACACACCATTACCATAGTCATGAGTACTTCAACATACACACAAGGAATAAACCAACTGTGAAAAAAACCAATTACTATTCACATTAGGTATATGAAAAGGATGTATAATATAATATAGAACCATTTCTTAAGTAGGCAAAGACAACCAAGATATAAGATAGTCTAAGCAATGTGAGATAAATCCATACATAAGACAAAACTAGGAAAATATAAATAACCTAGCTAGAACCTAGAAAACATGAGCAATAATATACTCTAACAGTTCATTTTGAACATGTTCAAATTTTAAAATACTATATAAGATTAAATTTAGACTGTACGAATCAAAAATATATTAGATTATATTTTGACTAGAAAATAAAAATTACATGAGTTCATTCTGAACTTGTTTAAATTTTCAAATAATTTTCAAATGTTATATTATATTATCTTTATAAAAATATTCTATCATTGCCATTTTTAAAATCTAGCATCTTTGTTAAAACATTGCATCATTATAATCAGTTTTGGGTGGGACCATTATGATAAACATAATAATCGATAAACTATTATAGGGGACTTACATCATTTAGAGGATGTTGAAATTCCTTTTATGTGTGCACTTGTTAACACACTCTTGGTTTCTCTCATTTTTCATGCCCTTCATTTTATATTGATTAAAAAATTGAAAACATGGACGTTAAACCTAATTTTTTAACTCCCATATAAATAATACACATTGAAATCACACATGACAAAAATTTTAATGATTAAATGGTTGTTTAGAGTCATACAAGGAAAATAAGTAGAACCTACATATGGTGATGATAAGCATAAGTATTATATGAGACATCATAAGGAAAATTTCCTAATTTCCCTTTATATTTCTCTTGAATTATTGTTTCATAATAAAAATTTCTTGATTCTTAAAGAAGCTTGGGATATACTAGAAACATTATACAGTAAAATAAATTCCATCAGAGGATATCAGTTAGAAGTTGAACTCATTAGTCTTAATCTTAATGACTATGCCAACATTCAAGACTACTTACCTAATATAAGGTCTTTAAAAATTCAATTTATTGATTTTAATATTAATAAGGATTATAAATAGTTGATACTTTGGGTCTTTTCCAAACTTGGTGATCCCTAATTTTTAATTGTATCTAAAATATGGTAGACACTAAAATATAGTATTAGACACTTGTAAATGCCAGTCTTTTCATATCATTATCTTAAATTAATTTTGCATACACATATGGTTATTTCACACCCTTATCTTGTATCCACATGATTCCCATGGGCTTGATCTTCCTGATTTATTACTAATCACCTATAGTAATTTCCTAGCCTATTCCTAGTTTATTCACAATTATGCACAAAATTTCTCCAAATCATCAAATGAATATTGAATCCATTAGAATAAAACACCTAATTTTTTTATAGGTTTCCAACTATGAATGTATTATCCTCATGCCAATAAATAGTAATTTTAAAAACTAAAACCATTGTTATAGGTTGCCCCTTATGTTTCATATGTCAGTGGTGTCAGAAATAACCCAAAGTGACCCTTATAAATATATAATATGTCTAAGCCTATTTCATAATATCTCTTCATATAATAGTTATAAAATATTCATATATTGTTTTATGAATATTAAAGTGGGCACCCTAAACATTCCAAGTCATAAATCAATCAAAAGGAGAAATTCTTAGCCAAATCTAAATTACCTAGGCCAAGAAAAATTTACCATCTATGAAGTGTCTATATCCAAATTACAAGTTAATTTCATAAGAAAGGTAATTATTTCACATATACACCTAATATAGAGAGCTACATATGGTTTTAGTTTCCTCTTTGGAGTATTAGATAAATAGACAATGTGGGTTTTAATAGAGGTTTCTCATTCATACCAAAATGATAACCAACCCAAATTAGACTAGATAAGAAATAATTAGAAATGTTTTTAATTAATACCTTTTGAGTACATCACAATTAATTTTTCCTTTGCAAGATTATGATTTTTCTTTTCAATCTTTATTTGTAATGTATAATATTGTATTTAAATTTGAGAGCTTTATGCATAGTGGATTTAGTAGATTTTAAATATTGTTTTTTGTATTCAATGTAAAAAAACTATATTTTTTTCTTAGTTTATCACATTTATATAGAAATGATGTTTATTCATAATTAAAAACTTATGAAACCATTTTAAGTATTTAATGTCTAAATGAGAAGAGTAGATTTTAGTTTTTTGGTATATAAAAAAAATTGCTATAACATTTTTTTAAAACATAAGTATACCACATTTTCATAGTACTGATGTTTCATCATAGTTTCAAACATTTGAATCCTTTTCTATATTTAGTTATTGAATGAGAAGCTATATAAAATAGTTTAAAAATTACTTTAAATTTTCATTAGGGTATTGACTTCTTATGGAGGACATATTGGGATGACTTTAATACATACGAGTAAAATCCCATGAAAATTGTCTTGTTGTGGACAAATTTGATATTTTTATGTAGAATTATTGGAATTAAAAAAAAAAAATTAATATTTTTTTTTCAATATTTATTATTAAATGTATTATATTGAAATTTATTTAGAATACTGTAAATTGTACATTGTTTTTTTTCTTTCTGAAGCTATGAGTATTATATTTAGTCTCAAAGTTGTAATCTTTTTATTGGAACTAAACTTAATGCATGAAAAAAAATTGAATTTGCATTTTGAATACTTCAAATAATGGATAAGATTTTAAAGGGTTTTTTGCATGTTTCTTTATATGTATAATTTAGGGATTTAATAGGGTCTCTCACTAGCAATAAAAAGATAACTATACCAAATTCAAATGGAGAAAAAATAAGGTAAAAATGTGTTTAATTGATCTCTTTTGAGTACAACACAGTTATTTTTTCCTTCACAAGCTTCTATATTTTTTTTACATAATTTATTTATAATTTATAATATTGCATTTAAATTTTAGATATTTTTGCATACAGTTTTAGTAGATTTTAATTTTTAATTTTTTATATGTAATGTAAAATAACTAAATATTTTTTTATTAATATAATTATATTGAATTTATGTATTATTATTTTTATTTATAATTTAAAACATATGGAACCCTTTTATATATTTAGTGCATGAATGAGAAGTTTTAAAAATAAAAAATTATGCAAGGAAAAATGTTGTAAACTGAAAGTTTCCATTATGAAGATATATTTCCACCAAAAAACTTAATTAAAAAAACATATTAAATCCAATGATTAAAATTAGACAAACAAAATATTCTTGCCACATTCACATAGAGAAAATGACTCAAGCTTAATCCACCTGAAAATAATTACATGTTCAAATTATGGTCTATGTTCACTAAACTATTAAAAAAAGGTTGTTTGTGTCCCATTGAATAAACAAAATGAATGTTTGGTTATGTGAAAATAAATTAAAAAATTAGATTTTACCCAACAATTCTAACATGGATAAAATAAAATTCAAGATTCATGCTTCTCATCATTACAAATTAAATATTTCTACCATGAGGACAGACACAACTATACAAATATATTTTCCACTCCAAACTATACAAAAAATGATATCAGTGTCAGAAAAAACACAATGTTTGAATCCCAATACCTATTCTTACATGAACCCTAATATTAAATATAAACCTTGTAATGATTTTTTATTCTTTAATATGATAGTGGATATTGACTTAGTATTTTATATATTTTTTAAAGGATTTTATCACTAAAAACACAAACAACTATACATAGATATTTGATATTGAAAACCTTATTAAAAAATGACATGTCAATGACCACATGCCTAAAATTTAGTCTATATGCATCAAGTTATAAAAACTACCACTTTTAAATATCCTTTATCATCTTAAAGAATTATTAATTCTACATTAATAATGAAAAACAAACTAAATCATAACATAAAATCATTTCAAAGTTTATATATCTCATCTTGTAGACTGAAAATTTCCACCATGGGGATAGAAAATATTATCCATGGATATTTTCTGTCGTGAATCATATTAAATTGTTTATCAGTGTTAGAAAGAAATATTAGATAAAAAAATGTTCTCACCACATTCATGTAGAGAAACTGATTCAATATTAACCCAACACACAATGTTTTCATACCCAATCTCTATTTTTTAGTAGAAAACTATCAAAAAATATAGGGCTTTGTTGTCCCATTGAATAATAAAAATAATTTTTTTGGTGTGTGTGTGTGCACGTGTATATATATATATATATATATATATATATATATATATATATATATATATATATATATATATATATATATATATATATATATATATATATATTTTTTTCACAACATCCTTACCATTGGCAAAAAAATGTCATTAATAAAATTTATTGACACGTTAAGCTTTTGTATGTACCACATGGTCATTGGTGGGTGAAAAAACTATCTAAACCCCATTTTCAATCTCCCCTACCATCTTAAAGAATAAAAAAATATTATGAGGATTAAAACTCTCACCCTTACATATTTAACCTTTATGCCATGATGGTAGAGACTATTGGTGCATTATTCTACATGCATTAATGTGAGTTGACTTAGGTTAGCTTATCTATGCTAAGTGTGCTCTTAGTAACACTTATTTAGGCTTAGAATAATATATTCACTTATCAATGCCACCTATAAGTTTCCCACCTCACATGTTCAACCATTGGTGTATGTCACCTTTATTGGGCATGCTAGGGAAATGAGAGATTGTTATTGCACAAGCTATGTATACCCCTCATCTGCTTATGTATATGGCATATATATACCTTTCTCATTTTGTTACATCTTAGTAGTGTTTGATCATATAATGGTGTGAATGAAAATTAAGGATAGTAAATTGGCCTTTAGGGTCTATAATATATCCCATTATGGTGATCAATATCCATTTTTGATATGGTCTTAGAGACATTTCTCCTTCGGATGTATCTTACACATTGTTGATTTTGGATCTACTTTCAGTAACTTGGGTTTATCATAGTTTTAGTTATGGAGTAATAATTTTCTAATTGAACCAACATTCCCACACTAATTCCTAATCCCATAAGTAATTGTTTGAGTGAACCATTTAGGTTTTCAAAATTACCTAATGGGTATTTTTTGTTTGTGGAAAAATTATGCTTTAGAGTCTTTTTGGGGGGTTTTTAAATTTTTAGAAAACTACAGAAACTTTGGGTTTAATCTAATATTTTTCTTGGATTCTACTAAAAAAATTAAATCATATTTTTTGGAGATTCAAGTGTGTTGGATAATAGATTTGTCCTTATATAAATATATTTTATTTTAACTCCGTACTCTTTTCTTAAGAACAAATAAGTTAAACAACAAATGGGTTAACTATCAAGATTAGTTCCCCTCTAAATTAAGGTATAGCTCCCTTTAAGATTTTCAATGAATCTAAATATTCAGATACACTTTTAACCAGAAAGTGTTTAAAGGTAGACTAATATCCATACATCATTATGTTATGAATATGAAATTTTATAATAGTGATAAGTAACAGAATACACAGATTCTATTTTCAATAATAATTAAATAGATAAACATATATATGTTGAACCAGTAAATGATAAAACACACATAATAGATTGTCTGATTGAAAAATAATTACTATATGAAGGAAGACTTCACACAAAAAAAATCTAATTTCAAATACTCAAATTCATAGATTTAAGTAATCAATAATTAATTCTCATTTCCATTCATAGATGAAAAATGTTTTAGACAAACATCACATATCTTTGTAAAAACAATGTTCTAATTCTCAAATTTCCAACTCTTTCTCCCTTTTTTCTTCTATATCTCTATCTTTTTACTATATATATATATATATATATATATATATATATATATATATATATATATCATTGCCTTAACTCATCCATCTTTTAAACTAAACCAGAGTTAAATTAACTCTTAGCCATATGGGATTTAGTTTTTACAAATTCAATAAAGATCAAGATCCGAACATAAAAGTAACTGAATAACTGAATAAAAGAGACTATGTAAGTAAAGTCATTATTGAAGTGGCAAGCTAGGATCTCCATATTTTCTCTATTTAGTTGGGTAGACACATTGAGATTTCCACTCCTGAAATGCTGTAATGAATTCTTGAATTTTAGAAAGATTAGGAATGTTGACGTGTTTTATCCTTGTCTTCCAGATGTTTTCCTCCCTGGAAATTTTTACCATATTTTCTATGTGCTCTAGAAGTATGTCAATACAACAACAAAGAAGTGACTCTACCCTTGAAATTTGAGAGAAGTTTTTAGTTGATAATACATCTCTTTCTTTTATGAAGTTAATCATTTCCCTAAAGGACTGAATCATAGCATTGATGTCCTCTGGCTTTCCATTGTCTTTTATGTAATTGATATCAATGATCTTTAGATCATGCTATAATGACTAAATAAATTCAATTATTTCATTGATAATTTTTATGATTTCCAAACATCCTTGTCTGGATACTGAATTTCTCCATTCAACATTTTTCTTACTTGCATATAATATATCTTCATCTAGTTCTGTCAAGCTCTTTTCTGACTAAAACTTTGATACCCAATATTTTTGTACTTCATCGATCTGATTCATTATGCTCATCCATTTTCCTTCCTCTTTTATCCACAAAGCATTCTGAGTCTTCAAATATTCAATAGTGATTGTTGTTAGATCATATACATTTTTCAATTTATGAAAATATTTTGTACCTTTGAGGATGATGCCATCCAACCAACTATCAAATACTCTAGTAATCATTTTGCCCCTGTATATCCGATCCAACATCGTTTGATTGACAAGATATTTAAGATCAAAACACATGGGCATTTGAGAAATTGGTTGAGGATCTGGATTATGAATAACATCAATATATTCTACCATTAAATGCATAGTTTGTTTTAACTCTCTTTTATCCTTTTCATCCTTCCAAGTTCTGCTAACTATCTTTTTAGTAGATGATTCTAGATGATGTATGTTAGTAGCAAATGATGTAGTCCCAAGGTCTACATTTTCAACTGTAAAATCTTGAATAGTAGGATCTTGAACTTCTTCATTGGTTTTTGGCTAGGCAATTTCTGCATTCTAGTTCCCTGTGTTTAGGTCAACATCTACCCTAGATGTCATTTTTAACTTTTCAGATTTAGGGGCCTTCCCTAAACACTTGCTCACCATATCTTCCAAGGGTATAGAAAATGGAACTACTTTCCTTTTATGACTGATTGAACTTTCCAACCATTTAGGTGTAGAAGTTGAGGCCTTTCTATTAAGATTTGGTTGATCAGAAGGTACAGTTGAGACAATCATCAATTCAGCAGAATCAGAAGGAATTAATATTTGTTGATCTATACTAACCTCTTTTATCATTGGTGAATCTAATTCTTTATCACCTTTGACTTCTCCTAAATCCTCTTCGAAATTCAAATCCACAATCACTTTTTTAGAAATTTGATTTTTCTTCTTGCTCTGAGTCCTTGACATGGTGACATGAGGAGGCAGGGTAGTTACAAGGGCCTTCTCAAATTCTTTGATGATAGGGTCCCTTCCAATTTTTGACTTGGAATTACTTACATCACAAATAGCAATAGGCTGGTTAGATGAGCTTATTGGGAATGGAATTTCAATTATTGATGTACATTACTAGGAGACTATGTTTTTAGCTCCTCTCAGTTTTTGCTCTCTCAACCATTTTTTAGTTCTCCTTGTCACTAGAAGAGTTTTGAATTCAATTCTATCTTCTTCACTTTTTCCCTAGATAATTTTTGGAATAGGTGGTTATTTTATTTGCTCAAACTGTAGATCAGTCATCTGTTCATCATTGTCAACAATTCTAGAAATGTCCATATTTAATTTAAGGGTAACTATCTACCCTAAGGAAAACCTAGACCACAGTCTTCTTCCAACTTCAAATTCATCTGAACAATCCTCCCAATAATCTTCCAATTGGGGAATATGTGAAAACCCTGCTCCAAAATCTAAATTATCCCTGACGAAACCTTTGCTATCAAATTGAGATCTGGTTGTGAAGGACTGAAAATTGAATTTCATAAAGTCCAATTCTAAATTCAAAGCATCAAATGTTGTTTTGCATGAATAACATCCAAGTTTAATAGGAAAATATATGCCATATTTATTCTTTGTTGGGAATTTTTTTATCTACGTGTGCTAATTGCCTGCAAACTTCTATTAGCACAAATCAGTCAAGAACATACCTTGGTAACCTCAAGGGTTCACCATCAAAACCCCCAACTCTAATTTAAGTGCCCCTAGAAAATTGAATGAAAAAACTAACACAAATATTAATCACTTGCATATCTTCTTCAGATAACCTTTTATTGATATTGTCTGACAGTTCAAAAGTCATTTTACTAGTAAAGACATCATTGATTCTCTTGTAACCCTCATAACAATTATGCATTTGGAACTGTGGGTAATAGTCATAAATTTTAGTGTCTCCAGCCAAAGGTGCATGTGGTAACCCTACCTATTGTCTTGTAGATGTTAGGAAATAAAGGAGGTATGAAGACATATAAAATTCTCTATTTCTCAAACAATCACTTAAACCCTGATGCAAAACATTCAGCTATAATTTCCACCCAATCCAAAAATTGTTCTCCTTAAAGAATCACCTGTATGAAGAAGTACATCCATTCTTCTCAATAATAAGCATGATCATTGCCTTTCAATCTATGTAATAATACCATGTTATCATGTACTTCTATAATCATATGATTTCTTGTTAATGGCCTAGGCAATCTTGAACCTCCTTTTTGGAATTTTAAAAGCCAATTCCTAACAATCACACTTTTGTAAATTGATTTCTTCATTGAAAAGTAACCATAGGAATAATTATTAAATTCTCTAAATAGACCAGTATCTCTAATGCAACCTACAAAAAATTTCCGAAGATGGATGCAGAGGAGAAGCGACTGGAAAAGAATGGAGATTTATTTGATTTGGAGCAGATAAAAGGAATTTGGAGAGATGTGTTATGCTACATCCATGAGTACTTTATCCTTGATGGTAGGAGAAAAATAGTTAATAAATTTCATTTTTTCTTTCTTAATCATTTCAGGCACAAAGGTAGAATTTATTTCCCTTTCTATTTGCATTTTTCATTGCTTCAAAGCTTGTTTGCCCATAGAAAGAAGGAGTCTCACCCCACTTTACATGACGGATTGATACTTATCATAGAGGGTTTTTGTAAAAATAATGCCATATCTTTGACTCCTTATTCTAACAAAAAAATAATTCACAGTGTAAAAAGGATGAAAAAGTTAAGGGGAAAGAAAAGGCAAAACCAAAACCCTCTAGTTCTAAAAAACAAATTGCTGAAGAGGAATTTGAGTTGGAAAGTACAGAAAGTTCTGAGAAGAATGTTATGGAGGAAGAGGAAGGGATGGATATTGGGGAGTTTAGTTCTAATCTGGAAGGTTATTAGGAAAATAAAGAAAAAAGTGAGAAAGGGAATGAAGGGGATACAACTGAGGGAAATTTAGAACAGAGCAATTCTAATCATGAGGATAATCAGACTGTGTTGGGGGGAAGTGTTAAAGACACAAATATTTTACTTGATGATCCAACTTTGATAAGAGAGAAGGAACATATGGTTTTATTTTCCACTCCTGCTATGGAGAATAGGGAACAACAAAAGGATGATATTGTCCAGCATGAAGACCCTGTTGAGACTAAAGAGGAGAAAATGATGGAAAGGGAGGAACAATATGAAAAGGATGATTCCCCTCCACATGAGAATTCAAAAGACATTTGTGATGCTAGGCAGAGGGACACTAAGCTATCGTTCATGAATTTGGCAAAATTCAAAGTTGATTCTATTCTCTAAGTTGATTCGTGGATGTATAATGAAATAATGGGGCTGAAGAAGAAAGTGGAAATAATGCAACACAATCAAGAAGTTGATCAGACCAAAATCAATAATTTGGAGATGTAAATGAGAGATATCCCAATTAAACTTAAAGATTATGAGAATAATCTTAGAATGCTCATCAAGGAAAGTAGAACGAAGATGGAGTAGGTAACTTCAAGCATATGTGCTACTACAGCTAGCCTTGGAAAATGAGCAAATAAAGAAATAAAATCCTTAGAGGGTCCAAATAAGATGACAACACAGAGTTTGAGGAAGAAATCCTTGCAAGATGTTGTTACTTTGGCTACTATATCCATACAAGATACTACTATGATTAGAAAGGAGGTTGTGAAGATGATCCTAGAATTAGAAGACTAGGGTCTTCTTTGTTGATATTGTTTTTGTTCTGGTCCCATTTGCTAGATGTTATAACTGGTACTGAAACTTGATTCTTAGTTTTAAAACTTTTTTTTTGAGTTTCCAGGGCTCTATAAAACTTGGGCTCTTTTTAAGGTTTAGGTTTGTGGTTTCAGGTCCCTATAAAACCTGATTTTGATGCTGATATTTAGTAGGATTTAGGAATGCTCTTCTTGATGGATGTTATTGCTTTATCTTTCTATTTTGTTATAGGGTTTTGGGGTCCCATCAAAACCTACTTTTACCTTAATCTAAAACCATAGGAAGAAGTAATACTAAGGTCAGAGTATGGATCTTTGGGAGGGATTCTCATTATAGACATTAGGGTTTGTCTATTAATATGTAATAAGACATTACCATCTACAGTCCTAATGCACCTATTTTGAGGTTCATATCTGTTCATGCATTCAAGGACCAATTCAGGGCATTGTACAACCATGGGAAAGGCTGCAACTTCAACCAAGTCACTTTCTACTATTTTCTACATCATAGGATTTAATAGATGATTTTTATCCCTTTATTTAAAATCTTCCAAATCATATTGGATCAGAGAGGTGTCCCCAATTTTAGGTGGAGAACATATGAGAGTAGGGCCAGACTCTTAATAAAGACAAGCAAATTTCATGGCTACAGGTCAGTGAATATAATGAAGAGAGAATGTTTTGAATTTTAAATAATACTATAAACTCAAAAGGATCCTTCTTTCCAACCAAGTAGAGGAAACAACTTACAGTAAGAGTAAAAATCACCTTAAATTTATCTAAAATCATTGTGGATTCAAGATATCAAATATCTTATATCACATGTGTTGTTTTCCTTTGTATCACCTAGTATACTTTGATAAATTTGAATTATTTTCTCTCAATGTAGATATTAATCAGATCAAATGATTAAATTGGGACAATACGTGCTAAACATGCTTGATAAGACATGCATTCTGACATATGCATTAATGGCAAGCATATTTTATGCATGATTTTGATGAGTAATGATTATCTGTAACCTCATGAAAATTCAAAATTTTCCACTTTATAGTGAGTTTCAGATATATTTTCCTCTAAATCTCTCACTAATTTTAACTTAGAGAAATTGTCAGGGTGAGATAAGAATATAACCATTGAACCATTGAACTTTTGAAAATATGGTTCAACTTTGGGGTTCAATGATATGAAATAAACCACATAAACTGACCAATAGTCACATGATCTTTCCAAAAACTCTAGACTTTGATAGAACCATTGAAATTTTTAGACATTGAACCATTGAACTTTTGAACTCTGACAAAGGGTTCAAGTTCAACCTAAAGGTTCAAAGACATAAATAACATACAAAGGAATAGTGCATTTTGAGAAACATTGAACCATTAAAATTTGATGTGTAGGTTTAAATGATAGGTTCAAGTGATGGGTTCAAGCAGTGTATTAATTCAGATAAGGGAACTGAGTGAACATGACTCTTTACAAAACATAAAGTATTGAACTCTTTGAAACGTTGAACTCTTAAACTTTTGAACCATTGAACTTTGATAAAGGTTAAAGTTCAACTGAAAGGTTCAAAGATATACTTAAAAAACATAAAAGGATAAACAGTTCACTCTGAGAAACATTGAACCATTAAACCTTAAACTCTTTGAACTTCTTGAACTCTAAGAAAGGTTCAAGTTCGAAGGTTCAATTCTTTTAGAAATTTCACACACAAGAAATGATAGGTGGGTGAACTTATTTTATGACATAATTCATGAAGAATTGATTAATGGTGACTCAAAAACTAACAAAGTGATTTTATGATTTTTTTAACTTTCAGATCTACAAGAAAAGTGGGGAGTAATAGATGAAATAGCTTAATATTTCCAATTTTTGTAAACACCATGGAAAAAATTTCATATGATCATATTTTTATCATTGAGATGTTTTCAAAAAGTCTTGTTCTTTTAAAAATAGAGAATTGAGTCACTTGTGGTGAGTAGTTGAAGGTAACGATAAAATATGAGGTTTTAATTTAGGAATGGAAATACACTTACTTATTTTAGTTGAGATCCACCACCACTACATGTGTCTAATCCCACCACAACCACCATCACTAATAAGATTATTTTATCCACATGTTTTTTTAACACAACATAGTTTGTTCATTTACATTTAAAGTTTTAACACTTTTGTGTGGTAGATTAGGTTTTATTTTTAAGTCATTTGTGGATTTAAAGATCAAGGGGTTGATTCCCCCTATGTTTTCAATTATATGTAAGGTTTTCATCCACTTTATCTCACCATGCAATCATGTGATCTACCTAGTATAGCCATTTAATCCCCAACGGGGTTTTATTTCCCTTCTAGGTTAATTTGGACCCTTTCTCACTTTACTAGGCATATCTCATGATCCAAAAAGGTTAAGAGGCTATAAATTATTTTGGATTCATGTTTATAAAACCAATGAAGTGAACCTAATTTTAAGGCATTTTAATAAATTGATGTTTACTAGTATAACATTGATTTTAGTGGAATGTTACATTAAAGACCTTATTTGAGCACCTTCCCAAGCTCATATTTTTAGTTCTATTTAAAAAAAGAGAAAATCTATATTTATCTCCCTCATTTCTAGAAAATATGACCTAATTAACTCATCACATGACATAATTGCATATTTTTGACATCATATTCACACTACGGACACACATACCATTAATCCTCATCTATCATGTAATACATTATTTGTTTATAAATATAGTACACATCTATTTTATATGACTATATATTATGACATACATGTCAATGATATTCTATGATTATATATCACCTCAATATTGTACATTCGAAAAACTCGTGACCCTAGTTTTTCCTCTTAGTTTTACATATGTCTTACTTCTGTAAGCCTCACATCTACTTTTATCTTGTGCCCCTTGACCTATATCTTATTCTGATCAGCATTATATTAATAACACAAACATCCCATATTTCCTAGAATGCTTAAAATCTATTTATATTACTCCTCTACAATTTTTGAGCTAGAGCTGACTCTCCTTCTCCCTAGACACTAACATCTGAGTTAGATAGTAGTATCAACATTACTATCCTGGCCTGATGCAAATGTCTATTGCCCTAAAGTCATACAATTTTCAAATGAAATGTATTATAGTGGATGGCCTAAGTGATTTAATGTGATTTATCTCTTGATAGGATAGGTATAAATATAATATCAATCCTCATTCATTCCTCACCTAAGAAACATAGAAATAAAACCAAAAGAGCACTCAAGTTACCAAAATATTTTCCTATTCTCCCTATTATAAAATCAGTCAAAGGAATAGCCTATATATAGGTCTAAAGTACTAAAGGACTAGTCATAAGCTCATATTTTCCAAGTTAAAATATAGGTCATTATTGTACTTACTATACACATTGCATGATTCACACATAATCCAACATGTAGGGGACAACTACATGAGTCTAAATCATTCTTCTAGATTATTAGATATGTAGGTAGTTCATTTTAATAGTAGGGTAATTATAAGTCAATTGGATAATGTGTGCCCACTAACCCATTTTTTCCAGGGTCACATTTAAGATGCAAAGCTATGGATTTGCCATTTCACCAGAAGTGATAATCCATGATCTAAATCTAAATGCACTAGAGTAAAGGCAAAGCCAAAACCATCAGAATCTAATTGGTCACATCCTTATTTAGTGAGTATTTCATATATTAAACTAGCCTTGATGTAACTTTTCTAGGCTAATACAAGTGTCTACAGAGTTAGAGGCACCAAATTCAAAATCTGACAACTATTTCAAAATTGTCTTCTTGCTTGCTTCTTGCCTGTAGTAGTTCTAACACTTTATTAGCATCAAAAATAGATAAGTACTTTCTTTTATGTCCTTTATATATCTAGCATATTTTTAATTTTCATTAATATCCTATATTATCATAATAAATTTAGCATATGGTATATCTATGTTTAGCACATTAATTAGCCTCTTATAGATATGATATTCATTTTTTTGCCTTCTCATTTATATGTCCTTAACCCTAAACTTAAATAGGATCCACATCCAAATTAAGGTTAAAAATTTGGTGAATTTAATCCTTGTGAATGAAATTTTAACTGATTCCTAGGGTTTTAAACAAGCTAGCATTTCAAATTATTGTACTTTTTAATTTCCTATTGGTAATATTTTGCATTCAACCTAGGCATAGCCCTAAATTATGGGTGTGTTTATTGAACATATTGAGATTCCCCTAAATGCATATAAGATGTCTCAAACCAATGAGTGATATTATACCTTGGACCATGATGATACCCATATCAACAATGGAAAAAATCTTAATAAGTCTATCATAGAAGAAGACTATGATAATGAAAATATAGAAACAAATGAAAATGACCAAGTAGATAATGACCAATTACATGCAATTATAATGTTTTGTGAGTGCATTTAATAAAACCCTAAATATTTTGATAAAATCTTAAAAATTATAATTGAATCTAAAAATGAAATAAATTTAGTGGATACGTTTATCCACTTCAACACATTACAACTAAAAACATCTAATGGGGGAATAAATTATGTGTTTTAACCTTTATTCCTTGAAACTAATATTGATACATCTATTTATAACTTACCTATTATTTTGACATATATACTAGTTTCAATTCCTATTAACACTCAAAACATGTTTTTATCCCTTGTGGTGATTAATCAAAATCCCACTAGGCCTAAAACAATGACTCTTTCAAGTTGTAAAACCCTTGTAGGATAAGGTTACAAAAATTGAAAAAAAGGCTTCAAAGTCTTCATATGACATATATTCAAAATATGTGTTGCATAAACCTCTTTCATTTGAGATCTCTTTTCAACCTTTTCCAAATGGATTTTTTTCACCTAATTTCACATTTTATGATGACAATGGTGATCCTAAATAACATATTAGAACCTTTTATGCAACGTGCCTTGATTATGATTTAAATGATATACTTTTGACCAAAATATTTCTAAGGAACCTCAAGGACTATGATTAATGTGGTTTTATGACTTATCTCTCTAACTTGTGAAAGAATTCAAACCTCTTGTAGAACATTTTTTGGCACACTTTTCTATTAACATTACCACAAAGGTTTTATATGCTCAAGTTGTTAAAGATAAAACAAGGAACTAATGAACCAATCAATGAATATGTCTTGAGATATAAGAAAATGCTAGCCAAAATGACTAATCATATAGAAGACAAAGAGTTGAAAGACGTATTCAAGAAAATTTTACTTGATCTTTTGCATGATTCAATTTTTTTCAAAAATTTTAAATCTTTTGATGACATATGCCATGTTGTATGGGATCATGAAATGAATCATATGTCATTGACTAAGCTCAAGCATATAGCAAACACACCAGCTTCATATATATATATATATATATATATATATATATATATATATATATATATATATATATATATATATATATATATATATATATATATATATATATATATATATATATATATATATATATATATATATATATATGTATATAGTACAAAATTTATAATTAATCCAAATTATAAGGTAGAACCTCATGATCCTAAAAAGGAGACAACCACCGAGGTTAACATAGTTACACAATAGTCTAATTGACTTGTCCTATCTAATATACCAAGGAGATAACTTAAAACTTTACCTGAGCCACCTACTTCATTAATCTTATAGTTGATAAGTGTCATCTTATATATTACTCGAGTGTCATCTTATATCTCTCCATCCTCCTATAGAGATTGATGTGAATATATCTCTACCCAAAGGATATGATGTAAATTCTTGTTGTGATTATCACTAAGGCCTTGGGTATTCTATGAACATATGTTTTAATTTAAAGCATAAGATCTAGGAATTCATCTATGAACAATAGGATACATTTGGCAATCCTATAAAAGAATCAATTTCACAACCTAATGATCACCATAAATATAAAAAAATTAACAATATTTTATAAGACCATTCTAAAAAGGAATCAAAAGTTGAGATGGCATATAGTGCACATCCTTCTCTATAATATGATGGACACACACTAGATGGGGTCATTGGTACTTACATAATATATATACCTCCTATGGCTTACAAACCCATTATTTCCTTTGATGATATTGAAATTAAGGGTGATGACTCTGATCTTCATTCTCTATTCATTTTAGCATACCTTGATAAATAACCCCATAAGTAGTGCTATAATTGATAATATTGTAAGCAAAAGCATTTGAATCATGACATTACTTATGCATTTGGGTTATACTAATCATGATTTACACCTCTCTACAAGATTAGTTAGAGAATTTGATAGGATCTCCTAGAAGGTTCTTGGTAATATTGATCTACCTTTATAGGTCAGTCCCACACATGTGGTTACTACTTTATTAGTTATACCTTATACAAGTGTCTTTGACATGTTATTGTGATGACCTTGGATACATACTCTTTATCAATATCTTCTATAGTGAATGGGTGTGTTAAGTACATTCATCCCAATTAGGTAGTTACAGTATTTGGTATTCCATATGAACATCCTCTTGAATAAGAAAAATTCATACCTAGTAGTTAATTATCAATCCTATTAAAGATAATACAATGCAAAAGGTAATCATAAATCAATCCCCTTTACTAGGTAGTGAATACTTGAGAAACCTTTACATCAAAGATAGATACTGGGTTCTATAGAATCCTCATCTTATACACACCTTATTCAAATATCTAGAGCACATAAACATGTTCATACTATTTATATTCAAAATAAACCATAGAGAAAATAGATATGGGTTCTAATAACCCTTATCCTTCTATTGTTACTTCATGACCCCAAAGTCTTATTATACATATGCTAAGAATCACAAATACAATAATGATAGATATTTCATGCTCTTTGGAAATACCACCAATTTATTACCCTAGGTTTTGAGTGAGGAGATACATATGATCATCCTTTGGATGAGATCATAGGATGATCTTGTTTCCTTCATAAAATATAAAACAAATAAAAAAACATTCAAAAATACAAAAATTGACACATGTTCTATTGACTCCTTGGCATCTATATGTTAGTTCTATGTTGAGGATTAACATATCATTTAATACTACATACACATATATGGGCATACATATATAAATGATACACTTATGGGTGATGGGCCTTTCCTCTACTCATGTCATCAGAATATTGGTGGCATCCATCTTCTTTGATCTTGATATACACATGTTATAATGATTCAATGATCACTGTACACTATCATGTTTAATCTTACATATGTAATTACACATGATATATGATTATACATTACACAAGGTAATTGGTATTCTATGTATTTTATGTTTTTTGCTAACACATTTGATCCATGGGCCACTATGATATGTTTATGTTGGTTGCTTATGCCTTTTCTTTACACATTTCCTTGAGTGTTTCTCCTTATTATTATCATTCTTTTTCGAGCATTTTAATATGATCCATTATATGAAGACCCTATGCCTATGATTTCATTCTTGTACATTTTAATATGCCATTGCTTTATATGGACATTTGAATATGTCATTATTTTCCTTTGTGGACAATTTGAACATCCCCTTGTTTGTGGTCTCCTTGGACCATTGTCTTTTGACTTGATTTTGAGTGCTATTGTGTGTGTGATTATTTGATTGTTGATATTTTATTATTAATATTTAGACATTTACATGATATTTATCATGAATCTTAGGCCTACATCTGATCACATTGGTTCTATGTTCTTCAATGTTAAATCTACGTAGACATTTTTCCTTTTATATATTACATGTTTACATTCATAAATTTATAGTTGTCTTACCCTTTTGAGGTGATCCAACTATTAGGTACTATATTTTAATCAAATTAAAAGTGGGGAATATTAGTTAGGACATGTCAAGGTGACATGGATTCCACATTTTCATAGTTTTTAGATTGTAGTGGGGGCATGATTTGGAAGCATGTTCTCCACACTCACACAATATATGATAATTACACCAGTTTTGAGATTCAGTGGGAGTATGTCATGATGACATGGCTTCCACACATTCATAATTTCAAATTTAGTGGGGGTATGGTTTTGAAGCATGTTTTCCACATTCATTCACTATGGTACTTACAATTCATAGATTTAGTGGGGGCATGTTTTGGAAGCATGTTATCCACATCTACTCAATTCCCAACATCTCTGGTTTATAGTGTGTGCAATTTTTAGAAACATATCCTCCACATTAGTACTTATATCAGTTTTATATTTCTCC